>WIXG01000043.1:0-333430 GCA_009869945.1 Mesaphorura yosii | reverse complement strand
TCATCCGTTTTTGTTATTACCTCATGTGTGTAATTTCTTTGCGTGCAATTTTGTCCGTAATGTAATTTCGCACCCCACGAAGTGCGATTCAGAGCCTGATTAAAGAACTTGAAGTGTTTCGTGGAAGTAAAATTTAGCAATTTCCTACTTCAATTCTTGTCTGGATAAGTCGTCAACACAAGAAAGGACTCACTTCAGAAGTTCGAGTTTTCAAGTCAATTAATTTGAAACCGAAATCCGGTTTCACAGAAATTCTAATCAGTTCCAAATAAACATGGTCAAATAGAAAGATTCGTTAGTTGAAGACCCTTGTAAGCCCATTGTTTTAGATTGGAGAGAAAAGAATTAAATTCCTTGAATTTGATTTGATGCATGCATGGCTTGGCTTAGACATGGCGTAGCGTGAGCTTAAGCCTGCTTTCTCCTGCATTGTCGTCTCTTGTTCACATTTCCCGCAACGCTTCCACAATTCCAGCAAGTTAGATAATTCTTCTTGACTCGTCTCCAGCTGATAGAATCCCATAATTTAAGTAAATAAAAAAAGTTCTCGGGTGGAAATTAAAAAGAAAGAGTTGTAATTTGGTTTTCTCTGCATCTCAGAACTTCAGACAGGCAATGGCGGTGGAAAGAGGAAGGCAACATGTTGTCTTAAGCAAATTCTTTTCGGCTAGAATCAAGTTCAGTTGAACTAAAACCAACGCGCGTGATAGTTAATACCAGACTCCACGGAACATAAACGAAACTCGCAACGGCAACATTGTACGAGCATGGACTACAAAAATGAAAGATACCAGCATGGTCGTAATTACACAAGTGATGACGACGATGTGAGAGTGAGCCTTCTCTATTTAGCTTAGCAAGTTAATCAAATACTTTATCTCAGTCGGGTATTCGCATTAAAATGAACCCGACTTGGAAAAGTTTGCATGAGGTGACGGAAAATGAAAGAAATTACCAATTCTATTCGAATTTAGTCAACTGCTTAATTTCGGGAGTAAAATAAGCAGTGTGCAGTTCATTCAAAGTTTTCCAGCCTAACTCAATTTAGCTTCGCAAGTGGAGGCGAACTTCAATTAACAGGAAGGCCACGTACATATTATACCCTTCTGGAAATTGGTAATGGTTGGACAAATAGACTGCACATCTGGCTAGCTTCGGGCATAAGTTTACGTGTGACGTGAGAGGTCCGTGAAGGAAATTGTAAGCACCAACAAAAAAAATCGATGGTGATTTTTTATATTTGCAATCACATCGTGTGAGCCGCGTAAGTGAAAGTCATGATATGAAAAAAACAGGCAAGCAGGAAACATGACTCAAACAGTTCACAGTTACAACCTTCGCACTTGTAAACTTGTTAGCCGACAATCTGTTATGAGCCTCTACTCTTCATGATTCTTGCTCTATGGCAAATCTGTACAAAAGAAAACCGATGCCAATTTGGATTTGGACGTTGTTCAACAAGAAATAAGCGTGGCATAGATTTCGTTTGCCAAAATAAAATTGTTTGCCTTCACTGTTCATTGCACTGAGCAGGATGGAACAAACTGGAAGGATAGGAGGATACTGGATGGAACATGGAGTCAAGTACCGTGCCCAATAATGACACTAGGTGTTATAATTTCGGTTTAATTGATTTTCAGGGCACAAACATTTCTCATTCGAGCCTATCGAGTGCAATATTTCTTAAAACTTTTGACGTGCTAGTAATTTATTGATAATCTGCTGTGCCGAGGTTTTCGTGTCTGCCTTGACTCTCGAACTCTCAAAGGAGAAAGCAAGCAAACTGCAACTTGGCGTTATGCGTTCGGGCAACAATATTTTTCTTGGTTTTGTGTGGTCGCCGAGTGAGGTTAAAAGGTTGATTCACTGTCGTGCTTTCTTGGCGGCTGGCTGGTGCGGTTTGACTTATTTATTGACTCTCCGCATATTCTATATCATTACCAGCCGCAGCACCGGCAGGCCAGGATCGACTTGAAGCCAGGAACTAAATTTCTGATCTCGAGAATGTGTTTTCAAGGTTGAGTAAAGGCAGGGAAGAAAATAACTAGTTTTTCCTTTCCGTATCCTGCCATCCACGTCCACGTATACTTTCACTTCTTTCGTTGACTGACGCGCACTGAAATGCTGTACCAGTGAATGGAAAGTAAAGCCGATGGGATTTCAATAAGTTGGAGCCTGGAATTCAGTTTTCAATTAATCTAATATCTTTTACTTACTACCAGCCGTGCAAGACTTCTGCCTGCTTCTTGCTTGTGGGGTATGAGTGTAATAAAATGCATTCTTATTATATACTCGCTTTGTTAAGCTTTGAGCACCATGCGAGCATTGCATGAAGAGAGCGAACTCTTAGAACCAGTCGACTTTATGCGAGTTGCTGGAATTCTGGAAAAATCGAGATGATTATGCATGATGATGCCATTTTCCGCTTTACTACACAACTTTCTCAATGCCAGTCGGTCAATGCCTTGATTTGACTGTCAGTCTCCTCATTCAGGAGAAAAGTCACGGTAATTGATTCAGGCTCAATCTCATTTGCGTATGCAATGAATGAGTGAATGAATGGCAATGGCGTTGACACGTTGAGCTGAAAACTGTCTGAAATCCAATTAAAAATTCAATGAGCTTTGAATGACGCGACAGTGTTTGACAACGATTCATGAAAGGGCTTCGCTCCGTGTGTGCGATGTCCTGAAGATGCGCGGCTCAATTACACCAAATAGCAATGGCACTAATTAAGCCAACATTCCAGTCGCTGGAAAAGTTCATAGGCAAAGCAAGCGTTTGAAGTGGGCTTGCACCATATCTGAAGACGATAATTTTGAGACTGCAGCAAACTTCAATATTGTCAAATGCATGTGTGCACTTGAAAATTGCCTTTGGACGTTTGCCAAGGCTGTTCTCGTATTTGCTCAATGACAATAATCACTGAGCGCTAATAATAAGAAAGACAAAAGAAAGCTGCTGAGACAGGAACCCTGTACTTACGGCAAACGGACTCAATTGGGAATTTGATACTCGAGATCCATTCTCCGGCTTCATTACACAACATGTACTTGAGTTCATTGTATTTCATGTGAAATCCATTATAGCATTCTATCGTGGCCTGAGTTCCGGCTGGGTATCTTCCGTACTTGTCCGGATTGATGTTGGCAGGCTGCAGACGCACGTGGGCATTGGGAACTGATGTTGGATGTGGACAAGAGGCCAAGCTCCAAGTCGGGACCACGCTAACGCATAGCAGGTAAATGATTGTGTTCGAAAAAGTTTCTGAAAGCATGTTGAGGCTGGTGTGAATGACGATCGGTGAAATGCTGGAGTGTTTGTTGCAGTGAACTGGACAGACTGAGCTTTCGTCTTCAAATGTAGTCAAGAATGATCTGATTCGGATGACTTCAACTCCCTGCCCTAGGTTTCTCGTTTTCTTGTTTACAGCAAATTCAAGGTCTTCCACCTATCAGATTAATCCTACCGAAGTAGTGTGATGTGAAATAGACAGCGGGTAAATTCCAGACTGTTTTCATTCGACAAGGTTCACCTGAATAATTTATTCGGTTAGTTCACGATGCACGATCCAAAATCCGCTGGCAAAAGTCTCAATGTTGTTTCTGTTGCGTTATCGTCATTCGGTTGGTCTCTTCTCACATATAAATCAAGAATTACAATCCCAGTAAAGTTGTGGCTTGCATTTACACGATGTACTGGTATGCTTTCACCACATTATTTTGCACCTTTCGCTTTCGCATTTATCATCATTTCCACATTCAGAGGTTTTTATTCTGGAACATGTCTTTTGTCATCTTTCTCTAATAGAAGCAGGCTGCAGGTCTCACGCGATGACAAAGGGAGTGTTTTAATGCACGTACCTCGACTTTCTTCACACTGTCCGAGAATAGTAGCAAGTCCCTTCGATTCACAATGCAGCGAAAAGCACCAGAACCACAGGCCAACTGAGACGAGTAATGGCTTTCGTCCGGTAATATAAATTTATCGGCCTAGAACAACAAGAAATGTTTTATCTCCGTTACGTAGGCGTTATGTTGCATTGGAACGCTGGAGAAAGATGAGGTAGTCCGTAAATTATGACTAATAAAGTCGAGTCCGAGTCGAGAAACAGCGAAAGTTTGCAGTGAAACTGAATCCACGAGAAAGAAAAACAAAGCCCTTCTGTTTGCGCTGCGACAATTGTCCAAACGAGAGACAGAGCATATGGGCTACACTTCACTTTCACTTAACTTTTATGCCAGCTCCGCACTTGGGAAATAATTATATGGGGCTCCTTTCTGTGACGGCAATATTTATTTACACAAGGTTTATGGACTTCCTCCCGTCGCTTGCCATCAATTTGCTTAACATCCGTCGCATAAACGTGAGACCTTCGTCTTGGGCGTGTGGTTGCTTCTTGAGATAAGAAAAGGCTGGCGACGTGACGAACGAGTTCACGGACAATGTAAGTCACGAGCTTGGAGCTTGTAATAATGTTCCAGAGCTCAGGACTAATTATAATCCAGAGAGAGGAGCAGGTGTTAAGCTTCCGCTTACTGCTTAGAGTTTTACAGAATCCTGGACTCCTAAATCAATTGCACAGTTTAGTCACGTACCGCGTTGTTCTACAATATACGATTTATGCCGGCAGACTCCGCACTCCACAAGGTGTTGCACTCGTACCGTAAATATTTTAAACCGAGAAATACTCGTACTAATTAGGTCAGCTTTAATTACGATTAAAAACAAAAAACGAATGAGAAATTATGCTGATTGGATTTAGAAACGACCCTGACACACTTCTGAACCAGTCGAATTAAAAAGTACTTGAGTCTAGGAATTAGTTGAGATTGAAAAGCTTTTGCTGTGTCGGCTTCTGTTGCAGCCTGGAACTGAGCAATCAATCTGTTCTGCACGGATCTCAGCTCTTGTTTGATGAGAGCTTTCTCCGGCGGGGAAAGTTTTATACCCGAACTGAAGCCAGAACAGGGCCACCGGGCCAGGTCGAACCAGAACTCCAGAGAACGCGTTATTACGAAAAGCTCGAGAGCTTGAGACTCAACACCCAAGAGGGTAGTCAGCATGTAAAAATGAACATACATGGATCGACTCGAGGTTGGAAACTTCGTCAGTGTAGGACTCTCAATGAGAATCCAGTCCATTATGAGATTCATGGCTATGGAATTTTCCACCCAAGTACAATATTATTGTTATCCAGGCTTTGCACATTTAATATTGGTCACATCATTCTATGAAGTGGATACATATGAATCTCAACAATTCAACTCGATTTTGTCAAATTTTGGCATCTTTATCAGTTTGCGGGGCTGGAAATGATCGAAAGAACGCACATTGCGCACATGCTACATTCGACTTGCTGGACGGTCAAAGGAAAGAAAGAGACTGGCCGAAATCATCGTGTGAAGTCTTTCATGTCGTTACAGCCATCTCGTGAGGGATATTCATATTCCTGGGCCCCGAAATCATTTCCAGCCGCATTCGGTTGAATGCTTTTGTGAAAGCGCTCTTTGGAACTTGTATTATTATTCGGTTTGGGAGTTGGAACTTCGACTTGAGGTGGTTGCGCTGTGAGTGATAATATAATTGTTTGTCAACGGCACGTTCTTCTGCTTGGTGTTTTCGTTCGCCGAGTGTCTGGCCCTCTTCACGTTCTGCAGTCCCAGAATCTTAAATGATAAAAGAGTTATCAAAGCTAAGGAAGATTACATTGGTCGTGACTATATTTGTATCGACTGATATCGCATTTGGTGTTGGCATTTGGAAATACTATTCGGGAAGATCACAGAAAAAGTAGCTGTCGAGTTAAAACCAGGTGTGAGTACCTGCGAAGATACGACTGGTCGCTGATCGGTATTTTGGTAAATTAGACATTGTATCATGGTAGGATGAACCCTAACCCGGTTTTTTTTCAGTGATTCAACAAGCGGTCTCAGTGCTGACATTTCAAGATGTCTAGTGGTGGTTATCGAGATCGTGGATTTCGTGAGCGAGGTGGTCGCGGGAGCTTCCGGGGTGGACGAGGTGGCTTTAATCACCGAAGATACTGGGATAATGATGATCTCGACAGACGCAAGGTAAACATATTACTGTATGGGTGCAATATTTGTAAAATATTTATACCCTATCAATCCTATAGGGCCGTGGAAGAAGAAGTCGGAGCAGGAGTAGAAGTCGAAGTGATAGTCGGAGTAGCAGAAGCTACAGCCGTAGTCGAAGCAAAAGCCGTAGTCGCAGTCCCGATAGCTCGAAGAAGACAGAAGTTTATCAACCCAAACCTATCGTTGATACTTCAGCAATTATAAACAACTTAAACAATTCCTCGACACAATTTGAAAATCATGCCCCAGCAGCATTGAATGTAGTTTCTGATCTGTACGGGCAGCTACCACCTATGGGTGTAGCACAAAATGGACAGTTGGGAATACAAGAAGTAAAGTATCCATTGGGGTACGGCGGCGGCCCAGTGGGAGCATTAAACTCGTTTGGGTTCGGATTTGGTGAGCAAGCTCAGGCTGTAAAAGCACCACCTGTGGTTCCACCACCTCCTGTAATCTCCAGTGAGACCTCTAAGAAGAAAAAGAAGAAAGATGGAAAGAAGAAGAAAAAACGACGACGCAGAAGTTCGTCTTCTTCGCCGTCGTCGTCGTCTTCTGGCGAATCTTCTGAGCGTCGGAAAAAGCGAAAATCTAAGAAAAAGGTAGCAGCAAATGAATTATATTCTCTTTTATCTTTCTCCTTTCTCTCGTTTATTTATGACGGTTCTTTTTTAGCGTCGTGGTAAAGAAACCGATGAATCTTCTGGTTCTTCTGAAGAAGGTAGATGAATACTCCAAAGTCTCATGTGCCCAACTTTGATCTTTCTTTAAATCAATTAATCCTTGTGTATTGTCCTTAGAACCCAAGCATCCGATAGCAGCAAATGAAGCCAGTGGTGTTGGCTTAACTCAGCAGCAAATAGCACAACTTGACAGGCAGAAAGAGGGTTACAAGTCTAAGCTATTATTACTTGACACCGAGTTAAACCGTCTCAAGGAAAAGGAGCATGAATTGAGGAAGCAGAAGGCTGATAGAGATAGAATTGAAGAAAATTTAAAACTTCAGGTAAAATGACATTTGTAAAGCGGCCAATTCTATGAATTCCCAATTGGAGATAGTGTACTAATACGAACAATCCTTATTGGTTGGTTGTCTTTAGGCGGAAGTTAAAGGACGATGCAAGGCTGTCAACATTGTATTGGGAAAAATTGATGATGTCCTGAACTCGGGCCGGTCAACCGGACTGGTTGCTCCTGCTCCTGCGGCGGTTCCTACGCCCGCGGTATGCACATCTTGGCATCTTGTATCTTTACCCTGTCTTGAGACACATAACAACTGTCATTTTAAATTATTTCCAGGTTGATTCAGCCAGCTTGCCAGGGAAAACACTGAATCTTAACTTTTATGACGCTGGCCAGTACTGGTGCAGATTATGCAATGTTTTCCCAGAAACTCTCGCTGAAATGCTTGATCATTTTCATGGCAAGGAGCATCACCTTCAAATTGAGGTAACTGGAAAGACTAAAGTCAACAAGTTGTCACTTTCCAGCGAGAATGTGTATGTGTAAATGCTTATCTAATTTGTATTTTAATATTTTAGCAATTAGGTATCGAAGAGAAACCTTGGCACAAGGGAGGCTACTTAACCGAGACCAAGGCGGAACCCGGAGCGAAGAGAATTCCATTCAGGGGTATGAGTGAGGCGACTGGGCAATTCATTTACTTTCTTGATACCAATTAGTTGTTAATGTCCCTCAGATATTTCTCGGTCTATATGTTATGATTCATACCACACAGCCTTGTGTGGGCAAAAAGGATGAGATGAGTACGAACAATGAGATATCGCATTCTCGAGAGCGGTAGTTCTAATCAGGTGTTATCTGCACGTTTCGTAGGTATCCAGTTCTTCTCACCTATTGAAGGGTGGTATTGCCGTCTCTGCAGTCAGTGGATGGGAGATCATCATTGTGCTATGGAGCATCTGAAAAGCATTGAGCACAACAGCAATTTCATGGTAAGTCCACATCTTAAGATTCTCGTTAGAGTTAAGACATTTTGGTTTAATTTAACTTGCTAACGTTAATGTTTCTGATGTCTGTCTACAGATTTTTGTAGAAGGACATCCTGAATGGGAAAGCAAGTGGTTGGTGGACAGAGAAAATGCTAGGAAAAAGGCTGGGGTGGGAGAAAAGCCTCGTAAGTCACGATTTGATTCTGCCGACTCAAATGCTCGAGGCGCCGAGCCAAAGGAGGACAACACAAGAAGTATCCATGTACAGATGAGAAACAACATGCCTGTGAAGGAGGACGCACCTCCAAGTTTTGTTTCAGTTAATGCAAACAAACAGGACAAAACTGTGGACGAATGGATGGGAAGACCTACAACAGCAAAACTTAATCTTGATATAGACACACAGAAGTTTGCAGCCATCGTTAGAGAAAAGCATGGGTCTCTGAAAGAAAAAGAAAAGGACAAAGAAATACCCGCCGCAGAGCCTCTAACTGTGGTCGAGAAGTTGCATTCGAGAGAAGCAAGAGAGAATGATCGCGCTGATCGCTCGGCTGACCGACGTGACAACCGCAGAAGTGATTCACGTGTGGAACTAAGCTTTTCGGGCCGACGTGATGATCGAGACCGCAACCGAGATGTCCGTGGACGAAGACGGTCACGGTATGACAATGACACAATTATAAACATATTTTCACGAAATATACAGTCTATTGAATGAATTTTGAGACTAAATTGTTGGAGGGCGAAGGCAAGTGAGATGTCTGTAGAAAACAATCACACTTTTAGGTCAAAATCAAGCCTCACAATTGGAATAATAACTTGAAAGCTCAGCTCGTGGTAGAAGTTTTTGGGACTTGCCCAATTGCTGAATTGCTCTTTCCGGCACTTGCTTGCTTACCACAGCAGAGTTCTGCCTTGTAAAAAGGCCCAGCCAGAATCAAATCGTTGCTCAAAATCTGTAATTCACAAGATTCTACTCCAGAAATGAAGAATCTGTAACTAATTTTGATTGTTATCCATTTAGGTCCAGGTCTCGGTCAAGGGATAGAGAACACAGAAGATCATCGCCTCGAGACAGAGACCGGCGAGACAGATCGAGGTCTCGTGATCGCGAACGTGACCGTCGTCGAGAGCCTGATCGCAAACGCGATAAAGCTGAATCAAAGGAGCCGGCCAAAAAGCTTCCATTGATTGGTAAAATGCCGTTGTTCAAGAGACCGGCGGCTAGAGCCAGCAAGGAGAAGGAGACATCGGCTGCGGATTCTGTGGCGCCAGACAGTGGAAGTGGTCCTGCAACTGTTCCTGATCATAATGAATACGGATCGTTTTCAACCGGCTACGACCCGATAGAAGCTTATAATGCCGCCACTCTGGAGCTGCAGCAACAGCAATTCCAAGTTGGACAGACGATGCTTGCAACTGGGTACGACACTTCAGCTTACGGGATCGGGATGCAAGACGTCAGCCAGGACGCAAGTTATGGTTCCAGCTCCATGGCCCTTAATTCAACAACTGGAGCCAGTGCGTACTTGTACGAGAAGCCTGCATACACGAACCCTCCTCAGGCTCCACCCGCTGCACCCGCTGCTGCGTACGATGACCTGAAACCACCCGGTGAGAAGGAGACTCCGCTGACAGGCACAGGCGGTACTGCATTACCGGATGATTTCCAACAAGCATTGGATCTAATTTATGCTGGCAGCACTGTCAAACCGGCATTGGGAAGTGGCATTCCTTTCCCTCCTCCAGGCGTACCACCTGTGAATCCTACTACGGCACCGCAGTATGGTGAGTTATAAACCTACTCGAATAAGTTAAGAATAAGAAATTGTCCAGCTCTCTTTTGCGCTATAGGCTGTCTATAATATTTGGTGACTGATTGTAGGATCGGAGTATGGTTCCTACAACTATGGAGACTTTGACCCACAGCAGAATAGTTTCGAAGGATACACACCAATGTTTGACGAAGAAGCTCCTCCTCCGGGAGTTGATCTTCCGTCAGCGTCTGCACACTACAAGCAGCCAACCAGTACCGCATCAGGTCGAAACGGAAACCAGCAGGCTGACACAGAAACTGATGACATAGAGGACCTACGAATGCTCGGCATTGACATCGAGGACACCGCTGCTGCACTCTTCAAAAAATAATACATTTCAAAACCTCCTACTCCATACCTTGCTATTAACTATTCTATCAATTTGCATTTCAGCCTTCGTAAGCATGTGATTGTGAAAAGATCCAATCATCCAAAGTATGAGAGAACCTGGATGTAAAATAAAACTGTTTCTTTGAAAAGGTTTCATCCCTCCAGCCAGTATGAAGTAATCGAATATATCAACATGTTATTCAGGCAATTAACAAGATGCTAATAACATTCGCTTGTAACGAGATCATAGCGTAGCTAATACTGAACTTCGGTTCAAGAATGGGTTATTAGCTTAACGTATTCCGATTTCAAATCTTTAAAGAAACGTGTGTTGCATAAAGTGAAGGCAACTACTGCATTTCATTATTATTTTGAAACACAAAATGAATCTTGCTCCATAGGTTTTGATATCCAGCTGCCAAGACCAGATTTTTTGAAACACTCTTTCATCAGATTTAATGCATTCTGAAATTCAAGTTTAAAGTATTTATAAATCAGGAACCGAAGCACGACGCTCACGTGTTAATAAGCTTTAACAACTGACCTGATATTCGGAGGCGAGCATCTTTGCGTCAACGTAGTACAGGTCGGCGTAATTTTCTCTTCGTCCGTCGGGATTTTTGTACAGCCTCAAGAATCGAATGAACTGTAGCCTCTTTGCCACTCTAGAAGCGACTTCCGGGCAAAGGCATTTTCCCTTCGACGCTGCCACGATCTCAGGAGATCCCCAGTGGGTAGACCACAAAATTGCATGATTTGGAGATTTCTTAACTTGACGTTTTGACGTGTCACTAATCATTAATAGCTTGGGCCGATTCAATTTGAAAGGCAGCTGCAGCTGGTTCGATAAAGTTTCAATGCGGCCGAACACAGCCCTAAAGACGAGAGAAAGAGCTTATTACAATTTCAGGTTTCATTTAGTTAAAGTGGAATGCCAAGTGACGCACCGTTCAAAGTGAACAGGATGATGCAGACTTCCCAAGACAATTGACGAGTAGTAGATGGGTTCGATCATACTGCTGAGTAAGGCTCCTTGGACGCCCACAACATTCCATCGGCAGACTTTATCCGAACACGACATTGTCCGTAATGCATTTCCTTGCATTACGGCATCCCAAGTTTGTGGACCTTAAAAGAAGCATGATTCTATCAAATGCCCTGATGACCTGCTCTAATCACTTCATATATGAATGCTACTAGTTAATTACCGGGGTCTAGATTTGCCACTGGAATTGTGCCTTCTCCGGCTTCAATTTTTGAACGCAACACACCCCTGTTTGCCCGATTGGGATGATTATCAACAATTTCTTCTCCGGGAGGTTCCAGCTCATCTTCCTCACATTCAAGACCTTTGGGCGAGAAAATTCTGCAACACAAACCTCGACTTAACTCAAGGTCGTTTTAGCCTTTTGGTGCTGATACTCACCTCGCGTCACCACAAGGCGAGGTGCTAATGTATAGGTGGAACTGCAAACCCTCTTTTAGTCTGAATTTTTCAACGGCATCCTTCTCCGGTAGTGATTCAAAGATGCAATTCTCGTTCGGCAAATCTCCTGAGCGGAGTTCATCAATTTGAGAGAAGAGATAATCACGTAAACAACGGGTAGCTACAAGCAAGAGTGCGTTTGTAGGAGTATGTTCGGGTCGTTAACTTTTCAGCGTAAAGTGTGAAACGTAAAACTAAAGAATCCTCACCTAAAACCTCTGCATGACAGTCATTCAACGCCAATCCCCCGGTTGACATGAAATCCCCTTCAATACACTTGGTTCCAGTTGTAACAGCAAGAACCGTGGAGTGTTCAGTGAAAGGAATTGCCCAAGTCATTACCACACCGGCTATGACCTGCCGACCAAAGCAAGCAATATGAAAATAGACCTAGGACTCTCCAAGTATGAATCCATACCTTCTGAGAAATATACTCCTGTGCCTCAACCATGATTTCTTCATATTTATTCATAACCATGCTGTTAAATACGAAATAGCATGCTTTAATTAACCATTCATCGTTGCGGTTAATACTATTCAATGATTTTTATTCGATTAGAGATTGAGCGCTTACCTTTTCACATGATTCGCAAAAGCAAGATTGTACTGATCCCCTGGCTTTCTGTTGTTTTCCGGCTCAAATTCCATGGCCACATTTTCCAAAGATTGAGCTCCATTGTTGCTGACATTTGCACCTAGAGCGAGTGACCTTTGAGCCAATGAGGAAAATAATTCAGGACCAATCATTTGAATCATTGCTTGCACTGCAGCATTTGCTTTCGATTTCTTTTTACTTCCGGCTGGAAATCAAAAACCACGCATATAACTTCGCTTTGTAGAAAACGATAGAATTTTCATCACTTGTAATTTTGAACAATGAGAAATTACCTGTGCCAATGCATGTTTGATTTATTTGGTTTAGATCCAAGAAATGCACTTCCGTAACAAATTTTTTCTCATGAGGTTGACCTTCTTCGGACACAAAACTGAAGATAGGTTGATGAGGTTTTAACAGACACCACAAAGCTTGCACAGCGTTTTCCTCAATGTTGGGAATATTTTGTAGTCGACGAATGATATTTGGTACTACAGTTCCTTGAAAAATGTAATCGATATTAATTGGAACTAAAGTAACTTATTAATGGCACAGATGATAAATTCAATCTTACTTTCTTTTCGAATTACTGGGTAGGGATGTTCAGGAACAGGAAGTGATTGTGAGTAAATATCGAGTATGTCATCTGAGGCAAAATCGATATCCATGGGCGGATTAGGCCTAAATATAGAGTGATAAGGAATTGTATTTACTTATATCCACATACCAGATGACTCATGACTTCCTTTGATGACATTTTTAATAACTTACGGGAACACTGATTGAGCATTTGGTGGTACAACAGAAGAATCATGAACTTCTGTTGACTGTTTCAGGGGAATCGGTGGATTGGCGGTAGGAAAATGAACAGTCTCAATGTTTGGAGGATAGTCTTGCTCCTCTTCCATTATATGGGGAATGTCCAGTCCTAATCGATTTAAAATCAACTGCGCAAGGTTGTTTTTAGCACTTTTCTTCGAGGTCCCAGTAGCAGAAAAGTCACCTCCAAGTGGCTAAATCATTTGAGCATAATATATAACTCCTGCTACATATTTCGCCGTATCTAAAATACGAGTCTTACAGGAAAGTTAACTGTGACGGTAAAAGTCAGAGCATGTGGGGGTCCAACAGGATCATTGAATGCATACTGAAGACCAGGATACTTCTCATTCAACACGGCAGTAGCAGATGTAGGAACCATTCTTGGCTTCTTCCCCTTATAGCCTGAAATAGCGATTTGGAGAATATTGTTGAGATAAAATATTCTCGCTGGTCGCTGAACCAGGCCAGGCAAACACATCTTACTGTGGTGTTCCCATTTCCGTTTTATTGCTCCAGCTCTAGCAGAAACTGTCTCTGGCGCACCAGGTTTCCAAGATAGAGGTCTTAATTGAGGTATAGGGTATGGTTCGCCCAGCATATATGGTGGTTTTCTTGGCGATCGTCTCCTGGCTAGATGAGGTATATCATTCGTGTCTTCATATTCTTTGTCATCGCGTGCTGGAAGCCCGTCCCCAAATGGTATAAACTCCATCGGAATAGGGGCTCCTGATCTTGCGAGTATTGAGACTTGTTCAAAATCTTCATTGCCTTCAAGTTTGGATTCAGTTTTTCCTTCCCCAGAAACATCAGAGTTCTTCGTTTCTTTCGAACCTTCATCATATATCACAGACGACTGTGCAGCAACAATTTCTACATTTATGTGAATCGCAGGGCCGGAGTTGGAAGCAGCCTCGTTATCTGTACTTTCTATATTCCGCTCCTTGAAAGTAGTCTGGCAAGATTTCACGTTATAATGACTTTCAGGTAGGTCCTCCGTCTCTACAGTTGTCGATTGCTCCACAGTCGTGTTAACGTTACTACGGACTAGAGGTGGTTTCTCTTTAATTTCAATTTTGTCAAGATTTTCTGATACTAATACCGGCACATCTTCAGGGTCAGGATTTCGTGCGACAATCAAATCATCTGTGTTGAGGGCCAGGTCAGGATCTCTAGCGACTGGTAATTCGGGACTGGGATTTCTCTTTACCATCGACCTTGTTTCTCTCCGTGGAACGGGAAGTTCTTCCTGATTTCTCGACCGAGTTCGAGAACTCATGACTCTTTTACCGTCCAGTAACCAGTAACTCATAGTTGGCAATAATGCAATCTTCACGTTATGTTTAAGTTTGTCTACTCCATATCCAATCGGTGCGCCTATGGCGTTTGGTTCTGTTCTTGAGCTTCTTGTGCGATGCTAGTTCGAAATGACGTGAATACTTCTGATTGGTCGTCACTCGTCAGGTTTTCACCAGTTCCAGACAGATCCTTATCAGATAGAGTGAAGCGGCGATGCGGCACGCACTCGAGCACGAGGGCAGATTAAATACTAGACACTGAGGAGTTTCAACTCAAGAATTCAATACTTTTTTTATTGTTTATTCGACGCGTTAATTACGACCTTAGATTCAGAACTTTAGCAGCTCCAAATATTGCTCTTCCCGGCTTGATCTCCCAGCTCCCGCATATTCCTTGAACTCAAGCTCAGCACATGTCAGCCGCTTGAATTGAAAAGAAACGTGTCTGAAGTCTTGAAATTGAAGTTTACGAATTTTCGAAGTTATCAAAAGTGTCGTGCTTGTTTCGTGCAAAATTTTTTGCAACTCAGGAACTGGTAAACAAGTGAGTACTCTTAGCATATACAATTTCATGAATTGCACACGTTAATTAATTAGAGCTAGCAGCTTATCTGTATATGTTTTGTCTCGCAGGTGGGTGGAATCCGGCCAAACATCAAATGAGCGAAAGCGAACTTGTGGAAGACTGGGGACTTGGAGGGTTTGGAAACGATGATCCCACCATCAGCGCTGCGCCAGCAGTTCCAATTGTGAGCGAGCCGTCATCATCAACTCCGTCTGCCACGTCAGAAAAACAAAAGCCCAGGCGATCCGAAAAGCCACAAAGCGATAAACCTGTCGAACTTGGTTTCGTTGAGGATGAAGATGACGAAGATGATCCGGAAGACACTTCTTGGAAGCTAACAAGTCCGTTCTTCCCATCAAAACTAGGTGGGAAACCTAGCTGGCTTGATCTCAAGAATCTTCCAGATGTAGACCAAATTAAGTGCAGGTCGTGCCGGAGTCCGACAAAGTTCTTGCTTCAAATTTATGCACCGTTGGATTCGTCGGAAACTTTTCACAGGACAATATTTATATTCGTGTGCAGTCAACAAGTTTCTTGCGTCGAAAAAAATTCCAGCGAGAACTTGGTCGCTTTAAGATGTCAACTGGAAAGGTCGAACAAGTTCTACTCAGAGGAGCCTCCTTCTTACAACGACTCTAAATTAGCGATAGAAATAACACCCGAGAAGTGGAACGTAAATTTATGTCGAATCTGTGGATGCATGGGTCCTGCGCATTGTGGTAAATGTAAGAAGATAAGCTACTGTGACAGGGAACATCAGATTCTGGACTGGAAGGCTGGTCATGAAACCGAATGCAAAAACCCAGGTAAAGAGAGTGTGCATCTTATGACGAGAGACAAAATTGGAAGGGAATTTAATTTTTTACTTTCATTTTAGACTTCAAGCCAGAGTCTAGCATATTTCCAAACAAATATAATTTCAAAGAGTACGAGATAACAATTGACAAGGAGGTCCTGCCAAAGAGGAAGGAGTACGAGAGGGAAAAGAAAGATACACTGAAAGAATATGAGAAGCTAGTACAAGACGGGCAAGCTGGAAGCGTTGCTGGTAAACTAAACTAATTTAATAATTATTAGCCAACTAGGCAGTCGTGTGAGGAAATCGAAAGACTTTTAATGTTTTCTTATTTTTTCAGAAGATGCGCCAAGCACGAAAGACTTGCTCGAAGCTATGTCGTATAAATCGGACAAAGCCTTCAACAAGTTTCGCAAGCGCATTGCCCACAACCCCGAGCAAGTTTTGAGATACGACCGTGGAGGAGAGCCGCTGTGGGTGTCCTCTGAGAATGTCCCTGTCGGCGAAACAGCTATTCCGAATTGCACTTACTGTGGAGGCCCCCGAACCTTTGAGTTTCAAGTGATGCCTCAGTTGTTAAATTATCTCGGTGAGGATTCGAGATCTGGTGGTTTAGATTGGGGCACTTTTGCCGTGTACACCTGTAAAAACAGTTGTTCGGGAGGGAACCGAACGTACAAAACGGAATTTATTTGGCTCCAGCACTTTCAAGACGTTTCTACTGAAAAAGAAGAGAAATGAAAGTGATGAATCGTATATCTTTGATTTTTGTGTGTGCATGGATGGACTGAATAAATTGAGTTGTTGACTAATGGTACTAATGAAGTCTCTTTCCAGACAAAGAACTTGTTAATTATGCGTCCAAGAATGAATTTATCGATACCATCGAATAGTGTGTTGATTAAATGTTTTAGTAAGTAAAGTTTTATTTTTCGCGCAAGTACTAGAAAGTTAATTTTTGGCCTTGCAAGAGTTACTTAATTAGTTTAGCGCATGCCCTTAAATCTTACTTATATTTAGTTACCTATTTGACTTTAATAATCGGAAAATGTATGTGACTCGAAAAGTCAAACTCAGGTGGCACAGAAGAATTCTTTGTATGACCACTCGAAAGTAGTTTGACCACGATTAGATTCGTCTTCGCAACTTTTAACAGATCAGTGACCTGAAAAAAAAAGTCCAGTGTCAAGGACCAATTCATGTTTTCAAGAAGTGCGAGCTTACTTCTTTTTCTGGGTTAGGAATTGCTTCTAGAAATTGCTTTGCTTGGTGGAAACTTCTCGCAGAGGCGTCATACAAATTTCGTGACGGCTGCCCGGAACTCAGATCAGCAACACTCTTGTACTGAAGGTAATGCACCGGTGCTGGTGTCCTGATTGCATTGAAGGCCATGAATCGATGTCTGTATCGCACCATTTCATTGTCGAACTCAGCGTGTGGAAGAGGAATTTTCTGGTCGTTTATGAAACCCATCATAGCCTGCAATAATACCAAGACCAACGTGTTTTCATACTTCCGTTTTTGTTTATAATCTACTAGTTAGGACGGGAATACTCACTTTAAATAAGCCACCGGCCAAATGTTGCTCGGCTTGAGTGACACAAATCTCTTTGGTATAGGCCTTGGTCTTCTTTGAATTAGTCTTATTCTTATTTTTAGCTCCCTTCTTGCCAGTTTTCTCATTGCCCGATGCAACATCTTGTTCTGCCACGTAGTTTTCTGCTCGAGAGATCGCCGAAAGCAGCCATCCGTAAAGAAATTCGTACAGATACCAGTAAATGTATGCAAACTCATGGACAGAGTAAAGCTCCAGTTCGAAACCAGTTAGAATATATCGTATCATGATTTTTGAGATATGATAAAGTAGCCAGTTTCCAAAACAATTTCCGTGAGGTCGCACACCATCCATTTTCAGGCAAAGAGTATGAATGTAGGCATCCATACGTTCAGTCTGATAGGGTTGTTAATTTTTAAAACACCTAAAAAACTTACTCCAATGAGAATCACTTACTTCAAGTTGCAAGTTCGCGAAATCATCCAGCACATGCGCCAATTTATCTCGTTGCCTTGCCCTGTTGTGACCCCAAACGACAAGCAGAGTTGCGAACGGAGTTGCACATCGATCAAAGAACATTTCCACACAGTCTCCCACCTGTGAAAATGACAACGAAGTCAAGATTTAAGTTTCAAGCATTCCAAAACATATCGAAATTTAAAAATTCATGATATTCTAACCTCGGGGCTAAGTTGCTGAGGGATTTTGCTCATAAGAACAGGCGGTGCGATGAAAGTTTTCACAGAGTCTTTCATTGTTTCAATCATTTCTTCTACTCCTGGCTTCTTGAACCGAAGAGGGCTATAGAGTAGTTGCAGGAGTGATCTTGAGAGAACACATGGCTGAATTTCACTAAATGCATTGAAGAATTCCACTACTCCGTGAAAATTTTGAACAGTAGTGATTTTAAGGATTGTCTTAGCACGTTGTAAGAATCCTTCCAAGTACTTGAATGTTTCATCAGGTTGCTTTATCCGTGTTGAGCGTGGAAATGTTGGCGGTAGAAGTCGTTGATTGACTAGGAGGTCAAACCCCAGCATAAAGGGCTCTAGAAAATTAATTAACATTAAAAGCTGAGACCAATTGACAAACAAGAAAAATATTGCACAAAGAACTCTTACCAGTTTCATCCATTGATCGACTAATTCCAAGTTTGAACGTTTTTTGTAATATAGCTAATGACTCCGTACATAAGCTTAAGAGCTTTGGACAATCACTCAGATTTTCTCTCTTCCATAAGTACAAAAGTAAAAGATGAAGGACGCGAATGAACTTCTGCCTAGCTTGTACAGCTTGCCATTTATCTACAAAATCGTGACGTAGTTGATTTGACTCAGATTTGCTGCCATGTGATGTTCTTGAACTTTTCAGCTTCGTTTGGATATCTTCTTCACATTCCCGGAGGAGACTTGTAGCCTTCGCATCATTTATTTGTGTTGCCAAATTGTAGCCATACAGTGCGGGCTGGAAATCTTCTTCCTCAAATACACTAGCCCTGTTACAAAAAACGTAAAGTGAAGAACCCGTCGGGATAATGCCACCGAGTGCATTTGTGTATTATTTGATTTTAGTGTTAACTCACTTGCTGACACACTCTTCTGTCACATCAACCAATTTCAATATGGCAATACTGAAAGCTCGCATCTGTTTATCAAGAATGATAGTAGGGTTTTGAAGGTAAAGGTTTGTGAAAACAGTTTGTGCCAGCGAGTGCCCTTCCAACCATGTTATGAAACAACAAATTGTTGTGTCCATAATGCCAATGAGTTCCTCCGGAGTAAATTCGTCAAGCTTGAGCTCACCAGCCTGTAAAGAATATGTCGATGTTAACATCATGATATTCTATTCAAAATATTTGAAATTATCTACCTCAATCGCTTGTTCCATGCTTAATACGGCGCGTTTTCCTTTATTGCAAATCATTCCAGCGTCCATTTTAGGATCCATCATTTCGATTGCAGACATGGCCTCGAAGAGTCCAAAGCAAGGATCATGATAAAGTTCTCCCAGCTCAAGGCCTGAAAACAATTTCCAATTGTAGGCATTGAAAAGTTTTCTGGTCGTGCGAATAACGATTGTCGCCGTAATAAACTTACTCTGAACAGCTTCCATAAATTGATTAGTAATATCAACAAGTTCTTCATCATCACTCGGTCTGTTAAGGTACCGTTCTTTACGACTATGATTGCTTCTACTTCGGCTTCTGGCTCCAGTGCGGGTGCGCGAAGATTGTCTTCCTCCAGTATCGTTTAATTCTTCTTGAACAGAATTATTGCCTTCGGTTGGCGCAGATAGATCTTTTGAACTTAGGCATACAATTGAACTACAGTCGATGTCAACTCTATCACCGCGATTATTATTCGACCCTAGTAATAGTTTGGAACTAAGGGATGCATCATTTGCAGCAGCACCATAACCACTATCGTGATCATCTTCAGCAGCACTTAACCCCGCACTACAATCACTCACACCGTTCGAGTATTTATGATGATGGTCGTCTGCTTCGTGATTACGATGATACTTGGGAAGATGATTGTTCAGTTTGTCAGGGGCAGTGGCAGTGGCGGCACTGGTTTTGCCCGCTCCGACTTCATCCTTTGGTTCCTCCATTTCTGTCTCCATTGTCGCAACTCCCAACATGGGAGTGCGAAATTGCGATTCTTGGGCCCTCACTTGGAACTACTAGAACATTTCAATCCCTTTTCGTAGGCGCATTGACGATGGGGATAAAGGATGAATTGGTTGCACAGCCCTGAAATGTTGCATGGAAGGTTACATTTACTCTTGTCCTCTTCCTGCTAATCGCGTTAGCACCATTAAATTTTACTAACTGACCTGGAACGTCGACTTGATTGAGGTGGCTTCAGGTGGTCCAGCTTAATTTCCAGACTTTGGTACTCTTGTACCATCAGGATAATCACTTCCTATCCATCTTCTTCTTACACTAAATTGACTAAATCCAATTTTCCACGCTTCTGTGCGAAATTGTTACTTCATTCGTGGAGCGTGCGCCTAATTATAATCTCAAGTCCAAGTATCATTCTGCTGTTCACACACGTCTCGTTCGTGAGTCGTGAACGAAAGCGAAGTGGAAATGGCAAAAGAGCAATAACATTTTTTGCAATTTGCTTGCAGTGCAGGAAGAGGATTTGTTCATTTGTTTATGATGAAAATGGGCATGGATACTGCATAAGACGCAGAATATAGTAGTGAGATCACAGAGACCAAATCGACTTGAAAACCTGCGCTGCGCGGCGAAAGTGAAGGACGCACTTTGAGCTTGGCAGATGATGGAATTGTAATTACGTCTTTAACTCTGAAGCATTTAAAACGCATATGATTAAAGTAGCAATTAGTTTGGAGGAAATACGCTGCCAATACTGAATATGCCACGCGGAGGGATGATAGGTGCCATTTTAACACACAATATACGCATTTATTCTCTGATTTCTAATAAAGATAACTTTCACTACCTTTTACATTCACAATATAACAAAGAGGCTCGAGGATTCATGCATACGTACTTCTCTGCAGATCAGACAAACATCAACATTTAAGAAAAGAAAAAGAGAGCCCAAACAGCAATGTATCTTTGATTTTTTGCAAAAGATTTATAAATGCTGAACAACACTACGCCGGCTATAAGAAGATAGCAAAACTTCAACTTCAAATCTGACATATTAGGTATATACTGGAAGTTGGAAGAGTGAATCTTGCGATCTTTCACTACACTTCGCATATGATATAGCAATAATAATGGAAAGAAGTCCATTGCAAATTCAATGAAGTTCGGCTATAATTATTTGGAATCTGACGAAGATGATGACGAAGGTGACGACGCGCTACGCCTGCGTCTTCGGGGAGAAGTACTTTTTCTGTGTGGTGACGCACTTCTGCGTTTAGGAGACGTGCTTTTGCTTCCGCGTCGAGAAGATGGACTTTTACTCCTTCGTCGAGATAGTGGACTCTTGCTTCCACGCCGGGGAGACGGGGTTCTGGTTCTCCGACGCGGGGAAGAGCTTCGTGAACGTCTTCGGTGGCGTCTGGAACCAGATCTGTCTCGTGAGTCTCGTCTCTGCCTGTCGCGTCTGTAAAAAGATGGGTAAAATGACAATGGATGGACTCAATGTGGTATTGCAATTGACCACTGCCACGAGCTTTTTATACCTGTCCGGACTCCGGCTCCTGTCTCTGCTACGATTATTCCTTCGATCGTAATCCCACCGTCTTCCTCTGTCTCCACCAGGATTTCTGTACACTCTCCCATGGAGGTCACCTCTTGGATGTCTATAGCTGCCAGTTCCAAATTTTGGCGAATCGTGTCTCCTCGGGGAATCTGAAAAACGTGGAACTCTTTGCCCGTTCCCATCCCAAGGATCCTCTGAAGTTTGAGGTTCTGTAGTTTGGAATCTGTCAGGGCGGGTACTTGATGATGGCGAAGGCAAGTCAGATCCTTGCTGAACAGGAGGAAACGCGCCCGTCATACCAGGCATTGGCGGTGGCGGAAAGTTTGTCGGAAAGCGTGGTGGCTGTTGCTGCATAGTTGGTGGTTGTTGTGGACCGAGCATTGCAAACCTCTCGTTTATGCCTCCACCAACAGCCATCATCGGAAATCTCGGAGGTAGCTGGTGAGGCTGGGGCTGAGGTGGAAGACCAACCGGACTAACTGGCGGGAGACCAGGCGGCATGAAAAATGGATTTGGCGGGGGGACAGAAACGTTTATTGGCATCGCTGGTTGTTCTGCTGATGGTACAGGAATCTGTCGTTGCTCTGCCGGTGGTACGGGAATCTGTTGTAATGATGTTCCAAGAGTAACTGCTCGTTGTGGGGTCAAGCTCAAGTCTGTGCTATGCTGGAGACCGGGTAAATTCTCGTTCAAAACTTGATCTGGCTGTAGCTGCCTTTCATCGATATCGGCATGTGAAGTTTCTGCAGCCTTGAAGACTCCCTTGATATTGATTTCAATTTTCTTTCCCATTGGATGCTTCAGGCTGGTCCCTTCAAACGGCTCATCAGAGAGTTCCTCAATCGACTGTCTCTTTAGAGGTCGGAAATCATCAAGTCCTGGAGGTGGCGGCTCCGGAGTAGGAGGTGAATCTTCAATTGTAACCGGGGAAGGAGGACCTAGAATTAGAATAGAAACAATGTTGGTTCTTTAATTCCTACTGCAATTTGTGGACACTAGTCAGATTAGATTTGTTAGCTAGCGTAATGGCTCACTTTCGTCAATTTCCATCTTGTCATCCTTTGTGGTTGGTTCATTTGCTATCCTAATTTGTGTTTCTTCCTCGATAATTTCATCCGGTTTAGTCTCTATAACTTTATCATCTTCGACTTCAATTACTTCGAGCTCCTTCTTCGTCTCTAGCTCTTCAGGCTCAGCGTCATCAAATTCACCATCCAAACCCGGTATTCCACCGACTTTAGCCAAAGCAACATTTCGGGACGTTGCAACCAAAATCGATTCGATCTCTTGACGTTCCCTTGCTATTTGCTCGTTCAGCTTGCGGAGCTCTAGAGCCACCTTGTCCTCTTCCTCTTCTTCATCCTCTCCTTCCCAAGGCTCATAAGGTTTATCTTCATCTTCGTTCTTAGCGGGTGGAGATTCGGGTTTTGACTCTAATTTTGGCTTTTTAGGATGGCGTACTTCAAGGCGAAGTCGATGAACTGACTCGATTGTACGTGTTACTACTGCAAGGAGACAGTGGGCTCGTTGTGTTGGAAGACCCGGCCCATGAAACGGCAGCAGGGACTGAAAGAAAATTAAAATTAGAACAAAGGAGTTACTTTCCCCGAGTGGTGATTTAAAGTTTACAAATAAACTTCACGGTTACAGATCAAATTAATAAACTTACTCTGTTCACAGGCGAATGCTTATCCAAAGGTACAAGGTAAACGTCCTTCAACGGAGGTGAGATTCCACCGAGCACTCCTAAACGTCCACGAGAAGACAAGTAACTGAAGAATGTCATGTACGCATCTGCGTCCTGAGGAGTCGCGGGAGCAAGTCGGAGTACAATCAACTCCTGCAAGAAAGTGGAAACGTTGAAACATCTGAGTTGTCCGAGCCACGAGCGACTAGTTTTAGTTTACCTTCGACTTCTTCATCTTGTCAATGTAATCCCAAACAGTTTCAGGAGAAATTCTTCCAACGATCGGTACTGGTGACTCCGGAAATAATGTCCCCTCAAGTTGTGGGTGAGACACATTAAAAGCGGACGCATTTAAGCTTCCTAACTCTGGCATTACAAGCTTGGTCTTGAACAACGGAGAAAGAGAGGTAGTTTGTGGTGGAGAGAAATCCGGTGTTTTAACAGTTGACGACGGCAATTCGGGCAAGGATGGAGAAAGTTCTCGAGGGCTGGTCAGCGAAAATTGTGCTGTAAGAAAACAGAAAAACAATAAGACGGTGATGAATCTTGTGATCTTGAGTGAAGGTCACTGAATTGACCAAGCGAAGATCCTTGAGAATATTGAATACGATTAAGTTGCAGAAGAAAATTCAAAATTGAAAACGGTTTGTACCTTGTGTCATGCTTTCGTACTTCTCCTTCAAAGGTAATTCAGGCCAAACTGCTTTAGGTTCTTCTGACAGAACTGAGGAGGAGCGTTTAAGTGACTTATCATCCTCTTTCTCGTCCGATTTCTTTTCATGCGCACGGGAGGATGAAGCCTCTTCTCGATCTCGGTGATGGTGATGCTTCCGATCCCGATGATGTTTCTTTTTCTTAGATTTTACCCTCTCTTTGTCTTCCTTCTTCTCGTCCGTAGACCCGTGCTTAGTTTTGCCGTCTTCTGGTTCGGGGATGACTCCTTCCAGTTCCTGCCGTGCTACAACCGCAACCTTGCCCGCAACATCCATTTCTGCACCCTTTTCGATGAGTTCCTGCTTCTTTGCTTCTGTCAGTTTATCCAACTCCGATCTTTTAATGGCTTCCAGTTCTCGCTGACTTTCGCGTTGACGCCATTCTGTCAACTCCGCGGGCGCCATTTCTGACGAATCCATTCTAACAAGTTGGGATGGTGGCAAAGAGAGTGTTAACAGGCTTGTTGCCAGCGTGGAACGTGTGTTTCTGGTAAAGGAGGTAAGGTTAGAAATGATCCCTTTCATTGTGAATTGTGCCTTGCCTATCATTATCGAGAAACTTACTTCAGGTTGAAAAGAAGAGTCCTGAATTTGGCCTTGCACTTTGGATTTCCTGCAGTTCCAAAAAGGTTGATCAGCTCTTGCTCAATTTCAACAGCCAATGTCTCAGGGTTCGCCTTGAAGTCGGTAGTGGAATCCGAGGCTTTAGCTTCCTTCAACTTTTCTTGAAGTATTGCTTGAAGCGACCGCTTCATATTCTGACGCAAGAGTGGTTCCGAATTAAGACTAGGCGTTTCACTCTTCTTTCGCTCAAGTGAAGGAGGTTTCTGCTGCGAACTTCGTTGGGCCTCATTGCTTTTTTGCGGCGTGCTTTTCTGTTCACTGGTGGACTTCTTTGCCTTTTGTTCATCGCGGGACATTTCATCGTCCTGCTTCGAGGTACTGCGAACAAATTGGCTGCTGCCTGATTTGTGTAGCGTGCCGGTAGATATTTTTGCGGAATCTCGTGCTTTACCATCGCTCGTTTTCTTATTCGGATCACGTTGCGCATTCTGTGATTCTGCGACTTTCTTCTGTTGAGGCGGGTTTTGAGATTGTGAGTTCCGCTCTTCGACTGATTTTTGTTTCTGGACAGGTACTTTCTGAGTACTTCCCTTGGCCTCTTGAGTTAGCGCTTCCTTTAGTTTCCCAGCTACGGCTTGGACCTTTTGGGTCCTTTCTTTATCTTGAGATTCAGTTCTCTTTCGTAGTTTTCCAGCATCCTCGGGCTTGTTCTTCGCTTTTTCGATGGGTTCCACGGGTTGACTTGAATCACTGATGGATTTCTTTGGTTCTCCAGCGGGATTGGATAATTTTTGTAGCGCAGAGCCCTTCGCCAATGGAGAATCTTTGGATGTTTGTTTTACAATACCTGGCTTCGTATTGGATACTGCGGGTTTCTTCGCACCTGGTGATTTTGAACTTTTTTCAGTGCTTGAAGAAACCACGTCGTCTTCCTTTTTCGGCGCCTTAAGTTTATGGAATGAAAGAAAAGAATCTCCAGCGGACTCTTTCTTTTCCAATTCCTTCTTCTTTTCTTGTTCCTGAATTAATTTAACACAAACACAAGATTAGAGAAATTAATAAATTAGGTGGGACAACAAGAAAAAAAGAAATCGCCATAACATAGAGCAAATAAGGAGTTTGTAAAATCTTGTACACAAATTCCGATGCATTCATTCGCACACATTACGATTGTGGTCGCCATCAAAAGGAAGGTAGAAAGGCATCTTCTTACCGAATGAATGAATTTACTTTATTCGATTTACAAATATCATCGCATTTCACGCAAGTTCACAACCTTTATGCTCAAATAATTCACGCAAACGACAAATTCAAATGAGTGTTGATCGGCGACCAGTACAAGAATTTATATGCACATACACAAAAACGTTACAACAGCGAAGAAACCTTACCTCAGGCGTATTCATTTTAGCCTTTTCCATTACACATTTATTTGAGCAAAATTCACTTCCATTCCGGGCCACATTTCCGCAAACAATACAAATGGCTTTTGACTTGGCCGATTTGCCTTTCTTCGCCAAGTCGTCCTTCTGTGCAACAGTACTGTTCTTGTCTTTCCTGACAGCTGTAAGAGATGTAATGTCTGGCGAGAACGTAGATGGACGTCTGGGAATCTGATCCCCCTTTTTATCTCGGGCAGACTCATTCTCACGACTCGAAGTGGAATTCCGAGCACCTTTCACACTTTCTGGAGTTTTGCCAGATGCCCTGGCTTTCTTATCAGCGAGCCGGCTGCGAGCTTCTTGTTCCTTCAATTTCTTCTTACATGATGGGCAATGCCACTGCATTTCTGATTCTTCGATTACTTTCCCCTGAGCTTTTGTAACCCCAACACATTTCCCGTGAAACCAGTCTTCACAGCTATCGCATTGGATCATGAAGCGGTTATTGTGCGGACGACGGCAGATGCACCACAATCTGCACAAATTACAGTACACGCAATGTTGGTTATTGAAACTTCGGCAATGTTCGGTTCAGAATTTCTTACTTATTAGGATCATCAACATCATCTCCCTCGTCAGCGGTGTCAGCTTCCGGGTCGGGTTCGGTCTCCTCTTCCTCTTCCTCTTTGAAAAATTTTAAATCTGGATCTTCAGATTGGTCGTCCAATGGGTGAATATAATTTGGATCAGTTAAGTGGGCCGGAAGCTTACGCGTGCGCTTTGGATTCTTCTTACTGTTAAAAAAAATTATTTCTAATTCTCACGAATATTAATATACTATTAATATGTTTCCTAACATTGAACTTACGTGGAATCTTCTACATCTACTACCACTTCCTTCTGTTCTTTCTTACTCGGAGGAGCAATTCCCACTCCCACAATGTGTCCTGAAGGAGTAACCGTATTCAATGGAAGCTTTGGTTTTAAGTTCTCCATCTCCTCCTTCTCTCTCTGGAGCATCTGCTTGTTTTCTGCTAGAATACGTTCAGCCTCCTGCTTCTCAGCACGGTCAGCCTGACGAAGAGAACGGCGAGCCCTAGCAGCGGTAGCAGACGCTGTCACTTGGGCCGACTTTTGCGATTCAGACGCACGTTTTGGAGCAGCAGTATCGGGCATAGATGTTGAAGCAGTAGTAACAGGAGTTGGAATTGGAGAGGCAATTTGATCAGGAGGAGCTTCGGTGGTTTCAGAAGGTGGAATAGTTGTGGTAGCAGGGGCCACGGTTGGCTCTGGCTCCGGAATTGGTTCCAAAGCTTGAGTGGCTGGTTCTGTAAAATACATACGTATTATAGCCTATAAACGAGGAGAGTCAAGCCTTTCCATTCTACGAGACGAGTAATAAATTAGAATCCCGGTCGCCTAACCTAGCTACATTTTCTTGTCTGTCTGAGGTACCATACCCAACCCTCTCACGCAACAGTAATAAAATAGCAGGCAGCAGTGACTCAATGGTAATTCTGAGGAAAAGGAATTACAATAAAGCAAGTCGACTAACTAACCTTCTTTAATCTCTTCTGGTAAAATTTGTGCCCCCTCTTCGCTGTCGCCTTTCTGATTGATTTGTACCCACTCTAAATCACCCTCTTCCAGTTGAGTCGCACCTCCGATTACTTCATCAGTGTCTGCGTTATACATAAGTGTTGGCAGTTCTCTCTTTGCCAAAGCTTCGCTGGTCTTGCGATAAGACATGTGAATAGCGCCAGGTAAGGGATCCTCAGGATCCGCCAACTTATTTACTGGTAGGCGAAGAGGTATGACGCAGGAGGGATCTGCATCTGTACAGTTAACAACAGAATTACTTCAGTGTGGGTAAGTTAAAGTCAACGGAACTGCAGCATGACGTTAATGGCACAAATATTATAAAACTAACTACACGCGCCTATCAGATCTATCATGACCGGATTCTATTACACTAACCCGCTGGCATGATGCCCGTCTTATCCAATAATATTGTACCGTCATCTTCGACATAAACAATATACTGCCTTATCTCCTCGATGCTGTCAATGCTGGTCCGATGCCCAGCGCCTTCACCTTCGAATTCCGCAGGTAAGTCCTCTTGTATAGATCTTTGCATTGCAGAAATTTCATCTTCCTCTTCCTCTTCTTGCAAATCTCTCGTCGGGCCAATCGCCGCCGTCGTGTCGGGCGTGGAGGAAGTGACAGGTTCGCCCATTATTGGAAACTTCGTACTTGAATTTACTCACTTGCAGTTAAACTTGTACTATTCATTTACAAATGTGCACCGGCTCTTGGAACTAACCAGTTTTAAGGAAATAAATTGTATTTAACAGAATACGGAATTTTCACCCTCTATTTTCGTATTGCACTATTCGATTTAACAAGCACAATGAGAATGCTTGGTTGGAGAGCAAGCGAAAGAGTCGCGTATTTGAAACGAAGCGGGTAGTCTTATTATTGCTGCTGCTTGTTTCAATTTCAAGGCAATGCAATACGGCATGGGTAGCCTGTAATGTTGACAAAGCCAAGGCAAATGCAAGATTCGGCTGAGGCGACTGTGGAATCAAAAACAAAAGCCGTACAACAATGGCATTGAAAGCATGTATGGGTTTTAACGACTTTGTTAATTGTTATGCCCCCAGACTCAAGGTTTAATCGGGTTATTAAAAGAAGTCACTTGCTGGCCGCTAAAACAATAGCCCGGTGTAGCCGGCATTAAAATAACCATAATAGTCAATCGGAGAATGCGCTGTACACGCTAATCACATTGAAGTCGAAATCTTGACTAGAGTTAGGCACTGTCACATTTCAATACGTAACAAGTGGCTTAAAATTAATCTAAAACTTTTCTCATATGCATTTTAGATCCGTTGAGGGCCGACTGAGGAGAACCATCTGGTCGATACAGGATCTGCACTTTACTGTTACCCGTCTCGATTTTTGGCAATGCAGGTGGTGGTGGTGGTGGTGGTGGCGGCGGCGGCGACAAGGGAGTAATAGCTGAAGCTGCTGAAAGACATGAACTCAACGGCACAGGTGTTTTTTCTATCGCATTTGGCAGAAGCGCGTCTGAATGGCTATGGTTTGGCACTTTTTGGACGGATTTATTTTCTGTGTCACCGTTGCTCATAGTCGGTTCGCATAAACTACAACTGCGTTTGAAGACAAGGTCCTGATCCGAATCTCCCATGCTTTGTAGAAGCAGCTGGATGATTCAAAATAATTGAGTACGCAATTATTAGACGCTGGCATGAAGTATGATTTCTTTTATACCTTCTGTATATTTGCTGAGCAGCCACCGAAAACAACAATTGGATCACAAAGTTCATAACCAAGTTTAGCATAGAAGCCTTGTTGGTCATGGGTGGTCAGGTATACAGCTTTCACACCTCTTCTGTAGAAATCGCTCAGGGTTAAATTAAGACACCTCGGAACAAATCAGCGGTGAGCTAACCGTTTGGCATATGCTTCAGTCATTTCCATTATCATTCTCCCGTAACCTTTTCCGCGGAGCTCTTTGGATATAACGACTGAAATTGGGGAAATCAAAATTAAAAGCAGTACAAGGCCGTAGACAAGGGGCTAAACCTACCCGACTCAATAAAACATTTCTCCTTGTGATAAGGCACTGGTAAAATTTTACTGTGCCCCAGTAATCTCCCCTTCCCATTCCCACCAACGTTTTCAACCAAGAGTAATGAAACAGGAAACTCATAGGGACCAAATTGTTCCAGACTCCTCAGCCTAAAGCAAGTTGACGTCGTCATTCATAAATTTAAAGAGTTAACTGCGTGCTCACTAATGTAATTACCGGGCCCCTTTGCTTCGGGGCCATTGCTCATTGAGCAAATCCACGCATTCATTGAGAAGCTCCCTTCGTTCACGCAACGGCACTAAAGTCAAATGGTCCTTCAACGACATGGGTTTTTCACGCATACAGGTTCCGGGCGCGGGCATCTACCTGCACACATAAAATTTCAGAATGTGCCTTTCGGATCAAATGCAAAGAAGGTTCACCTCTCCTATGTTGTGTAGCTGATTGAGCCCATACCAAACTGTCCAACTGTCATTAAGGAATTCCGCATACTTTCACTCCCTTCGAACGTTTGAGGTTGGTGTCAACCCAACTGATGTAAACAATCCGACCAAAATTCCCCAAAACTGCCTTATTACGCAATTAATAAATTATATTATGCCGTTCATGACCATCGTGCCCGCTTCGACCTGTGCTAAATCCCCGAGCCCCGAAAGAGGAATGAATGCATGATTACATTGAGAGAGCGAAAGTATTTTGTCATCGTGCCACCGCACTGTAGGCTAAAGGAATTGGCAACCCACACACTTGAATAGTGAATCACATGTAAAAGTCAACATTCGTAGTTGGATTCATTTGGCGAGTCGCACGAGAGAGAGAGAGGAAGTGAATTATTTAGCTCAATCAACATCCAAACTTCAAGTTAAATGTGCTCGACCCTGCCTGCTTATCTCATTCTCTCTTAAAAATAGCAACTACGGAGTTTAACCTTTTGTGATAACAGCCGCCGCAACTGTAACGTCATCATGCCCTCTGTACATTTACTCTTTCCAATCTAAGCAATCTCTGACAGTATAGTGACATTTTACAAATTAGGGCCAGGTTCTCCCAGAATAGTGTAGCCGTTCAACTGCTATCTCTTTTAAGAAGCAAGTCACGAGAAGACTTGTGATGGTGACGAATGAGTAAAGCGAAGCTCTTCCATTTAGCAAGCCCTGGATAGGGATATACGGGACTCAGATCAAGACCCAAGGCTGGCCTGGACTCAGACGAATCGGGTAAGAACTGAATCAGTCCTTCAAAGCAAAGCTGAAAGGGTCACGCTTGTCTTTTGTCCAACATAACCGAGAGTTTTGAGCTTGTCCAAGGTGAGCTCCTAGGCTGGTGTCGGCTGGCTGTTCAGCTTTTTAAATTTTGGCCCTGATCCTGATGGACAGGAAAGCACACAATTTTAATCCTGTGATTCCTCTGTCTTTATAGATACCGTCCCGTATAAATATCACTACACCAAGCTACGTTAATTTGGGACTTGGGTGCAAGTTAATTCTCGTGTCGGTGATTAATTTATTCGCAGTCGCAGTAGAATTCGTCAATCCTCATTTTGATAAGTGGTTTCAAACCATCTTAGACGTCTGCTCTGTGTTGTTCCAATATGGGCTCCGTGTGGAAGCGTCTTAATCGTGTCAATAAGCGGGCATCAAAATTCAATCTTGTGTTTTCATTTGAAGAACTGGAGGTTGAAGCCACATCGAAATGGTAAGCCATTAGCTATCTACCAACTATGACTGGGCGATTGCGTTGCAGACAGTAATAATTAGGTATCACATTTTTATCGCTTCGTCGCTCTTCTAGCTTTAAGCGTCTCAAGGCGGATATCGCAAGTCACAAGTTAGGCGTGAGGATGGTAGCACGGAAGAGTAGGTTTTCAATTCTCGATACTCTAGTCTCAGTCCGAAATAGTACGTATGAAATCTGTGGTTACCAGACACACAACAATGAAACATCCATAAATCCATCATTGATATTGATTCCTGAACAACTGAGGTTTCATGCCTTATGCGGAATTGAGGCTTGCGTGAGATGGTAGTGATGATGCGTCCAGCCAACATTGTAGGGCTAGAATTATAATAATTGATGAATAGTTTGTGTACATTCTGAACCTGTGACGAATAAAGAAAATGAATATTTTATTAAAGGCATCAGTATTCAGGATGAGCTTCGATTCTTGTTGTGTAGTAGGCTTGATTCTTGGCTGAGTTGATAATCAGGAGTCAGGCAGTTAACGTGTACCTTCTACAATCCTACGCGTATAAAAACCTAACAGACGTACAGGATGATCATAATTATTGATTCCATAAGTGTAGAGGAAAGTAAAGAATAAATGCGAAGAAAATAATTAGAAGCAGGAAGATTGATTTGTGGTCTTACATCTATAGTCTACATAACGAATGCAATATGAGGTCGAAGTGTTCTGTTCTGTCTTACCGACTACTTGCATAAAAGATAAGATGAAGTGAAGTTGATTAAAGTCGACATTACGTCATGTTGTCGTGTTCCTGTTCCTGGCGAGTCATCTTAAAATAAATGAATTGTAACTCTGGTGTTGCAGGCAACCGAAGAAATTAGGACTCACACTTTCCAGACGCAGCCGAAAGGTAGTCGTCGAGCCGAGGTTATGGGAACCTACAATGAAAAATCCTCTGAAGGGCATGATTGTGTGGCCAATCCCGGAAAGTAAAGAAATATCTGTAACCGTCTTTAAAGATCCACGCACGGAAGAATATGAAGACAAAGATTGGCAATTAACCGTCGAAGATGTAAGATTGATCGCGAATAAAACACATGAACACATTACTTTGTCTAATTATGCGCAAATGAGTTTATAGAAGTTATTACTTCATTTACTGAAATTAGGTGTCAACTGGAAAACCACGTTTACTTGCCTCCTGTGCAGTCAATGTCAAGGACTATGCCTTTGAAGTGCCGACTCAAACGAGTTCTGAACTGAAAATGAAAATTTTATCAAAGAAAATTGTTTCGGCTACTGTAAAATTTACCGTCTCATCTGTTTTCGTAAGAGAAGGGAAAGCCACGTAAGTTTGCCAAATGTAGTTTTCATGCTCTGGTAAAATTCAGCTGTGGTAAAACGTGTTTGTATACGGTTCAGTGATGAAGACATGCAAAGTCTCGCTAGTCTTATGAGTACTGGAGCAATGATGTCGGATATTGCACCCTTGGAAGACTTGGAAGGAGAAGAAGAAGGTGGGAAATGACTCAAATGATCAATAACCAGTAGTGCAATAGAATTATTTGTTTATGAACTAATGTTGTACGAATTATTTAGATAAGCTCTCGCTTTCTGAGAAAAGAAAATTGAGCGAAGTCTCCAATCTCACAAGTCAAATTGATAATCTCACAGTGGGACTTGAAGATAGCGGAAAGAAAAGTCTGACCAGCCAGGGTATAAAGCTGAATTATTATGTAATGCATGGGTTGGGAATGAATAACTCGATGCTGTTAATTGTCTAGGAAATGGGCAAGGCAGTCCGAAGAGTTCAACCCGAGACAGTCTGGACGATGGATCTTGCGAGAAGAAAACGACTTCTCCGCCGGGTCTGTCACCAATTTCAAAACCTCCTCCTGCTCTAACTCACCCTGCTATCAAGTCTTTACAAATGGAAGAAAGTATGGAATCTCATGGCCAGAGCTTCTCATTGAATCTCACCAAAATTACTGAAAAATCGGAAGGACCAGACAGTCGATATCAGTCTCTTTTGGAATCAAACAAATCTTTAGGCGAAAGTACTTCGCTTCTGACTGACGCAGAACAATTTCGTAAAACCGGATCTCCATTTAAAGAAAAATCTAGCACCAGGTCAGTGTTTCTCTTTTTGTTTCGCTGTTTGTTTCCATTTTGTCGCTAGTCTAATAATTAGAGCCAAGGGCTGACCAAATATGCTTCATGGCTGTCCTCATTTTTGTCCACGATTTTATCTGACAAATATCACGTCACGTAAATCTTTTTTTAGTACAAGTTTTAAATTTTAAATTTTTTGATACTTTTACTTATCAAATCAAATTTTAAAATTATTTTGAATACTAACACAACTCCAATAACATTTTTTTATTTGCGAACATGGTTAACAAAAACCTGATGAAAATCATAAAGTATCATTTTACAATTCTTACTTAATGTATAAAGTACGCTAACTACATGTTCTGAAATTCCTTGTTTTAAATGTTTAAATCGTAAAAATGATAATGTAATTAGGTATAACGTTTCACTTTACACGAGAACTCCTACGCAGTAGTTAAGTGTTGAGGTTGAAACTGCTTATTGCTTGTGGCTGTGGCGTTGCTCTTATCTGTAGCTTTTACGAAGAATATAAATTCCAACTTGAGCTTTGTTGATGTACAGTACGCTACGATTAAAGTGGATTGTGTCTTGATGTTCGTAACTTTATTATTAGGCGTTAGTTTCCGTTTTCGTCTGTTGTGATCGTTGCCGTTGTATGAATTAGCTTACACTTCCCTTCATGACAGTCATTCAAGTTGTCGGTTCAAAAATTGAGATCCAACTCGAGAAGATATGCGCTACATTCTCACAGAAAAAATTGTTGATTGATTCATGTTGTCAAACCTGTGTTGTGCTTTTGCTTTCCCCCCGAGAAATGTGCATATGCTGTCAAAGCCTCAACAGCAGTATGGCAGCAACCAAAGAAAAGCGAAAACTCCAGTTGGTAACTTGAACATGATGGATTGATCGTTTTTCCAAATTCAAAGCCAGATATGAATCGACTGAGTGATGGTAACTTGAAACTCAATTTAACACGGAAATGACCTGGACAAATGAGCAGCATTCCCTGCTTTTTGCTGGGTTTAAATTTATTACCTGCATAAACGCGGACGCAGTTAAACATTTTGTAATATAATGTTGCATGAAGTGGAAACCAGGGAATATAATTCATACACGTAGCCCAACAAGTCACGATAACGTTGTGATTTCAAGATGTTGTGCTCTACCTTCCTGTCTCCAGTCCCGGTTCTAAGTTGTCAACCGCTATATTATGCTTTCATTTTTAGCTGTAGTAATTTTTGGTTCACACTGTTATTGGGTTTTACTGCCAAGTTTGCCATTGCTCGTGCTCTGCTTAATGAAGACGTTAAACTGAAACTTCTGCACATAAAGTGGCTTATTCATGCTGAAGTAAATTGCAGAACTGAAGAAAGACGAAGTGGAAGAGGTGGGAGAATCGGTCATAATCTCAGATCGTATATATAATACCGTTGTTCAAATGACAGCAACAAAGGGACGGAGAAGTCTCGCCCTCGCAAATGCGTACACATGAATCACAATGTAAATTTTAGCCATAACATGCTGTGTTGACATTTGTCGACTTTTCATATCCTTTTATTTGCACAAGATTGTCTATTGTGCAATTATAACGTGATTACTAAAGTTTTGTGCCTGTCCTGTGTCAGTTTGACGAAGCAGAGATTCAGAGTCAAGAGTTCATCCTGCATCCAAACTTCTCAAGCTGGCATGCCAAGTTTGACAAGTGGCTCAGAGTCAAGAACGACTACTATACATGAGTTGAGTCACAAAAGCAAAGTTTTTGAAGTGTGTGTTTACTCATTTGATTACAGAATATGCAAATAATAAAGTTAGTGGAACTCTACTACAGCGCCAAGAGAGGTAAACAAGAGAGCCTAATGAATCTTTCACCAGCAAGCCAGGCCATCCAGAGGTGTAGCCACCTTTCGTTTATAGTGGAGTTGCGAGCCCCTCACGTTCTACACGAGAAGTATGTGTACATTCCGGCATTCTGAATTCTCTTCTTCGTTCTGTTATGTTGATGAGATGAGCACAATTCTTTATCTTTATGATAAAAATTTTTCATTTCTTTCACCACGAAAGACGCGAATTCAATTTCATTGTGTGAGCTCGCTGTAATAAATTGGAAGGAGTGAAAGTGTTACATTCTCTGTCCGTTTAGGAGAATCGGGCGTCTAAATTGCGTTTTTGTAGATATTAAAAGGGCTAAGAGGAAGAAGGAGCAACATCATTCTCGTTCATCTCCGTGTTTGAGGTTGACATTATTCGTCTCATTCCAGAAATAACTTGCAACGTTTGTAGTCCAAGTAAGAAAATAGAACTTTTCTTCACAGGTCCATCATGAAATAAGCGAAAAAGGACTCTAGCGAATTTGCTACTGTTGTTCTAGCCTGGTGAAAGCTACATTTAGAGAAAGAGAGGAGAATAGGCGGTGAAATCATTGGCAATTGCTGAGTTTTAAGCGTCTCATTTTCTCGAGGCGAGCAAAAGACAAGTAGACACTTGAGCACTTGCACGGCTTCCTACTTGTAGGAAAATATCATAATGCAGAAAGGCCGCGGAGAAAGCAATGACGAAACTTTCTTTTTTACTTTTCCATTTTAAATTGAGTGTGTCTAACGGTCTTTACTCTGTAAGACTTCTCATTTATTCTGCCAGAGGACGACGATTATGTCTCTGTAAGTCTGTGAAACCGGGCTTCGACTTAGCATTTATTTTGTAACTTTATTTGAGGCTCGGAATGCAAAATTGTCATTTTGGACATTGCGGGCAGAATTAACCGGATGAATGACTGTCATGAATGTCATAATTTTGGGAATTAAGCTCGTCTTCAATGGAAAGAGTTTACGCAGAAGGCCACATACTGCATTGTTTCTTGTTTTCATTATCCTTTTTTTGGTTATTTACTGCAGTGTTTGTATTAAAACCTTGAAAGACGAGTCCGATGAGATTTATTTGAGATCCCCTGTGATGAAATGTTTGCATAAAGTGCAAAGTAAAATTAAACATAATATACGCTTGTATCGAACATTCCTATGAAAACCCGCATATTCATTCTATATAAACGCACTGTGACAGAGTGCAAATCTGTTTTAGATTTTGGTAGACGCAGCTTATTAAATCGCAAAACTTTGGCTTCTGTATTTTTGTGATAATATTCGTTTGATCGTTTGAGTGGGAAAATCTCTCCTTTATCCTGAATGTGGCTCACCTCATTTCTGTGTCTTTGTGTCAAAATAGTTTTCAAAAGAAAGATTACTTTCTCCGGACATTAGACGGAGAATTTTATCTCTACCGCCTTGTGATTCCATTGAACTGCTCGGCACAGTGTACGACTGAGGCTTCGTTTTCATGGCCGACATTTGCTTTTTCCCTTGGTATTTGCGATAGTCACGGCAGTTTGAAGAAGTTAACACAATTTGCTGAATTTACGATGTACATTCTTTTGTACTTCAATGTAAAATGGAGTCATTGTTAAATTGTGATTTGTTCTCCATTCTCCGCGCAAAGTTGCTATACCAAACCGCCTGGTTCCAATGTGGAATTACCGAAGGCAGATTTTCTCCAAAATAAACAGCATGTCACGATCACCCGATCCCTATATCAAGAAAGGACGTTGGGACCTGCGAATAATTTAGTAATGGGCATTAGTGCTGTCCTACTACAATTGCTGCAATTTTACGATAATGGACAAGTCTTCCATTGATGTTGAACTAGTTGAACTTTCATCTTCAAATTGTGTGCAAGACAAACTCAGATTAGAATGAACGATTCAGTTTGCAGAAGTTTTGTGGTCAGATAATACCGATTGATCCTTTTGAGGTCTTTTTGTCCTGATCATGAATATTGAATTTAAATTGAAGCAAACGGCAAATGGAGACAATGCTTTGACTCTTTGCTTTGAAGCCATCCAAATACATTCGTATTAGTGTTCCTTGTTTCAGTTCAGCAGTAAACATTCAATTTCCTTGCACATAAATATATTATGCCACTGCCACTGTGCTTTCTACGATGTTGTGAATTGCGTGCGCGTAGCATCCAAGCTCGAATTTCATGGGAAGGGCAATATTTGGAAACAAGGCAAGAGAAAGTTTCAATTTGCTTCGGTTCTTGAAATAAGGATGTATGCATGTATGTATTTCATGGGAAGGCCATGGCGAACGCGAACGGAGGTCGCGCCGCTGTCTGCCGCTAAGGCCACGAATGGGCCCATTGCGGACTCCCCATACACAAGTTCGCTTCACTGTGACGAATCACCCGCCCTCCGGTCAGAAAACCGTTCAGTGCTGAGGATGAATTCCAGCAGACTTGAGAGCAGGGGATCAAAATCTTCAGGAAGCACGTAGCAGTTAAAACGTAGATCAGCCCAGCGTCTGCATTCGCAAACGTAGTGATCGCAGAACTTGCATTCCGGAGACTCGGTTTTTCATATGACCCACAGGTGTCTGTTTAACGCACGGTGCCCTGTGATCAACTGACACAGGAGTTTGAGAGACCCCAAGCATGTCAAGTGTGCACCACTTGTCCTTCTGTACACACTTGGGACCAAACTCTTGGACTTCCTACATTTTGAATCCTAGAGCCAACGACTTTCAACTCCCTCCCGCTGCCATTGATGAATGGCAGTGGCAGATTCTCACGAAACTTTCATAGATTGTTTACTGTGCCTACCTGTATATATAGTAATTATATCGGTTTCAGTTTTCGGATTAAAGATGGCACCAAAAATTGGTCCATCAGTGGAGAACACAATTATTCTGCTTTCCAAACAGAAATCTTAGCCAAGCGTGCATCTACGATCGGTGGTATTTGGAAAGCTTTAAATGATGAGTGGAACTCTGTTACACCTGAAATGTGCCTTAAAGTGTTCGATGCTTGGAAAAGATGACTCAGAGCTATTGAAGTCAAGGGGAACACATCGAGAACACAAAGACAATCCATTGTCGTATAATTCGCCAGCAATAACATAAGCAAAACTGTTACCATAATCTTATCATCACCCTCTGTAACAATCGAACTATTTTGCGAAAAGGATGTGCTCTTTTAGGCATTACTTTTAATGTAGTATTTTTCACTACATGCGGTTCCTACACAAGTATAATTCTGGGATGCTTTAGCTGTCGCACTTTAGCCTGACCATGTAATAACGCATATGTGGCCGTTCGGCTGTGGTGCATATTAATTTGGAGACAGTGAATCGTGACGTCCGATTTGTAACCGAGGTCCAGAGTCACTGCTGGTCTCAGCTTGAAATAAGGATAGGAAACTCTTGTCTTGTGTTCTAAGTTTATCAGTTCTTTACTTCTTTTCTTGTTGTACTGCAATTGGTATTTAGTATTATTGTGTAGCATCATCAGTATCATCTGACTCACTCTCAGTTTCTCAGGCTGTCTGATATTGGATTCAAGTTGTCATTCAAACGAATGGAAACATCATGCGACCATTTGTTACCTCGTTTTCTTTGCCTGACGACACTCACATGCGTTTAGATATTATATGGAAAAAGTAGACTCCAGAGAAGCGTGGCGATGGCACAGTTGCGCCACGCGTGACTTTCTCCTGTATTCCTCTGATTGTAAGATATTTGAATCTACTTTTTCTTGGGACTGTGACTTCCTTTTGACTCCAGATTGTCTTTACCGTTCCTTTTCTCTATCACATATGAGAAACACCTAAACTCGTAATGTCGTAACGCAACGCAGGTTGCATTGCAGTTGGAAATGCGTAATGGGGTTTAGAATGTCATCGAAAAATACGAGGAAGGGTCGACAGCAGACATTCAAGACGCGTGAAAGTCATGTTATTTTTATTTCCAGTACAAACAGGTCGTTATATTGAAATAAAACGCTGGGCTTGGCTGTGGCTGGCTGGCTCCGCTGGCGTAAGAACCGTGGTCTTGACGGTTTTGACTCTTCCAAGACGTAGCGCAGACGAACTGACTTTTTGACTTGGGTTTTGATGAAATGAGAAAATGACATTGGCAAACATTGCGCTAGAAAAAATATACTGGTGGTGGCAATTTGACTTTTTTATGTTCATTTTTCCATTTTTCATTGTTTGACGTTGGAACACACAGCTACGCGAGAACTAGAACTAGTTGAAGTGAGGGCAATGAATTGTCAAGAAGGGTTTTATGTGGAATTTAATATTTCTTGACGACCATCTGCATGAAGTTGAAGAAGTTCTAGTTTGTAGACATACATTCCTCTTATGCTATAATTATACGGTTGTGTAACTCCGCCGTTACAATTATGGAACCGAGCAAGAACAAAGGTTCAATTTTCCACTTCCGCTCTGTTTAACTTTAATTAAATAAATTATACATGACACACAGCAAGCCTCAAGCTCCAGCCTTCCCCCGAAATATGCATCAAAATTATCAAAATTGCTTTGACACTAATGGCAAAGGATTACTACTTGACATTCTTGCACACTCTTCCAATAATTTCTGCTGAATTTGAGGAGCGAGCAGCTTGCTGTCGGATTCTGTGGTAAAAATGTGGAAAATTAGAGACTCAACTCGTCATATTTGAGTTGAATAGAAGTGAAGGCTGAAATTATGTCCGGTTGTCTAGTTCTTAAATTGAATGCGAGGTTGCGGGTTGAAGCGGCAGCAGTAAGCGAGCAAGATGCTACGAGGAATTGACAGAGCAGTGGAAAAGTGGAAGCGAAGGAAGACAGGCTGACTTCCGGCATGGCTTTAGTTTCCGCCTGCTCGTCTTCTTGCCTTCGCAGTATTGACATGACAAAGTTAACCTTCCGCCTTGGCTTGTGTGTACTCATTCTGGTAGAAGTAAATGAAAAAGCACTTTCTCCCGTCACCAGCATTCTACATTCGGCAAATTGAACCATATATAAGCACAGAAGAAGCTAGATCAAAAATATCATTTGTCATATTATTGACATCGGGCAGAGTTGACAATTCCAACCAAGTCGACGCGAGTATCTCTCGGGTCTAGGACGAAGCACGACGGAAGAAGAGACGAGGCTTTCCACATTCATGAAATGGGCGCGTGCGTAAAACATTTGGAAATAGATTTCATTGCATGACTGAACATTCTCATTCTGATTGAATTGGAATCGTAATAAAATCAGATGTAAATATAATGCTGCTTGTGGATTGGAAGAAAGTTTTGTCATCCAGTAGCAAGTAGTCTGAAGTTCTCCTGCGTTTCCTTCCAACAGGAGTTTGTACAGATTCGTACTTTAGAATTCTGAATTTGCATTCTAACACAAATCTCTGGATGGAGAATCCGCAGCCCGCAAGCACGATGCAGGACATGAGTATGAATATTGAAGCATATTGACTATTGACGTGCCACAAGATTGAAACTTGCATTTTCCATTTGCATTAACATCTCGGTGCAGTAATAACCGAACGAAGTGACAGTATTCAAATTCCATTCTGTTCTTATTTGCAGCAAAGAACCCGACAATGGAAAAATCCACTGGCGAAATGATTTCGAGAAATCTTATTACTTTTATTATAATGCTACCGCAGCCCTCATGTGAATTCTGCCATGTGTTTTGCATAAAGAATGTTCGTACGTATTCAAAATGCATAATCTTATTGGCATGTTGTTCAAATTCACGACAGCGGTAAAGTATTGCTTGACAGTATTGACTGAACCAGAATAATGTGGGCATATGGATTTGCTGGCATTGTGTATGGAAATTGAACTGGGATTCCTGAACACAGCACAACGGCAGAAAGGCGAGACGAACAAAATTATTTGTACGCAGTAAATAAGGATTTGAAGTGACACGGATGTCGTCGGCGGCAGTATGAGTTGGACGAATGGACTTGTGTTGAAATTAGGGCTTCAGAATCCTGAAATTGAAGGCGGATTACAATGGAGGAAATGGCTCAAAATGTGCTACGATAAGAATGAATAGAAAACAATATTTTATTTTGCATATGACCCGAGAAGTAAATATTTCATTCTTATCAACCGTTATTGTCGGCTTATAAAGACGAACGAATTGAATTTCTGAACAAAGATGATGGCGCTGATTTCGCCAAGTGAAATAGGAAAAATGTGCTGGAGTAAGTTCAAGTAGGATTAATTCGCGGTTACTGTCGAATGCCGATACCTCGTTCGGCCCAGCGCCAACGATAAATAATGCAACTTTGTACGATGGTGGTGCTCTGTTCCTGAAAATGGTGGTCTTCCATCCAGTCAGAGTGGACGGGAACTTTCGTTCTTGGTATTTGTTTTCGGCAGCCAGAAGCAATCGAGAAACCAAAGACGTACACTTCCTTGATTTAAATCGGAAGCTGTAAAATGGGAAAAGCAAACAAATTGAACCTGACACAAAATAATGGAGTTGAGAATTTTAAGAGTATGAGAAAGGTTCGCACAGATCCTCAATCGCGAGCACGACCATAGCGACTGAACTCCATTTCCGCGATGTTCATTTTATGCTGTCCGGTTCCAGTTGATAAATTGATCGCAGATTTTTCCATTCTGAAGTGGAATGGTGAAGGTTTCTAGTAACGATTCAGAAAGTGCGAGAGTGAGAGATTGTCTGAAATCTTGTCTTTGAATCCATTTTATCGTGGGAATTTGTACACTGAACTGTGCGAATGACACCTTCACTCCACAAATCCATTAATTTAGTGCTTACAAATTAATCTGCTCTGGCTGTGTTGAGATGGGCGGTGGTGATATTAAATACACGTTTACATTAATATTGCAAAACCGCTTATCCGCCGTGCTTGAATTCGAATTTTGGAGTCTTTATTCTCATCTCGAAAACAGACAAGCGGAGAATTGATTGGAACTCAAACATGAAGCTAGTTATATATGCCTTTTTTCAAAATGTTCGCTGGCCTTGCATACTGTTACCCGCATCTAATTAAGTTAAGCTAGAGTAGCTTGATCAAGTTTCCCTTCTCGAACTTAACCGAAAGAAGAAGCCACAAATTAAAACTCGGCTTGATTTCATAATTAACCCACTCCTGGGCTCTGACTCGGTAGCTGAAGAATTTACCCTAGACCGCATTCCACATGTGGCCAGAGGAGGTAAATGAGAGGCTAAATTACGGGTAACCCACACGTACACAAAGTAATGTGAATTTTTTGCGCAACGCAAACACGTTAATTAGACATTCCAAATTCCTGAGACGAAGTCGTTCTAGGGAATTAGAGCATAAAGTGAAATGAGTACTTTTCTGCCAGACAGCCGGGTACAAAGCCGCCAAACTTAAAGACATTTTGAGTTCACTGACCATGTCTCTTTTCACAGTTCAAATTTTAAACTCCACATGATGAATTCAATAACAGCAAGATAAATGTGAAAATACGAAACACATTACCGGCGCAGACCCGTAGTCGTGTTGTGTCATAAGCAAGAGAAAAGCCGCCGCATCGAGGTTGTAAACCCTGAGCCGAGAAGATTGAGAGGACGAAAGTATCAGGAAAATGTGATAAATGCATTATAGCTGACCCTTGCGATTTTGCTTAAAATACTCTTTCCCTTCATTCTAGGAGGCTTGCTTCTGCAAGCTTGATCCTTCGCATTGTAGCCTGTGTACATTTAAGGTGTAATCTTGTTTCTCTGTAAAATGTGAATTTGCGATGCGATCAATACAGATTCAATGGACGAGTCGCCGCTCAGAGGTTCGTAGACTAGACTGCGGACGTGGGGAATGGCAATGTGCTTGGACGCGACGTTGTGTCTGTCTCTTTCTTGTATCAGAGTATCAGGCACTTTTCATTTCTGGCTTCTACTTTCTCAAAATCCTTGTGCTCCTCTCATTTTCGCTCTCAAGATTCTCTTGCTGCATTACAGACAGGGAAGAAGGGCGATAACACCGACACCAACACCACAAGGGCCAAGGTCTCGATATGATTCCAATATTCCGCAGGAGACGTCCGCGTCCATCCATACACCAAGCACTTTTCTCTAATGATTTCCCCTCACACACACATTTTGATATAGAATCATCAAAGCAAATGTAGAAATATCGTTCTCATTTTTATATAAATCTAGAATTCCAATCTTCTAGGTCCGCTATTTTGGTCGAGCATAAACGAAGGATCTCTATTACGGTCAGGCTACAGGCTACACGGGCAAGCTAGAGATGTGATTCCTTTTCTTTCTCGATTATAACTTTAACTTGTTTTATTTTCCTGAATTTTGCGCATCCCGTTCTCGTTCTCGTCTTCGCCTGCCACTCTTCGTTCTCTGGTTCACGGTTCTAGCCTGTTCATGCTTTTGGTATGCTCAGTCTTTTCCTGGTTCATGCCACACACTCTTTGGCTATGCAACGCTGGCTCCAAGCACTTTCACTTTCTTTCTTTCTCTTCCACAACGACACTTCTTGCTCTTATTCGAGACAGGACGGGTCCGCATTTGAACTTTTGTCTCGCTTTGTCATTGTCGTTGTCCGGTTAGTGAATCGTGTGTGCACGGTGGATGCTCAGAATTCTGTTGGAGGATCATTGTTTGTCTCTTGACTGTCTGTAATTTTCACTTCGGCAGATTGTAAGTGAAACATTTCTTATATTTTTGAGCTTATTTCATTTTCTTTGTCATCATCGCTTCTCGTATCTGTATTCGCGAGGGAGTCGGTAACTTTTGGCATTAAGTGTCATAGTCTTGTCTCGTTTGTTATCGAATCGCACTTGATTCTGAATTCGATTTGGATTTGGGACCTTACTTCGGGATGCTTCGGGAGCTCGGGTCATTGTTTTCGCATTCTCATTGCTTCTTGATCACGATCGATTAACGGTTAAATGCAAAATAACTTTCGCGACAAGAGTTCGTTCTCGTCGCTCATGCGAATAGGTAATTTAAAAAAACTCATTCGCAGACTTCATAATTTGTCATGCTATTACAGCCTGCTTCAGTGATTTTCAAGACACGCCTGTCGGAAAGGGAATTTGCAGATTAGGCTTAGGCTCCTTTCCAGAGCAGGGTGCTAAATGAGACGTTATAAAAATTATGGTGACATGGAGTGAGATTTAGATTCCGAACATAACCATTCCCATTTCCTTCGGCTACATAAACCGCGGTCTCTCGATGCTGAGCTCGACATTGCCTGCCTACTGCCTTTCGCATGTTGTTGGCAAATTCGAACATCTCACTCCAGAATCTAATCGAGGCTTAGAAACTCATTGTCGTGGAAAGTTTATTAGTACGTGACTAATAGGAGGACGTGATTTTCGTATTAGTTGTTTGCGTGCTGGCCGCATTCACGAAGATTAAATAATCTCGTGTGTTTTTTTGAATGTTTAATGTGAGAAAAATAACTCAGCTTACTGAACCAGTGCTAATCGCTTTTCCTTCTGCACGAACCGTTCTCTGCTTTGGCAGATACGTTCCTAAGCTTACGGCGTGCACTACTACGAAAGCAGTTGAGTGAAAATATTCGTATTTAATTACTAAATGTGTGTACAACCTTACACGACACGGAGAAAGTAAACTTTGAAATGCGAATCGCGAAATGCGTTCGCTTTTATGATGTAGTTTTATGTGCTTTTTACATTTGGCAGTCATTCAGGTCAAAGCTGCTTGCAGTAAATCGCAGTCAAAATCTCCTAATGAAAGTATATATTCATGATGGCAGTGACGCGCCGCGTAGGAGGAAATATTTTGTTATTGCAACTATTATTTAGCAAAATGAAAGGTTTTGCTTGTATTTTATAGCGTGCTCGCCGAGCTTGATAAACACATAAAACGTGGCTCACTGAGTTTGAATGACATTTTTATGGGATTGTGTACTCTTGTACAGGCATAACAATAACAGTATAAAAGTATTAACTTTTAGCGTCGCACCTATAAAAATTCGGTGTATGAGTCGATGTTGCAAAATTGCTGCCGCCCTGTTAATTGCATGGCAGCTTTCACACGACTGCGACGGTTCAATAAAATGTCATTGTGCTCATCCACCCGATTGTTTATGTTTACAGTGCCAGCGGATCACAAGTGACTGATGTGAACGACTTATTCGGGAAAAAACGAACCGGCAGTGGAAGTGGTGATCGAAGCATCTTGAAACCATTGGAACTCGTCTCTTGTTCTCCTTCTGCTTCCTCTTCTGGTCAAGATAATGTAAGTTTTATGTTCTTCTCTTGTTTTCTTTGACGTGGGCAAGTCAGAGTCCGAAGCAGAGTCAGTGATGGCCGCCATTATATTACATTGAACGGCCATGTCGTTATCATATAAATTATCAGCATCCAATTCTAAATGGTATTGCACTTACCTTCCCTTCACTCTTCGCTTGGCACTTGGCACTTTCACAATTTCTTTATATCGTGGGCTGGGCATTGAAAGTGAGTTTACGAGATTTATCTCGGAGGTTGATGGGAATGTGAACGCAGTTCCGGGTTCAGGTTTTATTGCTTAATTCTGTACATTGTAACTGATATCTTTGTTGCTTTGTTGAATTGCGGCGCTGGCGGCATCAAATATACATAGTATTTAATTCGAGGGTCATAAAAATTCTTTTGATGTGCTTCTTCCTTCTTGTCGTGGGTCTAGACTGTTGTCTAAAGAGCGATAGGAGAGCACGACGTCCGCGGTGCTTTGAGGTGGATGAAGTGGATTTAATTTGATTATATTCCAAATGTTTAAGAAGTCTTGTGCTTAGCTGAGAACTACGTAATCTGCAGAGGCGGCTGCTTTCTCTGCCCAATGCAATGCAGTGAATCTGTGCTCTAAAGCACTACAAAACTCCGGCACAGCTGTACTCCATCCAGATCCAATGCCAGTGCCATGGTCATGTCACTGTTCCATCTTATTGTATTATATTTCTATTGTATTTCATTACTACGTGCATGAGGACACGAAAGACAGATGCAGCAAAAGAAAAAGGGGAAGCGTAAGTACATTAACTCCCATTAATCATTAAGACAGAGTTTTTCTTACATCTTGGAAAGAATACCGTATTGATTCTAACTTTTCCTTTTAAGTCTGTCCCTGTGTGGTATTTAATAACCAAGTCACATACTTAAACTCAGAGAGTGCCGCACAGCTTCTGCTTTGGTCTTTCCATCACGTCCGAGCAGAGAATTTGACCTCTCAATGTCCGTGTCCGTTTTGCTTTGTTTTAGCCGCATGAAGAAATCGCATGCTTCATTTATTAAACTCATTCACGGCATTTATGCACTCGCACTCAAAGGAATTTTAAGAGTTCAAATCAGTTCAACCACCCAATTAGTCCTGAAATATAATTTGTGCTCAATTACAGTCACCTGACTAATTGGTAGTCAGTACGGCATCGCGTTTTTCACCTTCCCACTGAAATCTCACTCATTTGAGTTCAGTTGGCAAATCTAAAGTCGGGTCTTTGGCTTGCTCTTGTAAATCAAGAGTAATGGAAATTGTAATTTGACTAGGGATTAAGAAAACAGACTTTTCTAACTAACTTCCTACATGCTTTGGATTCATAAGTTTTTCTTCTGATAGAGTGAGAGTGTTGGCCTCTACTCTCTCGTCTTCTCTGGAATTCCAATGCGCTTTGCTGCACGAAAGCACCTTCACCTTGGCTGGCTTAAAGACTTTCTCTTTGGCTGCAGCATCACAACACGACCCATTTATTATGGTTTCCTCATTAATGAGTCTGACGTGTGGGTAACTCGGGCCGTACCCGCTTTGCATTACAATGACTTTGTAATTGAGTAATATGTTGGTTTTCTCATTTTCCACGGACCACGAGCCACGGTTTATTGCACTGCAGCAAGGAAGAATGCTAGTGCTTCTAAATAGAAGAAGGTAAAATGTTTATGTAACAGGTAGCCATAATTTATTTGGCTGGTCGTCTCCCGCAGTTCACCTTATCTCTTCGTGCTCCACTCCACAGCAGTCGCCATGCGTTCATAATGAATGCTCGAACAACTTGCATTTGCCCTGCATTTCTACGTCATTTCTACCAAGCACTTTTATCTCTTAAGATCATGTTCCGGGACTCTTGACCCGTGAGCCATAGAAACAAATGTAAATGAGCTTTCTCCGTAACCACACCGCAGCGGTGTGCAGCAGGCAAGACGATTGAGAATGCGTGCTGCGTGCGCAAGAATTTGAATGCGGAAGACTTTCTTTTGTTTCCGTTTTGGTTGTATTTTCCAACCCGTTAGCTTGTTTCCCGAACCAGAAACCCGAAATCCATTTACATCTCGGCGTTGCTTTTGCTTTGGCGGCTTGGGTTGCTTCGCAGTTCGCAGGCAGAGATCACGAACCTCATATATTAACTTGTCACCTTCAAATTCATTTCTTTATTTTTCCTTTCTCCGCGCCAGAGCGGTAATAATATTTACTTACACCGTTTTCATCCTGCGCGTAGCAGCAGCAACAAAGCCCGACAAGAGTACTTATAATACAATTTGTAAGGTAACCTTACCGTATTATACGAGTAATATAACATTAGTTACTGCTTGATCCGTATATGAGCAATAGAGAAGGTAGTTTCTTCATTTCCCAAGAGATTGACGTTCTTTCTCCGTCTGGCGATGCAGTGAAAGAACTTCAGCTGAATTCTTGATATTTTTCTTGCTTTCTCTCACTTATTTTATTTTTTCACTCTTTCGCTCGTATCTGCCTGCCTGCCTTGCGCAACTTATGAAGAGGTTTTATTCTTCCATTGCTTGTCCTGTTATTCTTTCATGTACCGAAAATATGATCGGGCCATAGCTATAGTGTGACTTTGCTGTACTCGCGAAGCCCGGTGCGTTCTCTTCACGCTCGTGCTCACAACCTCTTTTTACAATCGTTTGATGAAATGAAGATGTGATGTTCAGAGAGTTTAAAGTATGAACAAGAAAAGCAGAGCACTGACTCTGCTTGATTCGACTTGGCATTGGCAGCATGTGAAATTCACAAGTGTGACTTTCACCAGTCAGAATTTTGCAATTTGGCCGTAATTTGATCCCCTGATGAATTACAATGATGCAAGCCCCTGCACGGACTGTACATCGACTCGGCACTCTGCATCGGAGTCGCGCCTTCTGTGCGCGAGCCAAGTTCGTGCCTGGAAAAATTGCTTGACAATATCAGAGAGATGGAATAATAAATTATCTTTTGCATACGGCATAAATTTATTTACATAATAATACGCAGAAGAAAAATTGTTGGTTTCTCCGTTTCATTCCGCGTAGACCGAGTCATATTCAAAATCTTATCACAACTCCGTTCCATCTCTCCGCACTGCTGTCTTTCCATTACGCAGTTCCCAGCCCAAAGGTAATGACTTTTGACATCACGTAAATAATGAAGAATATAATTAACATTAAAATAGTACGCATTGCGATGCGAGTTGAGGCGATGATGAAATTTCTGGGGATATCAAACATTCATCAACACGCTGACGACTGCCTTGTGCTCTTGTCTTGTAAAAATTACTGGGTCACGAATTTTGATTACGATTCGTAGTTAGAATTGCGCCATGATCTCACGGAGTCTGAATTTCTCCACGCTCCTTCGTTCAAGCCACAATGCGCAGGAGATCCCGTATGAATGAATGAGGCACTGGGATAATTTTTCGACCCAGCCAATTTCAATGTGGGACGCAATTGAATTTGGGAGTTTGTATTTGTTTTCCATGGGGTTGGCCAGCTGAGTGTGTCCGGTTGGCAATAATTTTCATTTTGAATGGTATGTGGAAGTCTTGTGCACGTCCATTTGTTATATCTCGTACGTGCGTTCGTCCGTTCTTGTGCTGCGTTGCTGGATCATCCGACGTTAGTATTGGCATTTAATAACTGTGTCCTTGTCCTGTCCTCCAAGAAGCGCTGCTGCCGCGACCGCGTGCCGCCGCCACGGCCCCAATGTTTGCAAAATTGATATTTCGTCACATGTACCACTGCCGTTGCGCTCATGCATGACGCAAAAGCAGTACGATGCGAAGACAATGGCATTCCCAAAATATTTTCGACAATATGCGATGCTCTTGTCTTCCCTCCTCAATACTGCACTCAAGAAGCAGGCTCGGATGAGTGGTACTGCACCTGCCCTGTGCGACTGTGACTCGACATGACGCAGAAGAGAGATACAAAGATGCGATGAACGTGGAGGCAAAACTTGCCACTTTCCACTTCGTTTCCAGAATTTTTAAGATTGGTCTTCAGTCTTCACTGCATCGGAAGAAGCTCACAGAAGCGGGGAGACAGCGGACCGAGCAGCAGCGAGAAGACTCAAGTTTCTGTGTCAAATAATTTGTAATTCAACAAAACTTAGTGCAGATCACGTCCTCACTGATTTTTGCTCATCGTCTAGCAGAGCAGGAACGTAGAAGTAATACTTTTTATGAGGGTCGGGACTACATATAGGCACATCATAATTGAAGCTGAAATTCAAGCCGTGCTCAGTCTCTGCTGCCTGCCTGCTTCTTCTCGTCTCTCGTGTGCTTTTTCTCCTTGAAACTTTCTCTTGGCTTGGCTCAGAGTCAGAGCTCAGGTACTAAAACACCCTGGAAAGATCTTTAAACTCATATCCATTCGTCTTCATCGCCTTCTTTATGACAGCCTAACCCTCGCCCTCGAACATTCTCCTTCTTGCGAGCGTTTTGTTTCTTCGTTTTTGAGTACGTGTTGATTTAAATGAGAAAGAGTTTTTTCTCGAGTTTTCCGTTGCATTTTCCTCAAGTGGATCGTGGATGAGTGCTCGCCTCTTGTCTTGTGTGTGTTTCTTGAAGCAAAATATAATTTGTTTGAGGATCACTAAATATTGCTTGCTGCAAGTCGCATCGCAAGTGGAAAAAGTTTCCAGATAATATTAGTTGAGTAATTCTGCTTGCGCTCTAGCTTTGGCAGGAAACTGCAGTGCCATGAATCATACACGGAGAAAGTCCGACGGACGCTCGCCGCTCGCTTTCTTTATGACTATGCACTTTTTTCCAGCAGCGGAGTGCAGTGCACGCGCGAGACGCGAGCCATCGCTATTCGGTGTTCTCATTTAGTTTTCGTGTGGATCACTTAAATTTCGCCTTTCCTGTGCCGACCGGCGATAGCACACACAGACCTGGAAGAGGTTACCTATAACTCCTGATGGAATTGATAGTCTGCGAGCGTCTTCTGCCCATCTTGTTTTCCTGACGTGCTCCGCGTGCCATCGCACAGCGCACAGAATCTGCTTTGCCATGGCCGCGGCACAAACTTTTTTCATTTCGTTCTTGAGCCGCTGCTATTTAAACAGAAAGCGTCTGTGTCTGCCTTTAATAGCAGTTTTGGGATATGAAAGAAAACAGCCACGTAATTTCCAGCTCAATGATTGCCCTTTGACGCGATTTTAAAGATGCATATCGAGTAAACATGTAGTACAACATGTGTATGGGTACAAGTGCAGCTGATACTTAACGAATTCAATTCTGTACGACACAGACAGCGACATTTCAATTCTCTTTTCCTGTTTAGCAGACATTTAGCGGATATAAACGAAAGTGGCCATATTGTTACCCCCCTAAGACAAGACAAGAAAGGTTTTTAATGCTTGCATACTTAGATCTTAGGCCAGAATAGATATATTACACATTTTATTAGATTTCTCCGCGTCCGGGTCGCATCACGTCGCGTCTCCTGTGACTGCGACTGCAGCCAGACAGAAGCACAGAAAATCCTTCTTGTGAATCGTATGTTCTTGGTCGTCTTTTCTCATAGCTTAGATTCCGCAGTCGGCGCAGTGTACGCACGCGATTGTACAATGCATGTACGTGGTTTTCCTAATTTAATTTAACTAACCATTCCCATAAACCTAGACCCACATACTTTCCTGCCATCGCGCGCTGCTGGCAGCCACAGTTTTACGGCTGGAACTTGATTCTGTTTCCTGGATGGTGCTCTTTTAATGCGGACCTCCATGTATCCGTATCCCCTGCGACCTCACAGCTACAATGCTCCATGGCTCACTTTCACAGATGTAGCTGTGCTTCGCGTTGGAATACATGCTCGGGAAACTAAAAATCTAGCTATGCATGCGTAAAAGTTTCTACGCTTTCTGCCACCATCCAAGGCACCAGCAGCAGGCATTGACAATGAGACATTTGTTTTTATTATGCGGCGAGCGAGTTCTCACTTTCGTGTCCCAGATCTCGACAGCGCCTGGGACTTGGGCGAGAATAAAGGCAATAAATTTATAAAACAATAGGGCTGGATAAAGATTCAAGTTGGACTCTAATTTATATGATTAGCCCTGGCTGACCTTGACTCGGGCAGAATTTATGGCTGGCGCATCACGAAATAGCATTCCGGGCTAATCGGCGTAATGCGCACGCAATTCGAAGGTGACCTTTGCGTGTTTTGCTAAAGTTTCTGGAGTGATTGCGCACAAGCAAAATGGACGACTGTAGCAATGGGTAATTGCGTTAAACCGAGCGAATTCTGAATGAAAGGAATTCTGTGTCCATTTCTCCACGTACACGACGTGGGGTACTGTCATAAATCATGTTCTATGTTTATTGCTATTTTTGGAATTCGATTAGAGTCGCGATGGGCTAAATTTATGCCCTGCGACATTAGCCATTGGCCTACAATAAAAATGTCAGCACGTTGTCTCACCATTACCAATTTTCTTTTGTGTTTTGCTTCGTGCAGGTAGCGGAACCGGCAAAAGCAATGGTTGGACTAACTACAAATCCATCTTCTTCGAAGCTGAGCCAAGACCTGCTCTCTTGGTGTAAGGAGGTCACCAAAGGCTATCGCGGTGTGAAAGTCACAAACATGACCACGTCTTGGCGAAATGGAATGGCGTTCTGTGCAATTATTCACCGGTTTCATCCCGAGCTCATGTAAGTACTGAAAAGAAAACTGCCAATAAAACCTTGTGATTAAGCTATTGCAATTTGCAAGAGAAGAACTGAGATTGCCAGTTTTAAATTACATGCATATGCATAACGCGTAAATGACAGAAGAAAGATGCTCTTAACTTTCCTTTGAGTAATAAACTGGACAACAAACACTAGCAGAATAGAATGGTTCAAATAGGAAAGTATTTTAAGATGAAAAATCGCTCTCCTGGTGGAGATACTATAAATAAAAAGAGATATTTGAAATTGTATTTTTATCTACGAAAAATAGTTTTTCTTTATTGGCCATTCCAATCTTTACTGCTCCGTGTTAGTTGTTTTTCGCTTGCCACGGCTGCTGTTGGTCTTTGTTTTATCGCATTGGTTTATTATTGTATTTTTATACAGCGACTTCAATACTTTGTCTCCGCATGACATCAAAGGGAATTGCAAGGCTGCATTCGATGCAGCAGGTATGTAATAACATTTATTTAACTAAATGAAAACCGTAATTTTTCGACGTCTTCCTGTTCAATATGATATTGGCCGAAATATTTACGCCCACCTCCACTGTGATTACTGCCATCCTTCCGTCTTGGACAGTCTTCCTTTAAGCAAATCAATGAATGATTGCTTCTGGCCAATTGCTGCGCTTCAATCATGGTATCTTTGTCCAAGGTCAAAGTAGGAGCCGAATCCAATATCTTATTAGCATATCTCCATTGAGCCGAATCCAGAGAATCTTCACTTACTTTGCGATATTTGGCTACCAACTAGAAAAAAGTAGGGTTAACTATTTTAAGCCAAAAAATGACAATAATTGTGCAAAGATGTCAGTACACTTACTGTCCAAAAAGCTTCCTCCTTTTCCTTTGCTGCTGCAGTTTTATTTGGATTTCTTCTAACCAAGTAAGCAATCTTTTCCCCAGTTTTGCACAAATCCACGATGGAGCTTGACTCGTGCTTTTCGTGATCAGCAGCAATTTCATGGCTTGACAGGGCTATTTTCCCGACATATGTGAAGATTTCTTTCTTTGGATCGTCACTGATACTACGAAGGTAGTTAATGAGCCCAAGGTGTTCTGCTTCTTTGTCCACAATTACTACAAAGTAGGTGCATTGTCCAGATTGTCGGTCGAATTGCAAAGCTGGGATAAGATTTTGAGTTCTTCGTAGTTCGGACGAAGTGGTGCTACCCTGTGAGTCAGCTGCTTCCTGAGAATCCTTCAGCTGTTTGAATTTAATTTTTTCTTTAAATGCTGAAAAGAAACCTCCAGCGTGGTAGGTAGCGTTACTAGAATTTACAGTTAAATTTAGCAAATGCTGTCCATACAAATAAATGTAGTTCGGTTAATCATTCGAAACAGCTTACCTCCTGTGAGTATTCTCGTGAGCTTGAAGTTTGCGCTTGCTGTGGAATGCAAACTCACAATCTAAGTAGCTGCATTTATGCAGAGGTGGATTTCCATATACAAGACCTTCATTTTCAGCGTCGTTAGCCCTCCTGGTTTGATCTCTTGAATGGCCCCGATACACTTCCGGTTTTTTCTGTCTTGCCGTTTGCTTTGCCAATCGTGAGGTTGCTGTCAATTCCGGGTAACATGTAACTTTACGACAATGCGATTTTATGGCGCCTTTGCTAATAATTTCTTCCTGGCACTTATTGCAGGAATATAGCCCATTACCGTGGAACGTGTAGTGTGTACCAGACCTCGGTGTCTTGTACATCTGTATGAATAAAATAATTAGTACTGATATAGTAAGTGATCAGGTGCAGTTTCGTACACTCATTAAGTAATCATGAAAAATTTTATGCTCATGCAACCGAACTGCCTTACAGGAATTTGATTAAATGATAAATTAATTTTCCGTACCTGATCGCTCGCGCCTTGACCTTTCTCTTCACCTTCCATTATTGGCACCGGTAAGACCGCGACTTGTTCTTCGGGGTCTGGCTTCTCCGGTGGGTCAGCACTACTTGAAGAAGCTGCATTTTCTGGTTCGTTTTCATTATCATCAATGTTGATATGCTTCGGTTTAACAGGGAAGAAATCCGCCATTCTCTTGTTGGGCTTGGAAGTTTCCTCCTTCATTTTGCGCTTAATGTTGTTTCCCTTACGGTCCATAACTGTAACTGTGGCTGTAGTAATCAGTAGTAGTCACCGAACTTTCACTTGCTAATTACAGTAATTGCTTGGTTTTGTAGTAATGCGATAATCAGTTTGGGTTTTTCACCTGAGCCAACTAATCCTGATTATTTTTCGAATAATCATAATCGTCTCTGGAGACGAATGCAGAGTCGAATGGAAGAAAATTCTTGTGAAAGAGACAATACATTATACATTGGGAAAAACAAGGGCGGAGTCGGGAGTTTTGGACGCCAGTTCCAAATTTCTTTTTACATTCAGTATCACGAACTTGAGTTCGTGCTATCCCATTGTATCCAATTGCTGAATTCAGCTTGTCTCAATTTGCCTCTCATTAATTTATTTCTCTCTCCGCTTTTGCGAATTTCTCATTTTCTGTTGGAAGTACTTGATTAATACGGCTGTTCCAAGCCTGATGAACAGGCTCGACTAAAACATGGCATCTCAGTTTGAGAAATGATTATCACCAATGTTTCCCAAAATTACCGTTTACGATCGGTACTTTCAAGTTAAAATGCCTTCAATCAGTTTGGGATTTAGTTATGATTTATTTTAATCAGAACTGCACTCTCATCAGAACTTATTTTTCAGAGTCACTTGGAATCCCCAAAGTTATTGAGCCTTCGGACATGATGCTGCTCGCGGTGCCCGATAAATTGGCAGTTGTCACTTACTTGTACCAGCTCCGCTCTCATTTCACAGGTGAGCCCCTCTCCATTTCATGCCTTTGTTTCATTAATTTTAATTTGCTCACGTCTCAGCCATCGAAATTCATGGCCAGACGGCAGTCGGGCATAAACAGCCAAGACTCGATTTAGATCTCGATCTGTTCTGCGTCCGGAATACGTTAGCGTGATAAATGTTCCCGGCTTGTACCTCCCCGTGTTCCAAGTACTCATAATCTATTTTTATTGTTTCTTTTTGGTATTCAGGATGCCAGCTCGAAGTACAAAATCTAGGAGCCACATCGGATCGTTCATCGTATGTTTTGAGCAAAGAGAATGAAGACGATAACGCTCTCACGAAGGAAATTTTCCACCAAGAAATCATGAATATGAAAAATTCAGAAAGCTATTCTCGCAGTTCGAGTGCGAGTCGAGAAGGCAGTATGGGAAGAGATCTAAACACATCGAATGAAAATAATGTAAATCGAAATCGATTCAGTCCAGAGAATAAAAACAAAACTGGTCACTTGGGACTCGGTGAAATGGAGAATGATCAAGATGAAGAGACTTCTGGTGCGGGCAAAAGGTCCATCAGTCACTCCAACTCCAATTCATCATTTCACTCCTTCGGACTGCGAAGATCCTTATCGCCAGAAGCAAACAAGCAGAGTGCTAAGAGTCTCAATATTACTAGTCCAACATCCTTTCAAAACTTTATCAATAAATTCGGACTCGGCAACGATAAAAAAGACAAGGAGACCAGCCCAGTTAAGGAGAAGAGTATTCGAGAAAGAGTAAATGAAATACGAAATAACTTGACCAACAACAATACGAAGGTATGGCTATACTTGCCAAACATTTGCGTAGCTATTCGTAAGCACTACGTTCCTCATGAGATTGTTATTCGCAGGATACTGCAAAATCTCCAACCAGCCCTATTTCGAAGGCACCACTGATGACGAGAAGGCAACTTACAGATCCTTTCGGCTCGGATGACGAAGATGAAGCGAATGAAAATCGACGAAGCAGTGAACCCGCAACACCTTCTTTCCCGATTAATCAGACATCGAACACAATTGGAGTACCTGATCCTGATGTAAGCTAACACATAGTCAATATAACTTTTAATCCTACTAGGGGATAAGTTTTTAATTCACAACTTTTAAGTTTTTCCCGCTTTACAACAACATTAGGTTTTAAAGAAAAGAATGAACATGAAGGAACTGATTTAGAGATACGTAAATAGTTAACACTTTGTTTAGAAATTATGTAAGATTATCCGCCAACTCCATTTAACCCTCCCGGTCCAAAGTCCTCGTAATGGTACGCTCCTAATTCACGCTTGAACTTATCCTCCATAACTCTTGGGTTCTCAGTAGAAGAGAGCTTATGCAAAATCGTTATCCTCGCCCTGTCACGCCTTCTAAGTTCGTGCTCGTACGAGAAATGAACATGGCTGTCACGGCGGAAATCATCTGGATCAGCTTGGTTTCCTATGTAGTCTTGAGTATTTATCTCCAATTGGCAACGAAACGAAGCAGACTATTATCGCAGCTGAAGTTAGCGCAGTGAAGTTGAAATTTATTTTGCAAACTTTTTAGCAAGAACAAACATTTTATTACAAACAATTTGGCTCTCGACCAATCAGCGATCAGGAAATTCACAAAAAATCGGGTACGGCACCAACAAACATTCTATTGCAGACAAACATTTTGTTGCAGGCGCCTGGACTCTTAGATCTTTCACCTACAAGGCGAGAAAGTCAAAGCAACCAGCAGGTAATTATACTCTAATTCGTCAATTTATTTCTAGGCTAATCTTTCCAAAAAATACGTTGATTGTTATTAGAAACTTTTGGCCCGCCATGAAGAATTGCGCGAAAGAGCTCGGCTTATGTTGGAGCACGCCAGAAATGGATCTTCGAAGAACTCTCCTGCATCCAAGCCGACAACTCCGGTAGGAAATGCCGACTCTAAATGAATGAACTTTAACCTAGTTAGGTTAACATCTCCCTGAGTAAAGTGCCCTCAACTTTGAGGGCACTTTACATTTTTAATTCAATGACCGAAATTTTTAACAGCTCTTAAGTTTTCATTTACCAACCAACCTCTCACGTTAGTTCAAAGTGCAGCGTGGAAACTTTTTTCAATTTCAGTAACCAAATTCAATGTAATCTCAAATGGAGCCATTCTTGTAATTGAATGCTATCGTAGACGTTGTAATGGCACAGTAAAACAAAAGGGCTAGACGCTTTAGTGGATGTTTTAAATTTTAACAAGGGAATACTTTGGATTGAATTATTTTATAGGACGAACATGAGCGGCAATTGCAGTTGAGAGAAAGAGCTCGTCGCTTGATAGCAGAAGCACGGTCAGGTGTCATTAGTCCTAGCAGAGAGAATACGTCTAGGTCTGGGAGCAATTCCGGAAACGACACTCCTTCCGACCATTCAGTTTCTCAAAGAGACAGTCCTGTGCGATCTTTTGTTGCTTCACCAGATTCTGCTTGTGATAATAGAAATAAGGTAACCTTCTTTTAAGTTCAATTGCATAATGCAATTGCACAGTTATGGATCATTGACCCGCCGTATTTCCTTTCGTTTCAGGAACTCAATGGAAATGTACCATTTTCTGATATTAGTAATAAAGGAGTCGTCCAACCTTCTGCAAATATCACCAGTGCACGACCTCCCAGGCTCAAGTCCTTCGAGCCGATTATGCAGAGGATATCGCCTGATCGCAGCCAATCGCCTCCGAAGAACTTGGTGAGTGAATTATTCTCCGGTGTTCCTGGAAGGATGACGATCTTGGAACCCGAGAAGTGACTAAATGCTTTCCGCATCATTTTACAGGTGGCGTCCAGAACGAATTCGTACATTCAAAACGAGCTGTTCGCTTTGGAACGAGAACAGGAGCAGATTGACCAGCAAGCAAGAGATATCGAACAGAAACTTAGGCCAATCATGAGATCGGGTACGAAACGAAAGACATCCAATAATTAGGGCCAATTAAACAAGTTATTCGTCGAAGTGTTAATTTCTATTGTTCTATTCCTAGGGGAGAATCCAGAAGAGGAAGATGTGCTTATGTCGTACTGGTTCACACTTGTGAATAAAAAGAATGCACTCATCAGACGTCAGATGCAGTTGAACATTTTGTAAGTTGATAATGTCATGAAATTATTTTATTCGTGGGATTTTATGGAAATATGACGCGAACATCAACTTATGACTTCGGGGAACTTAAAACTGATGTCGTGATAAGAAGTAAGGCAGGGGCTCTTCAATAGGCTGCCACAGTTTGATATCAGAATTCCATTTGATTGATGTGACAATGGATGACGTACAGTGACGATGAGGATTTAAGTGCAATCAGGTTGAAGTAACTAACTGACCTTGTACGCGACTATTTCCAGGACACGGATTAGTCGTTTCTTGTTGAGGAATGTCACAGAAAAATGGCTGCGTTCTGTAAATCTGAAAATGTATCAAGTTCTGATAATTGATAATCCCAAATCGAGAAAAATGAATTCTCATGTCAGATTTGGAGTGAAGAAAGGTTAAAGTCCTGTCTTGTGTCATAATACTTACCCTGGTGGAGAACTGTTCCCAGTCCCATTTTAACTGTCACGGTCAAAAATTAGGCTTAACTTCGTTCAAGGGACTGAGCATTACTTTTAAGTTTGAAAGAAAAATTAGTCCAAGTTCGAGCGTCTGTCGAAAGCATCTTCTTCTGCCAATATGAGCAATTCGATTCAGTATTTCCTTGAAGAAATTATATCTGCATTGTTCATTTCGAACAAAATTGATCCGTCTCATTGGCAAGGCGTACATGCCAAACTATCTATTTTTAAGCTCATAAAAGGAGTAAACTTTACATTTTCTGAATGAACTGAAATGAAAGAAGTTTTCAGAAACATATTCAAGAAATAGTAACAGTTCTAATCGTGTTAGGCATTGCATCAAAGTGAAAAATGGGAACGCAGAGTATTTGTTGAAATCAATCTTGCGTTGAAGTTTCAAAGTAGTTTCTGTTGCCACAATAATGCGAGAATAAGAGACGTGTCATAACGATGAACATCCTCGTCGATTGACGTTGGCCAAAGCCTATTTTAAACCTTCATGGAATCTTGACGTACAATTCCGTGGTTCGCCGTCCGCGCTGTTTCTACGATTAATAGTTATCTGTTGTCGATCGGATTCATGCTGCAGAAGGCACGACGCACGGCGTTATCTCTTGTTTCGTGCTGGACTAAATTAAGATGCACAGGACAGGAACGACAAGATGAATTGAGAAGTGTGGTCGAAAGAAACTTACGCGGTTAGTAAGATTTGACTTTGGCGAAAGAACTGGACCTGAAAAACGAGTGACAAGTGACGCGAATATTGAGTGATGAACAATTTGTCGTCAGAAATGCATCCACCAGTTCGAGTACAGATGAAATTCATTCCAGCAGCAATCAATTTCAATTCCTATTGTTGCTGTGTTATGATTATGACTGCACATTCGTACTTACTGAGTCGAGTTCGAGTTTTGGTTTTTGACACTTTGTTTAGCGGTTATGAAAGAAATGCAGTCTTGAAGGTGAACCACAAGTACAAAAAATAAGAGGACTGTGTTATGGATTTGTTAATGATAAGGGATGGAATGGCTAATGGGTCGTCTCCTTCCATCCAAAAGCCGTCAAGTTTTGAAGAGATGTTTTTCCTTTTTCTTTTTCGTTAACTGCCTGTCAACATGTCACTCCTCTCTCGTAAAGATGTAAACTGGCAGACCCTGCGATATTTCCGACACCTTGCTTGCGCAAACGGGTCGAATATTCGTGCCAGTGCATTTTGCTAGGCTTGTCTGCTCTGTTTGAAAGTTCGCGACGCCTTGTTGCTGATTTCTCGTAATTGTACTTTGACGAATTCCCCAAACTTGGAACTGCCTGTTGTGGTTAGGCGGCTGCAGCAAAGGAAACAAACCTTTTCACTATTTACTTTGATAAAGTTAAATCTTTTCCTTTCATTTTCCGCATCTGTCCTTGTGCAGCCATTTTCATGAACTCGCGACAAACGAAATGCTCAAAGTTGATAGCACTGGTGACAGGAATGTCAATCAAATTCTTTCGAATTCTTATGCTCAGTGAACTGAGAACCAGCGTACAATGCATTTGTCCATGTTGGAAATTGAATTTACATCTTTTCCTTTCGTGCTTGGTAATCCGGTCCGTGCTACGCTGCGCTGCGTCATCGTGAAAGACCAGACCGACCTTCTCTCTCGGACTCGGGAACGAGGAGCTTTCCTCTACCCGGTAGGTGGTATTCCTTTATAAGGACCACAAAATTCGGACGAATGGATCGGCGGACAAAATTTATGTCGTTTGTCGTCTATCGTCCGGCAGCATGCGTAAAACTTTTTTTTATTGAATGAATCCACGCACAATGCGAATGTGACTAGCAAATTGTTCCTGTTCAGCTTAAGCATAAGCAAATGTGGGCCACAAAGCAGCGTCTTTTGCAGTTAATCCTTACCTTGATAAATCATGACAATTTCTTTCTTCACTACTTATCCAAGATTTTATAATTTCTTTTCAGGGAGAAGGAAGAAAACTTGGAGCGTAAATACGAGCAGCTGAACGAAGAACTGCGGCGGATGCTGTCCGTTGATGGTGAGTAAAGATGCTGTACCTGTACACGTTGGGTCGAACTCATGACTGTTACTAATAGGATTTGAAATTTTTACCTAATTTTCATCCTTTACACGGCCACAACAGGGGCAAACGCCTGAGCCTACGTTGCTTGATTTGTGTAATGTGACCAAGAAAGAACCAACTCGCGACTGCGATGACCTTCACTAATAAGCTCATTTCATGATCCTAGCTCCGGTCGACCGTGATTTTGGAACTGTTAACTATGCAGGACATTTAACTTACATTAACAACTAAGAATTCCGAGTTCTTGCCGCTGATTCTTACTTGAGGATTCGAATTCGGCGCATAATTAGTGAAGCAGCTTCTCGTATCGTATGATAATGATGAGATTGGAGATTGAATACATTTTGTCGACTTCATCTGGCAAACTGGCTTCTCTGGCCGTTTTCTCCTTTCGTATTTGACTCTATCGAACTCGTGCAGCAGCTCTCATTCTCATCTTTCTTTTATGAATATTTTTTAACAATGAGTTGAAAAAATGGTTCTCTTTTCCAGCTATAGCCTGGCCATGCCAAAGAATGAAACACGAACTCAGCAACGCATGATGACTTTAATCCGCTTATCAACGAAACATGCATTTCACTTTTCCTGCATTCGTTCGCTATTATGGTCGTCTCGTCGTCGTGCTGAGGCTGTTCTGACTTTGTGCGTTTGTTGGCTTCGCTGTAATTCTGGCAATAATAATACAAATGTTAAAAGACGAGACGACGAACGAAGAAGCATGATAAAAAGGATTGGTTCATCTGTGACTGTAGTTATTTATCATTTTCATATAAAAGAGCGAGTGGTGAATCATGAAATATTGTAACTGCAAGCTGAGAATAATAAATAGTGTGCTGCATTGTACACTGAAATGTTAGGCACGAATCTGTAAAAAATTGAACATTAAAGTGCACGTTCATGGCGCTGCGATAAATTACATTTTCAGTGCATTTTAATAATTTATTTGCTTCAATCTCAACGCTAACTTCGGTCCAAGTCGGAATGCCAGAATTTGTGGCGTGGTCGACCGTTGTGACAGGGCTTTCACCGGATCAATCAATGTATGAACTTTTTAATGCGAACGCGGCGCCTGAGCACGAGGGATGAACCCACACAAATGTAACCATGGCCGCATTCGTAAGAGGGCTGGCTTTCACTCGCCTCTCTAGACTCTGAACTGCATCGCGCCAAAAGGTAGTAGAAAGTGGATAGCGGACCGATTCTTTCGTCTTTCCAAAAGGAAGAAGGGCCAGACGCGGCTCACATGCGTATAATCATTACATGTACTCAGGTGGAGCCAAATGTCTGGAGTGGAAAGCGAGGTCCCATTTTCATTCTGTACAAAAAGAGTAGATCCACTTGAATTGCCACTGCTCTATGCTTTGACAAGTTGGAATTCCTTGTACTGCATCCACTAGACGTCCTTTTCATTCGATTTCTTCATTTCGTCCCATTCCGATTGCCAATCACGGATTCTGCTAAGCTGCTTATAACTTTTTGTACTCTCTCATTCCTCCTCATGAAAGCGGTCTTTGGTCTTGTTTTTCCGTGTCCTCCACTTCAGTTAATGACGATGATTCCCGTTCTCTTTTTATGACTTCAGGAACGAATATTCAGTTAACGTAGATGCTCAGACACCGTTCTAATCAAACGCTTGATTTTTAACCGAGAAAATTTATCGCTCTCGTTCTACAATGATAACTTAAGACTGGTGCCCATGACCTTGAGAAATGAAATCCTCACAGTACATGCAAGTTCAGGATCACGGCACAATAATGGGAGGCCGCGAGTACATAAAATCAGACTAATTCCTTCATCTCATCTTCTCTGTGATTCATTCATTCATTCGTATATGGAGATAGTATTTGAAGGACTTAAGTTTTAAAATCCGGAGCTTTAGGACCGAGAATGACATTTGGTAATAATAGACAAGAATAGCGCTTGCAAAAGGCTTCCAAGGTATAATACGCTGGATCCCTTGTAATACTTCATACTTTTACTTTTTACGGTCGTCGCACTGCACTACTGAACTACTGCTGCCGTACGCCGTACATGCGTGCCTTAATCCTTAATGCCGGTGCCAGTGTCGGCGCTGTTAACTCGGTCTGTCTTATTAAAATATGTCTTGTGTTCCTGATGCTGCTGCTGGCCTTGCCTATTCTGGCCCGCCAAGCCAAGCCAGGCTGGTGATGGTTAATACTTTTGGAAGAGACTTATAGTTTGTCTCTGATTTTATATTATCCTCTTTTCTCAAAAAATAAAGCCTTATTATTCTGATTCTCTCACTCGTCTTTCGCAATAATGCCTGCACTTGGCTGCTATATATAGGCTGATTTTCTTACTCTGAACTGCTCAATTCTGCTTTACTTTTCGGTCGGATATTTATTGTCAAAATGTGCGTCATGGCGTTAGGTCATTGCTCAGTCCTCTGTCGGAATCGGACTTTTTCAAATCGCTGCAAATGTTTAGAGTAGTTGTGAATTGACCAGTTGGCTGTTCATTTCGACGATTGACATAACCCACTGTTCATTGTTCATCAGTCATTCAGTGCTGACTTTCTCCTGACTGTCGAGTGTACATAGAAAGTGCATTGGCGTTTAGCGTATATTTTTAGGGTGATAGAGACAGTGAAGGAAGTGGCAGTGCGAATGTGCTAACAGTTGTGATTTTTTGTGACTAGATTCGAGAAAAACTTCTGAAGACCGAACACGAGAATCTCTGCTTCTGAAGGAGCTGGTATCTGTGGTAAATCAAAGGGATGAATTGGTTACTCATTTGGATGATCAAGAAAGAGCGTAAGTTTCTCCTTTTTCATTTATTACAACAGTAACTAATTGAACACATATGCTACATTAAGTCTACTATCTGCTTTATGATCTGTCCACTCCCTCGCCAGCCCAAATTGGTCACGACCTTCCGTTTAACTTCAGCTCAGTTGCATTGCATTGTGATGATATTGAATAGGGCCTGCCTGCCGTAGCCTTCTTTTCAATTGAATTGATACTCTTACTATTTGCAGTGCACCGCGGTTCGGCTTGCCGGTAAACGGTGATTTATTTGCGTAGGCAGGATATAGCAAAGGTTCGGGTCGTTACATTGTGTAAAATTCCAGCTGTGTATACAAACGTCTATGCCGATGCAAGGGTGTACCTTAGTTACTTCCATGTGAGGATTCATACGTATTTTGACAGCGCATTCTCTTCTATTTATGGAATATTGACGTCGAAATAATCGAAACTGCTTAAATGAGTCCGCTCAATTTCAATGAGAAGAGAGAGCAGTCAGTTTACAATTTTAAACGCTTGCCAAACTAAATATGCGTCAAACTTCAAGACCTGTTGAATCTGCTGTGCTCAAAGAAGAAGTTGCAACTCAAATTACTCGAACTTCTTGCTTACGCTGTTAAAAGCACTGCTTTCTTATTTGTTTACGCTGCGGGATGCAAACACAAAGGTACCAATTGCTCGAGATAGGCTCGTGTCGTGCACTGCAGATTGTGCTGCTCGCGACTGTCACAGTGAGCCCTGCAATGGAAATATGCTGCATGTTCGCATAATAAGTTTAAAAGTTAAAACAGATTAAAATTTTTAATGCCGGAAACACATTCAGTCAGTAATGCGTGAAACAAAATTTTGATTTATGAAAGCAGACAGGATTAGAAGACCCCTCCGGTGAGGACATCACAGTTTGGTGACAATCACAAATATTATCATTAACAATATTTAGCAGTGCAATGTGGCCATATGCTGCTTTTCCTGGCTATCCTGGCGTTGGATCCAATCTCGTCTCCAATTGTACGCTTTAATTTTTAAAATCCTCAAGTCAGGACTTCAAACTTTGAAGATGTCAATCCCAATTAATTTTAATCCCAAAAGTTGAGCCTTGAATGAATTCATATTGAAATATAGAATGAGTTGCAGTAATTAAATTGAAGTATCACTTTTTAATTCGACTTTTTTATTTCATTAAACTGTAAAACGAGTCCTCTCCTCTCAAAATGTTAAAAATTGGATTTGAATGCTAAAGTGGCAGAAGTGCTAGTTGATGTTAGAAAACAGTGACGATGGAATGTATACAACAAATCATTCAAGAATCACCCATTCTCGTGATTCGATTTGCATAGAGAACACTTGATTTTAGAGTTGAAGGGCTGTTAGTGGACTTTATCCTGTTCACGGGCACAAGTGCGTGAATCGTGCTGCAAAGCCCGACGATGATTGATCAAGTCATGAGGTTCCTTGCCAGAACTTAACGAAGTACGAAAATAAACTGGTATTAGCTGTCTCTATTTACTAATTGGCTCGAATCTAAGAGCAGTTGCTCTTTTCATGATTCCCGGCCTCCGCACTCTCATTATGTGGAGTGACTCCCGCTACTCTAACAATCAGGCCGGAGTAATGCGAAACTGCGCCTGAAATTTGCCTAATCTTCTCCCATTGTCTCGTTTCATTATTTTGTTGGCAACAACCGTTTGCCATTGGCATTCACTCCTGTTCAAATTCCGTTTTAATGAGGCATGGAACCAGTCAGACCAAATTTCAACTGCTGTAATGAAATGAGCAGCACAGTGGCGTAAGACGTAATGGAATCAGACCCCGACTGGCATGGTTTAGCTTGGCATGACAAGCTTAGTTTGTAGCTAGTTAGTTTGAAGTTTGATTTAAGTACCATTATCGGTTGCGTGCCGCCGCTTCTGCTGCTGCTGTATGGTTAGCCATTTCATGTCGTAGGCACAAATTATAATGCTTGCCTTATTTGTCTTTATTTGTCAGCGTTGTTACGCTGCGTAGAGCGCATCAGCACGTGACCCTTCGCAGGTCATATTACAAAAACATCATCCGCACAAGTACGATTTCCGAAGGCACGGCACGTGAAGAGACTTAACTTGAAAGCAGTTGTGAGTTTGAGGGTTTGTTACATGCGCCTGAGTGTTATTGTTTTTCATTATTTGGAGGGATGAAACTGAAAACCTGTCCAGCAGTTGTCTACTTAGCAGAAAAGCTTTCACTCAGGCAGGGAGTCCTACCCGGTTGCCGGTTCGGTGCTCGGCGCGCGTGCTGACATCCCGCATCTCAGCGTGGTCCCACCGCCACTGCCAACACGATTTCACACGTTGGCTTTTCACATGAACAACAAAGGCAGCGAATGCGCTGACATGGCTAAAACGTGCTGAATATTTTATGAACTTTCTTCTCCCTAAAAAAATATTAACACTTCCACGTTCCTCCTCACTCCTTGGATGCCTGAAAATGGAATTTGCCTGTACTCGACGCTGCAATCCATTGTTTGTTGATTTTATTACGCAACACCGCAACAGCAGCAGTGAAAGCGGCAAGCTGGCAGAGTGAGTCTTGGCAAATGAGGAGAGTATTATATAACATAACTGAAAGTGGAAGAAAATCTCTTTTTATTATTGACACATGTTGTTTTGATTGTAAATGGGAATCAAAAATCCTCTTCTCCACTATTTATATTTTATTCTATCATGAATTTAGATTCGTCTTCGCTTCTCGCACCTTCTCCTTGCTTTCCCAGCTCGAGCTTTCTCCCTTCATTTCATTCCGCTTCACACTCACGACTCACACTTTGTGGCAAGCTGAGATTTTCTCATGAATTCAAGAGCAGATGCGACATACGATGTTACGAATCTCATATTTCTATTCAGCGCGTGCCTGCCTATGCGTAAGTATTCTGGAAATGTTTGTGCATGGATGGAAAAAGGCAGGCTGCAGAGTTGAGAGAAAGTTGTCGAGATACGCTGAAGCATGAACGCGAGTATGATTTTACATTCGCGAAATCTTTACCAACTTCATTGATGTGATGTCGAGTGGTTTGGCTTGAAGAAAACATGAAACGATGAAACGAAACAATAAAGACATTTTCGCGTCTCTTGTGCTCATATTCTGAAAATATTTTATATAAAGGCACATTGGAGGGATTTTATTCCCTTCGCCGAACTACACATTCTTTGATGTATTGATCTTCTTCGCATGTTGAGTTTCTCATCACATCAGTTGGTCTGCACATGTACGAGTAGTCCTAGTCGTAGTCATAAGCATGGCTGATACAAAATTGAATTCATGCAGTCACCACGAAGCTGTATGTACGTACGTCTTCTGTAGGAAATGTGAATTTGTTACTGTAGAATGGAACTTTTTAAGCGGATTATTTTTGCATCCGATCTATTCATTCCGCCTATGATGGTGCAGAGTATGAAAATAGGAAAGAGAAACAGAGAAGCAGCACAGCACAAAGTTCCTGCTGCTGCTCCCATTGTGAGCCATGCATTATATATTATCTTGGTCTCTCTGGTTTCCTTTGGCACGGCATCGGCTTCGGTCCTGGAACCAAAGTCTGAACCAAAATGAGTTCGCTCCGGTAAATTGAATCTTTCGTAGGGCATCCTCAGAATCAATCTCACAGTGCAGTGCATTGAAATGAGGAGCTGAAGGTTCAAAGTTTTCACTGAGTAAACTTTACTGCTTGCTACATTCGCGTTGGTGCATAAATTATGAGCTTGTCGCAAACTTCCATCCTAATTTTTATCATTTTGAATTTCAGGATCGGAGAGGATGAGGAAATCGAGAAGAATGTGAGTCACTTGGAAATGTCCCGAGGTGCGCAGCAAGAAAAGTGTGCAATTCAGTGAAAATTCATGACATCGTGGAAATCGTCGTTGGGAGTGACAACTTGTGCAAAAGATAGACTACTGCAAGTAATCTTCGTAGCAGCAGCAGTAGTAATATCTGCGCTTTAATTCTAAACTTAAATTCAAGCCAAGCACGACATTCGAAATTCGAACGCTGCATAATCAAATCTCAGTCCAATCAAAGAAATATTGCCATCCTTCAATCGAATATTTATATGCGTTTTACTATACTATTCTACACCAAAATACTTACTTACGTGTAGCCACGCGATAAAGTTTGTAATATGCTTGATCGTAGTGGACTTTATCTGTGTGCTTGGTCAATAGAGTCATAGACTTCAAGACGAGCGTTGGCATTTAGCTAGTGCGAAATTAATTAAATACACTTGAACGAATATTGCATTTACTTAACTTATTTCGCCCTTCTTTAAGCGCGTTTCTTGATAATTGTTACCACGTGTTTTAGTTTGCAATGCGTGTATTTTATTGCATACGAACGCACTTTAGTCGAAATATCTTAATTGAATCGCTGTTTTGGTTAGTTTTACTTAGACTTTTCCAGTTTCAGTGTAGGACACTTGCTCAGCTCGTTCGTTTGTTCAAAACATGATTTAAGGCAAACTTTAATTTTAACTGAGGACAATCTTCACATGCTTTTAAATAACCTGTGTTTTAATTAATTGATTGATGAATAACTTCTGCATTTATAGTTTGTATTCGTAGTACGAAGAATCGCGAATCGCATCGCACGCTCGCACGCGTCTTACCAATTAATTATTTATTCGTGGAAGCACAAACCGTTTCCGTAATTTGTATTTTAGCTCACTACATGTAAGATTAACTTATGTGCTAACTACAAACCATAAGCGTAGAAAGCTTGACAGACGCGAATGAACAGAATGAATAAAAGCAGCCAATTTTTGTGTCTCTCAAACCAGTTTCATCATTAATTAATTGAAAACTAATTTGTTTCCAATTGGAACTGAATAATAGACAGACCCAGCGGAGCAGCAGACTCGTGGTCTCTGAGGGGATTTGCGAAATGAGGAACAAGACCGTGAATGAAAGAGGATCAGTGCAGAGTGCAACCAAAAATGGATTGCACTGGGTATCATATTTCAATTTGATTATTGTTATTATTCTTGTTATTTACTACTTGCCAACTGGCAGCTTCTACGATACCGAAAATCAATATCCCGATCTGTGCGTAAAGCAGTGCTACTCTGCTTATCTCTCATCAACCTCATTGTGCGGACAAGTCCCTTGGTGATTTTCATTGTTGCCTTCCTCCACTTCCACTGTTTCAATCTTCATGGTTGTGTCTGCAGATTCAGATTTGTAATTCGTGATCACCTCTTCAAGAATCGAGACTCAAAAGAGACACACACATGCCCGCCTTCGAAAATGCTGACTGCCTCTTTCCCTCATTAAACTCCGCTTGTAATTTTTTAAAATAATACTGTTTGGATATCGTATAAGCAGGTTCTGTGAAAGCAGGGTTTTGTTTCTGCTATTCAGGTGAGATTGTAGCACACTGCAATTAGATTAATGAGTCTAGCGAGAGAGTGAAAAGCGATGAGTGAAGCAATTAAATTTAATTTGTAAATTGCTTTTGGATTGTCAAAATGTAAATTCGAGCTAGCGCTTTTGTTTTTCATTGCCTCAGGCATGTATGCGTCTTCATTTCGCGGAAGTTGACGCGGAGCAATACCATCGCCATTACGTCGAGTTTAAATCTACTAGAAAGCCAGTGAGCGATTGATAAATCGGTGAATCCCGATCACGTTCGCGTAGTCCATGGAAGAACGGCCAGGATTCAACACAGTATAGCGTGAATAATTGCATTTAAAAGGGAAACGGCGGGGGTCACAGTAATGGCGGCCAATGTTATGCTTCAAGCTTCGAATTGGCTTTCAAATTGGTTTCACCGAGATGTCTTTTTATATAACTTTATTTTTCAATCTAATAAAGCAGAACAAAAGATCCTTTCATGCCCTTTTTCAGTCGAGATGCAGCGGAATTTTATTCTTGTTTCGCTGATGCGTTGGAAGGAAGGGTGTGCTTCTGCTTCGTACTGTGAAAGGGTTGAGTTCGACTTCATCCAATCCGAGAAGTCTCGTCTAACCGTACACACAAACCAGAATCAATTCTGAGCTCCATCTCCGCCGTCTCATTCTCTTCCTTTTGATTAATTCCAAGAACCCAATCCCGAAATAAAAAACTGAAAAGGGTAAAGAAAAGAATCGTGGAATGGGTTTTTCTCGGAAGACTCATTTTATGATCTCTTGCTCGTTGCCGTTGTCTTGCCCGTGGCAATTCGAGAGTTCATGGCAGACAATTCGCTTGAGACCGAACCAACTTTTAATATTATCCGTCTCCATTTTTACTCTTGCGTCGCGCGGTTACGCAAGCACAATTTTCATTTCCAAGTACTTTTCCAGTCAGATATTAGGAACCTGTTCGTCATTCGTCGCTTGCGTTTGCGTTGTTACCCTTTTTCTACGATTAATTCTCAGAAAAATACTCGAGAAATTGGATCCTGGGAGTGCGGAGGTAGGCACGAGGTGAAATTGCGCACGCATTTCATCAAAAAGTTATTAAATATTTTTAAGCTCTTGCTCTTTGGCTCAAGTTGAAGAAGAGTCGACCGTACGAAAAAATGCTGTATGTGATTACGAAAAGTGTAACCGAAATGAAAAACAGGAAAAAATCTCTCCCACTTGATGCGCCAACCGCCTGCCTGCAAATCCTAGAAGTAAATTTCAATTTTTGAAAAGAATTACAAAGCAGGCAGGCGCGACATCAACATTCGCCTTGTGACTGGGATTTATGTGCCAAGAGACCGTAATTTATTATTTGAACTCGGAATTCGGGTTCATGCACGATGTACGGCAGCAGAGCAGTTCATGACTCGAAAGCGCACACGACACAGCAAAACAGTAGCGCAGCAGCGGAAGGATTTTTTAAAAAGTCATTCGTCATGATTTATAAATGTATAAATTATGAATTGTGATGCAGGTACTCGTGTCTTCATGTATTGTGAATTTAATTCGTGTGCATGAATACGAATATGAATTCGGGTATGAGCTTCGCATTCTCATAGCTTCTTCGTGCCTTGCTTCAGGATGACGATCCCGTGCGGCCATGTTATTGTCGCCAGCCCGGCCACAAGAAGAAGCTTGGTTGAGGCTGAACTGTAAGCAATAAATTACTTGGGCATTACTGCTTAAATTGATGAATTTTATTCTCTCAGAATCAGAATAAAAGCATTATACTGACACTAGATTACGTGCTGAATTTATGCTGGTCACATTTTCTTGAGAATTGTTGGGCGAATTTTTATGGTGAAACTTAACGAATTGCAAATTCAATAAATTCCTTTATAGAATCTGAAAGTTTTGATACTTTCTCTCAATCGCGACTTCTTCATTACCGTCTCCATCAATATGAGCGTGAGCATGAACGTGGGCGTTGCCGAGTCTTTCGGAGGCGCCAGCGGCGTAAGCCAGTGAATGATGGCTGTGGCTGAAATCGGGACCCGGTTTCGAGGCTGTCTTGCTTTCTCCGTGGTCATGATTTGCATCATGTTCGCGACCGTGCCCGCCGCTGCCACTCTGCTCTTGATCACGATCATCTCTCAAAAGCGTGTAACTTTCATGTTGGATCATCGCCATATTTCCATTGTTGGTCAGTGTCGTCGAAAATATCGGCGATGTGATCAGCGAAGTTGTCTCGGTCTTGGACAAACCAGGAAACGCGACAATTCCTGAATGTGCAGCTGAGGAATTTGGCCTCGTAGCAGTATTTGCCGTGAATGAAACAGGGGAATGTGCGTGATGCATCGCCGCCGTTGGAGAACAAGGAACCAAATTAGTAGCCTCGTGCAGCAGTGTCGAAGGCGATGCACTAGTGGCCATTTGCTCCATTGTTGGACTGACTGGATTGACAAGATGGTGGTGATGTCCTTGAATGATGCTGCTGTGAGTGTTACTGCTCGGATGAAAGTACACGTGAACCTGATTTCAAAATAGCTTGTTAACATTCTTTTGTCTCAATCAAAGCAAATTGGCTTCGCTTAGCTGCGAGAAGCGTCCTCCATTCTTCATGCTCGAAGCCAAACCAGGTTTCTTTTCTTTGGCTTTCGTGCAATTCTGACGTGCTGCGCCTTTGGCAAATTGCCATTCTCATGCTGAACCTTCACCGTACCCATGAATGATTTAAACTAAAAATTTTATTTTATTGACCGAGACGTCGACGTGAACTTATGAAACCTTAGCTTCTTTATTGTCTTAGCGTAATTCTCCGAACATTTGAAATTGTACATTGGTTTACATGCTATTGAGTACTTCTGAATTAATTAGTTAATCTAAATGAACAGTTGGGATCAAATTATGGTACACGTATATTTGCTCTGTCGCCAGAAGAGACGGAGTGTCTTGCCGACAGCTCGATGCTTGCACATTTGAAGCCGGTGGCAGGTCTAAACCTATGGAACTTAACCCCCACATTCACTTAGCACTAACGTTAACCGAAAAAAGTTGAACATTTTGATTATTTCCCCACATTCAAGCTTTGTGGTTTGTAGAATCACATTGATATAGAAAATGTCTTTTGTTGGGAGTTGGATGCGAAGCGAAATCATTCACCATGCAGCAAAGTGATTTACCGGTCCATTGAGTTGGGACGCGGATGACAGGTAGTCCATATTTGAGTAGTAGGACGAAGGACCATAATTCTGGCTGTAGCACGACGAAGCTCCTTGGTGATGTCCCATAACGGGCGAGTGCCCACTCATGGACATTCCCATCCCACTGCCTGTCATGTAATTGCTGCGGTCTAGACAGCTGCCTGACATGAGAGAACCTGGCATAAAATTTCGGACCAAATTTAGCAATTACTGCACAATTCGCTTGTACAAAAATGAACTCTTACCTTGTGTAGACATGATATCACTCATCGCATTCGTGTTTGACCAAAGTCCGTAGCCGGACGCGTTCGATGACGAATGAGTGTTATGGTGGTGATGAAGATGTGCGGTAGAATTCATTCCACCGCTTAGATGGCTGCTCAACGAATTGTTATTCGTCGGTCCATGACCACTGCTACCACCATTGTTGTGGTTGGAAATGATGGACGCTGGCGACGACGACGAAATGACCGATGAGCCTCCAGAACTCGACAGTAGCTTGTTGTACGAGGATGCTGAGTGATTGATTGAAGCAGTGGAAGAAGTCGGGAACTCCAGTTTGGGAATATGGGAACTTCCGGATGTCGGTGGTGATTGCGAGATGTCCGGGCTGTGTCCAACCATTAGACTCGTGGTGGAGGACATCAAGCTACCACCACTGCTGTTGCTCACGGCGGCACCAGTACCGTGATGATGGGTATGATGGTGGTGGCCGTGAGCGCCGCTGGTGTGGTGATGATTGCTGCCACTGCTGTTGTGGTTGTTTGCACTATTGATTGAGTTCACTGAAGCCGAAGTGGCAGTCGTCAACGATGATCCACCACCCGATGATTTATTAAGCTTTTTGTGCTTGGTTCCACTCGATGACTTTTCAGAGTGTGGAGCCTGCTTCGCCTGCTGTCGACATTTTGCACGTCGGTTTTTAAACCAAACCTACGACAACAAATACAGGCAAGGTAAAGAATTGTATTAAACTCATCACACCACAATCACTTCGTCGGCTCGCATTGCATTGCGTTGCAATAATGCTTGCTTTATATTTAAATCTTATAATTCCTAAATCCTCTTACAGTTTCAAGTTATTTACTTTTTAACAAGGCTCTCAGTTCAGTGTACGGCCTGAGACTCCATGAAAGAGTTCAACTGCCAGTGCCGTGCTCGTGTTGATGCAATGCAATGCGCCTAATATTTTAAGTCAATTAGATTTTTTCTTCTAAACTCCCGTAAGCTACTTATTCTGTGTGCTTAACCCTGTTCACCAGGCATTAAATAAATCTCTGACTGAGTAAATAACTTGAAAGTATTTATTTTGTAGTTAAATACTTACAACAATAATCATCAACATGATCCTGATTATCCCAATTATACTTTGCACTGCATAAAGACTGCTAAAGCTGCTCTAAGCCTACTGTTGTGGTGGCTAGGAGAAATCGCGCGTAAGGAGCTGAGCCGGGGCTTAGGCTTATCAGCAGTGGCATCGTGTAAATTTTTTAAATCTGATTATCTCATGAACAAATTGGCGAGTTAATAATGTTTAAAGCTGGGCCACTTTGCACTTGACTTTATAATTCCCGGATAAGTTTCTAGTGACTTTCTTATCTTTACGGTGATCTGAGATTAAGATTCCGCAAGCAGGGCCGGCCGGAACGGACTGCGGCCGGGCCGTCTACCCTGAATAGGAATAAATTCTGCCTGAGAAATACAGTAATAAATTCAAATACATTTTAAATTCGTCCTTTGTTAAATTATAACATTATAAAATTCAATGGGTTCATTTTCCGGCAGCGCTAATACAAAGCTTTGGGTTTGATGGCTACTGGAACTCTGCGCGGCCCTCGGCTGGGCACTTATAAAATAAATCCTCCATGATCCTCCATAATACTCCCTTAATGCCTTCCTAGATTCAGTTACAGCTATAATAATAATTTATTTAGAGGGTCATTGTGACTTGTGACTGGCTTCTTCCTCAATTGCTCAAAACTCAATTGCATTTTACTTTGTATATAATTTGAGTCCGCGTCGAGATCATCCTCATCTTGTATTCATAGGTCACGTTCTTCACGTGTACTCACAAAGCGACACAGCACGTTGGCCTTTGCTTTGCCCAGTCATGTCATTGCTTCCCTGGCCACCTTTGATGTTTTCAGGAGCAGCCGTCTAATTTTGTAACAATTTCTCAAAATTGTGACAGCAGGATGCTAAATTGCTTCATGGCACAATTTGTCACGAGATTATCTCAGAGAATATTCGCCTGCGTATTGCGTTCCAGTATGCTGGGACGCGGTGCAGTCGTAAGAAGACCCGAAAGCGAGGCAAACAATCGGGCGTAGCTTAGGGATGAAACGACTGTGACACAAATGGTGTCACGACCACGTTGAGCAAACGGGAGGAGGACAGGAAAAGCGATGTCCCGAGTCGAGTGTCGTGTGTGTATTTTTGTTATCTCCAATTTTCACAAATGGAAGTCAAATATTTGAGACCAGTTCGAGAAACAAGGCCTGGCCAAGAGAAAGATAGTTCTTGTGTAATTTCACACCACGACATCAGTAATGGTGGTAGGTCTTGGTTTTGATCTCAAGTTGTTTTCCCAGATATCATAAACAGGTTCCAGGTTCGAGTGCCCACTTAAGGACGGCAAGAGCAATGAGCAAGAATGATGATCATGGCGCTTTTCTGTGGGTCAGAACAACACTTGTTGAAATGAACGAAGAATGGATTCGCCTACGAGAAAAGGAAGAGGTGGGCCGGACCTTCAATCTCTTGAGAACATCACACAATAAAACGAAACGCTGTGCTGCGTTGTGCGGAAATTGCACTAGCGCTTTTTCGTTTGCCGTTTGCGTGACGGCTGAGAAAAGGAAGAGAAGAAAATGACTTTTACAATCTCGACCGAGCATAGCACACAAAGATTTTTCATAAATATAAAATGTACGTGACTTTTCCTCAAGTTTGAGCTTAATTTTATATTTTCTCGATACTTTATTTTTCCGTTTTCCCAAAATAGTGAATCGAGTCAGTTTACTTTGTTTCGCCGTTCACGTTCTGGCAATTTAGAATTTGTGGCCATGGCCGGAATTTAGACCTGTCGCTGGCTTGAAATGACAATGCCTCGACATAGACCGGAATCGCTATGAAATCAAGTCGGCATTGATTTGATTTCGTACGAAATTTCCGCTCACATGTGCAGGTGTGTCGTCCGAGACATTCCTGATCCTAATCCTGGAGCGTTCTGCCAGACAAGTTGTCACCAAAACAAGACTCGAGCCAGGACGATGACCAAGTCGAACCGAACACCTGAGGACTGAACCCAGCGATAATACCCTGACAATGGCCTTGTAATTGTAATTACACTGCGCTAACCAAAGCCCAGCTACGCCATGAGCCGTAACTGTGACTTCCAAGAATGCGCGACCGAAAGGGTTTGGACTCTTTTTAATAATGTCGTAGTCGTAAATGACAGACAGGAGTTAAAATGTTAAAAAGGGTAGAGTAGGAACCAGGAACAGGAACAATAGTGGGGATTAGAGCTTCTTAAATACTCACGCTGTTAAAGCCCGTTCACAAAAAGTGCCCTGCGCTGAGCATCTGGCTGTAGTGACAAAGAAAATTGGGCTGACTGCGAGTAAGCACCTGTGAAATTTCGCATTCAAAATTCATGCTGCGTATAATGCGTTATTTACTCAGAAAATCCAATTCGGGAGTCCTATAAATACAATTACTGAAATTGACACAAAGTAAACTCAAACCCCTGCGCTTCGTGCTGAAAGTTTTTATGGGAGAAAGAGATCAGAGATCAAGTCATAACCGGAAACACATTCACGCCTCACGCCTGTCTAACGATTCAATAAAGTTATTTTCGTCCCCCTTGTCCTGCCATGGTTTGGAATCAGCCACCCTTGGCTTGCCTTGCTGCACCGCAATTGCGACTGCAACACAAGGCTTCCGTATAATCAAATCAAATAATTACTTACAGCGTTATGGCAGCTATGGGCTTGATAAAGGCTAATAATGCGATCGAGATATGCTGAGGCTTGAGCGTGAACGTAGCACGACAAAATCCCTCCGTCAGAATCCCTCCGCGACAAAATACGTCAGAATCCCACCAAAGAAGGCTTCATGGGTAGGAGAAAGGACACGTAAGGAAGCGCCTCTGAACTTGTGTACCTGGCTCAAGCACAAATATATATCAATTGTAAGGGAAACAGACCGCATTTTCAAGTAAATGTGTAAAGACGTTCATTCTTCAGGTCAAACATTGAGTCCAGTGACTAATTGGAGACTGAACTCGGCTTTGAAGGTTCCTAGTTCGAACCTGCGGCAAATCATGCTAATCTGGGACGTTATTCTTTGAAAATTATTGAATAAATTTTGTCGCGCAGGGATTTCGTCGCAGAGGGATTCTGTTGCAGGGATTCTGACGAGGGGATTTTGGCAGAGGGATTTATGCTGGAGGGATTCTGTCATAGATTCAAAAAGCCAAAAGCTAACTTGAGTAAACAAATCGGAACCTCGACGGCAAAAAGCAGAGGACAGGCAGTCAATGAGCAGGAGCAGCGCAGGAATTGAATTTTCACTGAGGATATTCGAGTAGGGAGAGCTCCCTTGCTTGCCTGCTTTTCCGCAGCGCAGTAGTTTGGATGATTCAATTGATATGATTAATGACTTTATCACATTTGAACACTCTTCCAAGCGTACTATTGCCTGTATGGGCTCGAGCTCTAGGGTGAAAGATCCGGGAGATTTTACGGTGTGAAATGGCTACGTGCTCCTGAGCGTGTGGTCACATAAAAATTCGTAATTTTGAGCATTCGCATTCCTTCTTTGCCCGCCTACTTTTGTTTGGTGTAAATTCTGTCCCTTGGATTACGGCGAATATTTATTTACACAAGAACCTTAAAGTCGAGCTTATTTTCGCCAACAACCGTAGCCAACTTTGCAATTGCAAGATCCTGATCACCAAAAGTAAATAAATATCGTGCTTCCTGATCGTAACAATTTTCGCCAATTTTTGGCTCGTAAATTATAATTTAGTGTAAATACGAGCGAGATGATATTCGATGGCAGCTGCAAAAGGCATCAGCCACATGCCACAAGAAGAAGTAGTGCAAATGCAAGACAATCCTAATTTGTATGGAATAATTGTCAGCTCAAAGAAATGTGCACAGCGCCGCGCTTGTATTCGTCCAAAGAATTGCTGAATAACATGACAGATAATCACAGCCATCAAATCATTGTTGTCATTCAACTGCATTCCGATTCATAATTCATGATTACGGCCACGGCTGAGCATTCCACATCTCCTTTCCTATTCCCTCATTCAGGTTCTCGAATTTCAGTGTTCGTGTCCATTGGACTTTGGACGCGTGAAGAGTGAAGAGATGAAGAGAAGACGCGTCCTGGCACAAAAGGGTAATGTTTCATTTTTGACGCTTGCGACGTCGACTTGACAATTACGAAACGAAAGTTTCCCTCCGAGCGATAAACACTTTTAAAATCTTTATTGCACGGTGACACCTTCTTCGCTTTGTCTTTCTAACAAATGATCACGATGATGATATCACATTTTTATTGTGATGAGGCGCATTGTACCATTGTACGTCCTGCAGGCAACACAACTCCCTCCTCTCGTCTCTCATGCTATTGACCATTTAGTGTGTAGTCAAGTCAAGTCATGTTTATTTGTACTAATTCATGCTCAAATTGGACCGTTACTCGATCCTTATGAGGTATAATTAATGGTTCTAATTGACATCTTACCTGCACACGCGATTCTGGAAGATTGATCTTCAATGCGACTTCTTCACGCATAAAAATATCCGGGTAGCGTGTTTTCCCAAATAATGATTCCAGCACGTCGAGCTGTGCACGTGTGAATGTCGTTCGTTCACGGCGCTGTTTTCTCGGGTTGGAGCCTGCAATGCAATTTAGAAAATATGCACTCGTAACCCATATTTTTGTAGGAACAAGTGGTTCGACCAATCGAACATTAATCCCCGGTACAGGTTCCTTATCTAAATCTCCTTCTACGGACTTCGGATTAAAATATACCGGTTCGAAACCTCAAATCTATAAATATTCCAGTCACTCGGTGACATTGCATTACAGGTCGTGCAACAGCTCGGCTGATGCGAGTACACAGCGCATTTATCCAAAAATGGATCTTAAGATCACATTTTAGAGGAAGAAATCGAAAAGTTGTCACACACAAAAATAATGGAAGGGATTAAATCGAAAAGTGAAGAAAAAATCTGGTAGAAACTTAAATCCTTTTCTTACACGACAGAATTTTTTTAGACTTAGCGCAGGGAGACAGTCAACGTGAACAGTGCGTGCAGGAGTTGACACTCTTTTACACCTGTTCATTGCGTAATGTAAGAAAAGTGTAACATCGGAGATCAATCAATTGATACATCAAGCCCAAAACTTTCGTCCCCCAATTCACATTCCGATTCTAAAATTTTCCGACTAAAACCGGCACTGCGCGCGTTAGGCTTTAAATTGCTCATCAAAACCCCACCTCCGCCGACTCGTTTAATATGGGAAGCATTCATCGATATTTTAGGAGTTATTAACCAAGTAATAAATGAGATATTGTTGCTGTACCATGGTAAAGTGTGGTACCTGGTGGATATCCCATTGACGGGTGAATATCCATCGGGGACACCGTGAGACCAAGACCGTTCATCGCGTACGGAGATGACTTCAGGTAGGACATGGCGGGTGGTGGGACGACTCCGTTGCCAGTATGGTGTCCGACACCGCCGCCTCCGATAAATGTTGGGAACGCCATGATGCCAATGATTAAGTTTGTCCAAATTCCAAGGACTCTTTTGCTGTTACCTGCAGAATCAAAATCACGTAAGTAAGAAGTCAAGGCGTTAGGAGTGTCACACTGTGGAAATTGAGAAGAGCGCGTCTCTAAAAATAAGTTTAGACAGACAGCAGCGAGCGATGTTTGCCGTTTGCAAAAGTTTAATCCAATCAACTGTAAGTAAATAATACAGCGTTTGAAGGTTTGATTGAAGACGTCAGATGAGAAGCAGAAAAGACAAGTCGGAAAAAAGTTTCCCAAACAGATCAACAAAAGGGACTTGATTCAGAAACTTCATCTTTCCACTCCGCGAATAATTCTTGTTGTTAAGCTCATTAAAGGATTGATGAAGTAAAGTTTTCATTGGTAGGCAGGCAGAGTTTTCTTAAGCCTTCTATTCTTGGAACTTGCTTTCCAAACACAGATAATTATATTGACAATCAAACTTTGCTTTTCTTACTGAACAAATCGGAAGTTTAAGAATCTTGCACATGTTTATTTTCTCAGAGTCTTTACTTTTGATTGAGAAAAAAGTCCAGCTTAAGCCCAAAAGAAAATTCTGGATTCAATTTGGCTCCGTGGCGCCAGCATGTCTCTCAGGAACAAGAATAGATGTCCAAATTCCAAGATCGACAATTGGGCTCAATGCGATTTCCATTTTACAACAATGTGGCTCATTCACATGTGCCCTGTCCGTCCGTCCTACGTGCATTGATCAATTCAACTATTCACTTTTTACTAGCAAAAGCAATGCTTGTTATTATTGAGGGCATTCAATCGCCGACTCCCGACTGTCGTATTCGCATTTGTATTGTTTTTTAATCCTGCCTTTCTTGTTCTAAGCATTACAAACTGAATGGCAGCAGAACAACGGAACGATGGATGAACCATGTCCAAAGAGGTCATGCTGAGCTTTTCAGGCCAGGTAACGATAAAAAATAACTTCGGTTGACAGTACTGGATTGGTTTGTAATGAACCAAATTTTTAGGAAATACTTTAGCTGCAGCTGCAGTTGAATCTGAAGCCTTGTCTTAAGTGTAGAATTATTGCACGATAATTCCGGACATGTCCGAACAATTATCATAAATACGCGTATGCCTTGCACGCATTAAGACTCACTGGCGCACTTTGCTTCTCTAATTTTGAGCACTCACGCCTGAATCCCTTCTGTTGGGCTCAGGCTCACCCTCCGTCTATATGATCAGATTTTAGAACAAACACAATTTCGTTATTTGATTAGCGGTTGTATTAAACAATCTGGTACCGGTTTCGCTCAGGAAGTGTGATAATACAAGGTTTCATGTTACAATCCTAGTCAGCTTCATTCCCCTGAGTGCCCGAATTCTTCAATTCGTTCGGGTCTATTTTCGTAGCAATTACCTGCACAGTGTATACGATGAAATATGAGAAGACGAAAAGAAGCGAAGAATGTCAGAACGGAGTGATCATTTGCCATAATTACAAGGTTTCAATGTATCCAAATTGTAGCTATTTATTTCCGGGACCGTTTAACAACCTGAGAAAGGCAAACATTGCGTAGATTTCTCCGGTTGTGGTTGCTCATTTCTTTTGAACAAGTACAAAAAATGCAGTATTGTTCATTTGCTCACAAACCAAAGAACGCGGTTATGTTCAGTATCTAAATTTTATCATCTACGTTTATGGGACCCCTTACGCCCGTTTGTTCTCATGTGCTCCGTCGTTTGAAGATTCGCTAGCGAAAAACAACTTAATCCATCGAAAACCCTTTGAGAACTTGCACTTGAATTTGATCCAGAATTTTGAAGATTTCCTTAATTGCTATGAAGATGCGGTGATCATTGGTAGGAGCTTAGGAAGATGAACCTTGTTAAATGAACTGGAATCCGGCTAAACATTGCAATTGCGTTGAACTTGAATTTCGGAAGGATTAAATTTAGTTAAATCCTTTGCCGAACCCAAGAATTTCGAAAAATATGGCAATCTCATTATCATAGTTCAAAACACAGTCATTACAATGCAATCAAATGAGAAAGAATGCCCTGTGCCTGCCATCCTTGTGCTTATTCTTAATCCCATGTTTTTTTTATTGTTATGCACTGTCTTTAAAAATTCTAGCATTTTAAGGTGCTTTAGGTCGGATGCGTCCTTGTGAAATGAGACGACCAAAAATTAAAAAGAGATTTAAGATCGCCAACTTTGCTTTCCGTGCATTGCGTTCTTGGCAAACGAGCTTTAATTCAGGAAAGGATTTGCTTAAAGGGTTCAGCACACATTCTATGCGTACTGCACTTTAACTGTGCTGTAGAGTCCATTATTTACTAATGTTGTTTTCGTAAAACTGAGAACCCATTGTGTACGTTGCGTTATTGGATTTAAGGAGAACCCGAACTCGAGCTCAAACTCGAAGGATGTTTCAAATCCGTACTGTACACGGAGCACTAAGTAAAAAAGGTGATCATCATCATAACGCACTATTTGTTTTCGTAAATCCAATCTCCGAGATCGCAACGACCTTTCTGAATGAGATAAGTATTCGAGATCTCATTAGTCGCCCCGGCCTGCTCTGGTCTGGTCCGATTCTGTTTTCTAAGTTTGCGAGGACGGCCAATACCATATGTAACATGTAATTCTTTTCAGGGCGCACTGGAAAACATTGGATTAAAATTCCGGCAAAAGTATGGCATTGTCCAGCTTGTTTACTTGTCCATGTCCACTTTTATGTCGCGCGCACTGTGCTGGTCAATCATAGTAGAGCCAAGAAACAGTCAAGCCACCAATGTTTGTCAAGTATTTGTATGCAGTATACAAATATTTCCAATCATTGCCAGCATTTAAGAGCAGCATGATGCCATTGTTCGGTACAGCGCACAAACTTCGGTCATAAACTGGACTGGAAAGCGAAATACTGGACTTGGTCAGGTCACCGATTTATGAATTGAATGAGCATGAACACAATTAAGCTGAGCGCAGAGTAAACAAGCGACCTGAACCAAAAATGCACCGCATTGCACAAAACGTCATCCCATCAGTCAGCGGTTCACTCAACTGCGAAAACAAATTTGTGGTGTCATTGGAATGGGAGTGAGAGTGTTGTTTTCAGCGCCTGCATTGAACCTTCGGCACGACACCGTGCTGAACTGCATATTACTTTAGAAAATTCATCATATTCAAATTATTGTACAGAAAAGAAAAATGAAATGAGCGTGAGTGCTACACTGGAATGGAAACACGGACAATTTTTCCATTTCGATCTCACCTCGCGCGTTTGCGTTCTCCCTTCAATGCCTTTTCTCTTTCCATTACGCCTGACGACGAGACAAAGCGGCAAAGCAACAGAAGCGAGGCATTGTTATTTTCTTTCGCACATCATCTTCCGGTTCATCAAGTTTTTTCACAAATTCATATTTCAATTTCTTTCATGACAAAACACGACCGAAGAGACAACAAAAGTGTCCATTTCAACACAAAACAGACTCTTTTCCTTTCAGCACAGCCTCGTCGCTGGACGCACGGACGCGCAACGAATTTATCGACTCCTAAAAAACCGAAGCCTCGAACCCGAGTCGAGTCTCAGATTCCTGTGATATAGCACAATTTCTTGCCGTACAGTTCATCAAATTAAATGCCCACACGAATTATTGCGCACGAGGAATGTCATTGCGATTCGAATGCATTCGACTGGTTGACTCCGTGACTGTGATCAATCATAAGAGTGACAAGAAACAGCATCGATAGAGTCGAGTCGAGCAGACTGAGCGTCTCCTTCCTGCATTCATTTCGATCATATTTATATTGAATTAATCTTACTTGAACAAATTCATACGACGGAATGAATTGATTGCTTCAAGCTTCTTCAGAAGTTGTCAGAAATATTCCAAAATTCAATTCATTCAAAATGAGTCAGCGTCTTTTACGCGTTTGCGCTGCGTGAATGCACAGCTTGCAGCAATTTCTTGTGCGATACGAATCTCATGGTTCGGGTAAAGAACCCTTCCACCACTCGGCGCGATGCGAGAACAAGGCAATTAAGGTGCAGATGGTTGAGCACGAGTGTCGGAAAAATTCATGAGACACGGGGCTACGGAGCACTGCCTGTAAATTGTAACAAGATACAATTGTCATGTTGTAATTGCTCACATGCATCCAATGCTCAATCACGTCGGCTCTGAATTTTGAAAAGTATCGTCTCATCTTCAACAATAAGTGGCAAGAATGAATGACCCGCTGAACCACAATTTGTCCACCATTGTTCTTGCAACAATGCACCCAGCAAGTTGACAATTGTTGTAATTGTGCTATTGTATAGAAATTGATTCTCATGCTCGCGACCGGTCGAAGAAATCAAACGCCCATTTTCATCTCATCGTAATGTGATTGACACCCGACGCACTCCTCTTTAAAGGATACTTTTGAACTGGTGCTGGCAACAATTCAAAGTTGGTTTGTGCATTCGTCTTTTAACTTTCAACCAAGTCATTATCTGAACGTAATTGTCTTCTTTGAATAGTGATTTTGATTGCTTCCATTCAAGACCAGGCGCTTATTTGTTTACTTTCTGACATGATCCTTTCAAATTCCTGTAATTCTCATATTGCAGCTAGATTCTAATTATCAATTCAATGAGTGATGCTCATTTCGCTTTTCTTTATGGTTCAACGTGATAGTACTTTTATGGGTATTTGAACTTTGATTTTACGAGTCTGAAAACTTGGACTGCGGCTTGATGAAAGGCGGTATTTTTGTGTAAACGCATCCCGGCTTTCGGTTTGAAAATTAAGCAACTGTTTAAGTATGGATTTATAGACTTGGAGGATCTTAAGAATGACTTACACTTACACTTAACAAAGATGGCTAAGTAGGTGACTAGAGTCGATTTATGACTGATTACATGAGGATGAGTAGGATTTTAAATAAAGCCCTTCACTTGCCAAAAGTGCAGGCGCTGAGACTTTGAGATCATAATAGCATTATCGGCGCTTAGCACGTGAAATACGGTGGTGTGAAAAGTGTGCCTTGAAAGGAAGGATTGGCCATCTTAATGACCGAATTACAATTTAATGCCGCACTTAAACTTGGACTTTAACGGAAGACGATGTGAGATTCGTGTGTTGAGACGACGCTCAAACTCAACTCAACACACGAATAAATGCAAGAAAAGAAAGGAAGGAAAACACAAATCAATGGAGTTGGAAGTACGAACTTGCCTGATAAGATTGATCAACTCGCGTTCGTGCTTTCGGTGCGAATCAGTGAATAAAAATGAAGGATCTCTTCACTCTTCTGTGTCAAGTTCCAGAAGCACTGCGCCTAAGTCGGATTATTCTTCGAAACAATTCGTACTCTTCGCGGGAAGTCTTTCTTTCTTCTGTGGTTTTCGTTGATCCTGATTTGCTTTCTTTCTCTGATCCCGAATTAGGAATTATGATAAGCGGTCGAGAAGAATGACAAGATGATGATTTTAGATTACTGCTGATTGTTTGTCTTGGTACTTAACTGCTCACTGTGCTCGGGCTCAGGCTTGGCTTAGGCCAGTTATTGTGTTACATAATGTGTGTACTTAATATCATCAGTTGATGAATTCACGGATCAAAACGGATGCGTCCGTACGTGTACTATTTAAGGATTCCACAGTTCGAGTTCGAGTAGGGAAGGTATTATTATGTAAAACTTTTTAACCACAAAACACAACAAGCCTTCAATTTTTAAAATCTTACTACAATGAGAGAAATCTACTTAACTCCTTTCTATCATGTTCTCTTGCTAAGTCGCACCACTGTTAAGTACTGATGCTTCTCCCGTACGGTGGGTTATAATCGCCTTATGGAGGAATCAAAATGTCCTAGACCTGGTCTCGTCCTAGGCTGCGCTCTGCGTCTACACTGTTAGCTGTGCTGCTGCTATATATAATTTTTTCTAAATCAGAAGATAAAACACAATAAACTCACCTAAGCTGACAAAAATCTACTCTGGGAAAGAAAGAAACAAGTCCTAAGCCTGTTATACACAGAAGGGCTTAAAGGCTTCACAAATGCGTGCTGAGGTTGGGCTGTGGATCTTGGCGAAGACGCGAATGCAATGATATACCAATACCAGTCAGTGCAGCAGTGCCAGCAGACAGAGTATTAAATAAAGACCAAGATGAAAAAATACAGAAAGAAAGATTGATCCCTTCTTTCTCTCCCGCAAAGGACAAAAATGTATAAATTTTTTCTCAATGCTTTGCAGCAGGCAGGCAGTCCCAACTTCCCAACAACAGCTTTCCCTTCCCTGTATCATCATCATCTGCAACGGAACAACAGGAGTAGCAGCATCCTTCCACTTCTCTTCGCCTATCATTTTCATCTCTTTTATTTCGAATTCATTCCGTGTCCCCTACGCGAGCAACGAGCTGCGCCAGGACGAGGAGTCAACATCATTTGTAATATCACATAATATATTGTACACAAACCCAAAGAATAACACGAGGCTTGGATACAACTTGGTTTGGAAACATCACTGAAAGTACTTGCAAATGTGTGGTACGAAAGCGAGGCTCGGCAATTCAATAATGTGGAGTGTTGCCTGGTCGCAGTCGGAGGGCCAGAGCCACCTCCTTCAGCACATGCCCATGCAGTAGCTGTGGATCGAGTGACGAATCCCGTGCGTCGACTCTCACAGCCAATGTTGCGGACAAGAACACCCCAAAGTGGTCGATACGAGAACGCCCTTCGAGGTTTGAGCACGAGAACGAGTTTCCGCTCCTACTGCATATCAGCCTCGTGCAGAACGAGGCTCATTTGTCACCTTCAGTCTTCACCCTTTCGCTTGCTCCAAGATAGATGATGATGAGAATCGGAATAACAGCTGCAGCCGTCGCTTCGACGCTGCGACTATTTCGCAACCTCGAACGTGTTCGCGCAGTATTGACACAATGAATGCGCTGCAGTACAATAACTCATTGTCACCGTCACCAAGCTTTGCTGTGCCTCCATCCGTGCCTATGCTCGCACGTTCTTCAGCCTTTCCCAATCAAACGCAGCACGCACGTAAGAAGGTATTACGATTATTAGGCTGACGATGATTCCTATTATTGTATCATTTCGAGAGGATAATACCCGCTCATCTCAAGATTCAACAAAAAGATTATTGTTGTCAAAGAAAACTACTCGACAATCAGCGTAATGTAATAAGCACAAATCACGGGCACGCACGAGGAAATGGATGAGACTGGGTTTTCAGCGTGTGCCCGTGTAGCCGTGACTTGGCTTTTGTTTAGGCTTATTTGATTACTTTCTTAACTCTTTGCGCCCGAATTCGTTGCAAGTTGACGATTTTAATTTTGGAAATGATGGCCACCATCTGAAATCAAATGCAAATGGTATCTGCACAAATGTATTATAATGAGAATGGTGACTTTGAATTTGGCAATGGCAATGAACTTGACAGTTCATCCGAAGTACCAAACTCAGCGTCCACAAACTTTAATCTGTCCACAAAAGGTAAAATTGCAAAAGGAATTGCAGCAGCAGTAAATCAAAAATTATTCATCTTGTTGACAATAAAATTATCTGCCTTGTGTACTTCGCATTTGCATAGAATTAAATCATGATCTTTGTGTTACGGGCAATTTTTGCGACAGATGACCTGAAATAACAGCAACAGTCCGAAATCCGGACTCTACAGAACTGTGGCAAAATGAAAATTCTAATCTCAAGAATTATAGCCTTGTTTTTCTGTACCAGATGTGTGAAATATATTTCACATTAAATTGATGCTTTGGTCCGAAGTAGACAAAGTTGCTTCATATTTCAAGAGGAAGTTAATGCACTGAAATGTTGTGACCAATGACAAGTACAACGAAACGCAATGCACAGTAGTTTCTTTACGAGTAATTACACACTGCATGCCTGGCTAGTGGCCCTTAATTATGTAATATTCCGAAAAGACATAGTAGTCATAAAGAAAGGGATTAGCATTCTCTCATAGGTCCAATACAATTTTTTAATTTCTGAGGTTCGTCTTTCGAAGCCGAGTCTTGGCTGTAGTCGTAGTCATAATTTTGTATGGCAGTACTTTGCATAGTAATTCAATACGGATTACGCATACCTGTCCAAGTGCAATGACTACGCACGGCACGGCCCCAGTGTGTTGGACCAATTCACGCAGTGATAATCTCTTAATTAATGTGTAATTAATTCACGCATACACGATTTAGAGTGGAACATGAAGTCTTGAGTCTTTGAGTCTTGACTTGACTCATCTTCGTATTCGAATCCTTGTATTAGAAAAAAATTCACTGGCAAAGATTTTGAATGTCATAAAATATGGACTTACTTTTGAACCATTATTGTGAGCCAGCACTCAAGTCCAAATTTGAATGAGCATTTTAATGGCACCATTTCAAATTGTTTTTGTCTCTGCTACAATAAAAAATTTGAAAATTATGAGCAAACGTCATCATTACAATTCGAAACCGAGAATTCTTCCTCATTTCCATCATGCGGCTGCCACAAACACACTGCGAACGAACGCTCATTGCGATCGTAATGGCAGTCATTCATGGCATTAAGCGATCACATTATAATGGCAAAGTAATATAAATGATGCTGTTGATCATGCCAAGATTTCAGATTCAAAATATTAAATGAAGTTTGTAAAGAAAACGGAGAAAACGTCCGTCGTGGGTACTGCAACAGTCGTACATAATTTTAATCCGCTGTTATTTCTTCTGCAGCTTCTGCGTCTTGCATGCGAGTAATAAAATAAGTTCTGTCAGAATATTCAATTCGTCATATTATTTTCTGTTCACACGATCACAGGGCAGGGTAGGGCGCAAATAATTCCCGTGTCACGTTCGCGCTGCGCTGGCTTCCGAACGTCAGCAATGAACCTCGTTTCAATACAGAAATGATATGGGCAATTAAGGGATCACAATTAGAATATGATTTTCATATTTAAGGATTAACCGGCTGGTTTCTTCCGTTCAATTGCAATGCGACTGCGTCTTCTTCACGTCAGACTTCAGATGCGTCGGCTTCAGCCAGGCTGTGCTTTTGCCTGCACATAAACTCAAGACTCACTTTATGCTGCGATGGTTTCGCCCGCGGTCTGCAAAGCATGTCTCCGAGTGTTAGGAATTGAGATTTCCGCACCGCAAATGACTTTTTGTGATTTAATCCTGCTGAGTAAACAATTACAAAAAGCGAATTCATTTCTAATTCAGGACCCGAAGGGCGTGTGTACAAATACAAACATGCGTAGTACGCAATGTGGGACTTTTTATTGGGGTAAATGTTACTGTTATTGTATCCGTTAACACATTAGCACATCGTTCAGTGTGAGTCAGCTACTTGCTTAAGCATTCACTAACTTTAATAGCTTTTATCGTTCTAAATGTTGAAGTTGGTTGAGCCAGAAAGGTAAACTAAAATGCAATTAAAAATTATCTCAATTGAATTTCTCTGAAATATTAACGGTCCTAAATGCTCTCGTTTATGCCTTTGATCTCTTGCATTAATTTCACCCACTCTAGATGATACAATTTCCATTTGGTCGTTTCTTCCAATCGATTTTGCTGTGCTGTGGGGGACTCGAACGCTGTTTGATGAGACGTCACAGCAGTTAATTATCGGTAATGGGATCTGTTTTGTTCTTGTGCCATTCGTCGTGTTCCGTATGGGCCATCGTCAAAGGTGAAATAATCAAAATGTATCTAAATACGTATATTAACTAATATTATGAAAATGAAAATCCTTTTCAAAACTCTGCTCTCTGATGCACGGATGGAACAAAAGGATTACGACGTGGAATTTTTTCCAGCGCCAGACTCCACAGACAGCTTCTGTTTCTGTTCGATTTTAATCATGGCAAAGATGTTTTGAGGATTACGCAGTATCAATATCATCAAACGAGGACTTTGGTGAACGGTGAATATAATTGTTTGGAGTGATTGAATCATCAAACGTGTCTGGAAATGGGCACATCTGTGATGCCCACCTGTGCAAAGATCAAAAATATTCGTAATGGTTTAATATTCGCTTCGCAGAAACTGATTCCATATTCCGTGCCTGTCTGCTCCTGTTCTGCTGTGAATGTGAATGCATTTATAAGTACGCAGACAATTGTATCAAAATAAGCCGTAAACTTAGCATGAAAGTCTGTCTCCCTTGTTTTGATGTTGCGAAGCACAAAGCACAAAGGATTCCCCCATCGCATTCGTATTGTTCGAATTCAGGTTGCGCCGCAAATTTTGATCTCCACTTTGTGATAATTGAGTTGGAGAGTCCTCCTGATTAATTTTTATATTCATCTTTGCAATCATGATGATTAGCGCTGGCAGGTTCCTCATTCAGTGGAACTGATTAGCGATTAGAGGCCTTCAATACACCGCACCGCGCACTCGTATCCCATGCTCGTGCTCATGCTTCTCAGAATCAGAATATCCAAATATTTGGAATTAGCTTTCGGGTTCTAACGCCAGCACGCGCTCAGCAACTAGCAACAATAGCGATGAACAATGAGTCATGTCGGCACTTGCCGAGTTGATCATATCATGCCAAACAGACAAAGGACCAGTCCTCCAAGAATTAATCTTCGTTGATCCTGAACCAAAGATGCACGCGTCTGGCACGTGTGTTGCCGGTGATGTTGCTGGTCATGAATAACATTGTGGTTCATTAAAATCGTATAATGTATAATGCTCAAATCCTCGGATGCTGAAAATAGATTTAGCTTAAACAAATGCAAATGCCCAGACGAGTCGCAATTAAATACGATGCCGCAATGAACCGCAATATGCAAGTTGCTGGTTTACTCACAAAGTTGTTAGTAAAGGCCATTCATAGTTTATGGAATACGGGTCACAATAGTGAATATGTATCAGATTACCATCTCTGGTGGCCAAATAGCATATTGCGTGGAATACTGCTCCGATTATTGAGATAAGGAGTAGTCAAACTCAATAATCTGTACAATACTGATAAATAGTGAGCGATCGACTGATCCAACTGATTGTGACTTGCAAGTGGGACATACAAAACCGAGTTTCTCTGTTAAGTAACCTGACCTCAAGATGACGAGTAAGCTGCGACAGTTTCATTTCAGTTTCCTAGTTTGTGAACTCAGCCTGGATTGGACAGAGTTGATTTTCGAATTGAAATTTCCGTCTAAATTGACCGAATAAAAAATCTGGCCAGTCTGGTGTGATGTTCCAAGTCTGCTGCTTCTGCTTTGGCACAGATTGTCTGTCTCTGGCTTTTGAGTTTCCCGAGACTCAAAGTCTGAATGGATGGCTTACTTCGATGCAATCCCATTTCAATTACTTACCTGTGTCGCAGAATAATTTATCACAATAAATAAATATTATTACGAGTACAATACTCATATTTTTATTCCATTAATGATAAATATTCTAAGCCTTTCCGTTTCTCCTTTTTTCAGTTACAATTTTGATCGAATAAGAGTCACAGCTCTGCTCTGGCAGACCAGACTGCCTACTGAGACAGTTTCTTTGGTCCAACATGAAAAGATCCACGGAAGCTCAGACCGCAAAGGAAAATATTAAATCTCATAATGTGATTTGATTCACAAGAAAGCAAGGAGGACTTTACTTTTAAGGCGATAAAATTCGTAGGAAAGGATACAGGTGGAATATCAACGAATTTATCACTTCCATTCATCGCATTTCGTTTCTATTTTTGTCCAGTTTCCGTGTAGAATTGAATAAGATGATGATTCCATTCAGAGAATTGGAGACAAATTTCGTGGCCTTTTTCCCATTGTGTAATTGACAAATGCGTTTGAACGAATGAAAAAGGTTCACCCACATGCATTTGACATTTGTGATACGGAGCATGTAATTCATATTTTCATAAGACCGAAGTGACGCAGGAAGTCAAACTCTTTCCATTTATTCCCCGGACGATTTTTGTCCGTTTTTATTGGCCCGATCTCTGCACGTAAGATTGGAAAAGGCAAGAATGTTTGAAAACCTGAGAAAATGAAATGATGATGAGAAGATATTTTATGTGCTAATCATAAAAACTTTAAATGAAGAACCTGGGAACAAGGTTATTGAGTTGATTTATGAAGAAGGGGACATCATCAATAAAGGTGTTGAAGTCTCCTCCTGGGCTCATAAAGCGTGATTACGTCGGGATGACTTTTATTGGCAGGACACAGGATGTTTGTCAGAGTAAACAAGAAGTAAATATACACGAATTTAAGATCCTGACATTTCGTAATCGTAACAGACAAATCCCCGAGTGAGATTCGACGATGTGTTGATTGACGTTAATTTTGTAATCACAAAGGCAGTCGTCGCCTTTTTAACCATTTTGCCAGCAAATTCAGTCAATACATCATGAAATATCCCATATTGAACCATGAGCCATCGTGGGATCAATATTTGGTTCAAATTAGTGAATGCCCTTTGATACCGCATGGATTTATGAATTGAATGCAGGGTTGGTTAACATGTCAATTTCGGTGGTCCCTATCTCTATTTTCCAGTTTTTGGGATCCGAGCTGTATCAAAGTATCAGAACTATTTCCTACCAAAAATCAATTGTTTGGTAAACAATGAAAAAGCACAGTTTCACTTCTCTGCTCGCATATGGTCTAGTTTGCCGCATACCGCATTCATTATTTGAACAATTACCATTTCCAATTCCATTCCAAATCGCATTGTGCCCAAAATGTAGCGACAGCGGCAACGGCGACTCGCAATTGTTGGATTATTTGGTGGTGTGGTAGATTGACGTGAAGTGAAACGACAATGAATATTCGATGACAGCAACAGTAAGCGAATAGACAGGTCGAAAATGATCATATTGAGACGAATGGCAACAGGCATGGAAGCGCTCGCGAACAGTGACAACTTAACTCCTTTTCTTGTCGTGACATTTCAGAAGGCTGCTGCCAGTATGATTTTTGACTGCATTGATAATTGAATCCATTCAAAGTCAGTCGATTATCGTAATTCTACCGCGCTGAACGAATTATGGAAAATATTTTCAAGCACGAAGAGATGGTTTTATTTGGTCAGAATTGAGCCAGTGGGCTTGACTAATTTGTATTCATCCCCAGTGCTTATTCAATTAGATTCTAAATACGAACACGTGCAATAAAAAAAAATCATTCGCCTCGTTCGCCCACTTTTTCGCGTTGGCCGTCACGGAAATGTCTTCTGTTTCACTAACCAAGCAAAAGCACTGAAGCCAATGCGTATGCAGTATTTCGACTTCAGAGATTTCTTCCTCAGCGTGCCCTGTATATTTACAAACTGGTCCATCTTCCGCTGCACTGGTGTGAAAATTCATAGAAATTATCGCACCCGCTCAGTCGTGCTTCTTTAATGGATGTTATTTGTAGAAGCGTGTCTCAATTCGTGAGCTGTACGGCAGTTCCCTTGCATTTGATTACTTTGTATTCCTTTGTATTACTCTGTTTGGTGTGAGGCTTTCACTCGTTCCCACTCATTTGGCTCCCCGTTCCCGTTTCAACTATCGTGATGTAATCAAAAGTAAACTTTGGGGTGTGACTTTGATTTCATGAATAATACGCAGCGACAGTCGAAAGTGCTGAAATGGCAGAAATGGCTTATTCAAGCGACGACCAATCGGGCAGGGCACAAACATAGGCTTCATTCTCCTTCAAGAAACTAAGCTCAGGCGCCAGTCATTAAAATCAGATTCAAATGCATGCAAATGTCAGCAGTCGCGAATTCGTTAAACTTTCAGGACGGCGCGGTGCAAAAACCTGGAACAATTGTCACTGTCACAGAGCGCCGTGAAACTTTAGACTTCATTGCCCTTCGTGAAAGCATAACTCGAACCCGCATCGCATGAATGATACACAGATTGTAAAGTGCTAGCTTGGGAATTATGACACTTGTTCGGCTTTCAACGTAAAGCGTCAACTCATCCGCTCCTGTAAACTGAAATTTATTTAACCATGCGTGTTGCACTTGATTCGTAAACTGTTCGCGACAACGATACCCAAATGTACTGATTTCAGCAGTGAAACGTGTTCGTATTTAACAGAAATTCAGCTTGATGTGGTTCATGATATGGCTCAGCTGAAATTGAATTGGGCATCGAACTTGACGGAGAATTCATTGGACTTTGAGCAGAATCTCGCTTTCCTTTACAGTTTACCGCGCGGCGAAATTTGGGCATACAATGACACTGGTGTTTCGTAAACCACAAGAATAGAAATAAAATATGGTATCATGTTTCCAGCCGTCTCCTTTTCAGAGAAAAATAATAAATGGAAAGCGTGAAATGAAATGAAACCTGTTCAAGTGCTCATTGTAACACAGCCACTTGAAACCCGCAAAAAGACATCAAGCTGTTCTCATTTCCTGACGCACACAGCATGCAACGGTCTCATATGGACAAGTATTCGTAGCATGACCACAAAGCAGCAATATATTACCTCTTTTCTCGGTCCTTAATCTCACACTGCGTGACTGAGCGTCAACACCAGTACGACAATAATGCAAAATATTTAGAGTCATTACCAATTGAGCATTTCAGAGGTAGAAAAATGAATGCATTTCAGTATTTCCTCTTCTCGCTTAGCAAACAAGTGCCTCTAAGTCAAGTCGATTGCATTTATTGCCACCCTCCAACTCGAGCTTTCCACTTTGAGAGAGCAGTCAATTGTAATTGCTGTCCATGTGCTGATCCGTCGCTTGTTGGAGATGAATTTGAGAAAGCAAGGAAGAACGAAATGGGACATGACTTTTAAGTAAACGTATTATTAATACTTGTCTGATTTTACATTTCAACATAAAATGCGAATTAAAAATGAATATTACATATTCACAATCAGAATACGAATCATTTACACGACATACGCGTAAGTTATTAATGCAATAAATTACATTTATCATAATAATATTGTTACAATACTCCTTAAAATTTTATAATATAAAGATTCGTAAAATAACACCAAACAGATATAAAGATAAATATGTTAACTACTAGCTAATTTAAGACTACATTAAGATTTATGATCATTGACGCTTGATACCTAACTTGTGTAATAAGGTCTGAACAATCTTACCTGAACTGAAACAAAATACCGGAAATTATTGCACAGTTTACAAAATGAATATATGAAATGATTGTTAAAAGATTCTTGTAAAATAACAGTTCGGTTCGAGCGATGGCAATCCGGATTCGTAAATTAGGACAAAAGACCGATTACTGGAGTCGTGCAAGTAGTTTCTACAGTACTTGATATTTTTCCGGTGGAATGACCCCATAACCGTCTATGCAATCTGCGGAGGCTGTGCGCGAGCCAACGGCGGTCGATACCCCGTTATTGTACGAGGACAGATTATGTTGCGGAGCGTGTGAAGTGGAGATAGCGTACGGGTTGGACATTTGATGGTGATGGCCAGCGAAAGTGCTTGCTGAATGATGATGCGACTGTGAAAAATAGTCACTCATGCTCATGTTGGTGTAATACGGGGAAGCGGTATAGCCTTGTGGCGTGTAGCATGGCGGTGAGCTTTTGTACGCAGCAGCTGCGGTGTAGCCAGCCATCGCTGGTGAACTCCGCTGGACACAGCCGTTGTGGAAGTCGGTGAGCGGAGTGTGCCACGGGAAGCTTGCTGTCGCCGATGCGACGGAGCCGTAGTTATGATGGTCCATTAAGACGGTGCCGGGTGGAGTTGACTGTCCTTGACTATTACCGCCGGAGCCTGTGATAACGGAATGATGATGAAGCGACTGATGCGGTCCACTCCCGGAGCCATAGCCTCCACCAAGCCCAGAAGCAGATGAAGTTGAAATGTGTGACGGTGAAACGTTTCCGAGAGATGAAGTCTGCGACGAGCATGGTGACACAGATTGCTTCACATAAATCTTTGGATAGAGTGAACTCGGTGGTGATGGACTGGAGTGCGGTTCTTTCTTGCAACTAGCTTCATTACTCGTGTTATTATTGTTGTTATTGTGATTGTCACCAAGTATGTGCTGGTACCGTGTCGGGAGAAGGGAGCTCACGTCAAGCGAAGACGATAATGATGGCGCAGAAGTGCTGTTCACGTTCACATGATTACTGTTATTGTTATTATTTGGTCCTGAGGCCAGACTGCTCATCGATGCCAGATGCGATGAAGAATTGTTGGTACTGGCTGCTGTTGGCGTAGCCGTTGATTGTTGCTGCTGCTGTTGTTGAGCCGCCTTTACTGATTTGGCGACACGACCACGCTTGCCCGTCGGTACCAACGAGTTGAGGGCTGAGCCAGAACTCTGAAGTTGTTGGGCCTGTTGACGACACTTGGCTCGGCGATTCTTGAACCAAACCTGTAAATGAATTAGAAATTAAAGACAATTAATTAGCGTAATGTCATTGATCGCTGGTCGTGTTCACACATCAAATTAATCTCCAATCTCATTTTCATTCGAAGAGTATACAGAAAGACGAGAAGCCAAATTCTGAACATGATACGGTGCATGAATCGAATATTTGATTAATAAGTATTATTACAATTAACGTAATTGTACGTGAACAAAATAAATGTGCAAACACATTTGACTGTGTTAAGTTGCCGGTGTTTGTTCGCTTAAATCCCTAACGCTACAGCCCGAAGCGAGTCAGGGAGAGACGCGAAGACTGGTCGCTTGTTTCACTTAACACTCAATCCATTTCGTTTCCGTACCCGCACGCGTTCTCATGGTGCTCCCCACCCTATAATTTGATTAGACTCATTTCGTGAAGTGGGGAGATGTGGCAGTAGGAAATACAATATTTATGATCCACTCCTGCAGCCAAGTATCACACATCGCCACAAAGTGAATTAACTTTTGCGCCAAAACATTACTCCGCTTGGATTTCTGATCTTCAAATGCCAGTTTACCAACTTCAGTGACCATAAGCTTCTACCATTTGCATGATAAAATGGCGGGGTTGGTTTCCAAAAATTCTGTAGAGCTACTTTTGGGAGATGAATTTGCTCAAAAAATGCAATCACATGGCCATGCTTGACTTTCAAACCAACAGATTATCCGAGTCTGAATGAACAAGCAAGAGTAAAGGAATGGCTGCATTGGCTTAGCGTTGCGTGTTTCTTGTCTCGAGATGCACTTTCTTTGTCCGAAATCTGTAATAGCAGACGACTCTCTCTGCCCAATTTGGAAAAAGCTTTTAGATTCGTCCTCTCCCGTGTCTTGCATGCTAGCCACTTTGATTCGAAGTGCATCGTATTCGCAGTCACAGTTGCTGGGAGCGAAGAACCACTCAAAGACCATTCGTCGACACGCGACGTGCGACGAGAGGATTTTAAAGATGGAGTCTGCTCCTTTCATGTCAATCTTATAAATAAATGCCTTTCTCATGTCGTACTTATTAAGTTTATGTTACATCGTTTCAAAACTACTTTCCCTCGTCTAGGATTTGGAAACTCGAAACGAAACACTTTCTCTTCTCAACAGCAGCAAGCAACAACTGTCGAGCTGGCGCTGGTGTAGGCGTTGTCGCCGTGCACAGCGTAGGCGCTGATTCCAGAATCCGATATTGATTTATACTTGTCACTCTCCGTAACTCCTTAATGCAATGTTGATGTTCGGATGTTCCCATTTTCTCATGATGAAATACGATACACTGCGCGACGAGACAACACACCAGCAGCATTTCATTCATTCAAGAATATGCACGTAAATGTAAATAATTTAAAACTGCCGTGCTCGATATTCAGATAATTCAATCAGCCCAAATAGCCAAGCATACAAGAATAGGATCGGAAACATGTTATTTACCTGCACTCTCGACTCAGGCAGATTGATTTTAAGTGCCACTTCTTCACGCATAAAAATATCGGGATATCTTGTCTTTCCGAAGAGGGACTCAAGTATGTCGAGTTGTGCCCTCGAAAATGTTGTCCTCTCACGTCTTTGTTTTCTTGAGTTCTGGATACCTTGAGACAAAAGGGGAGACAAGACAGCGGAGTTGAGATAAAGACATAAACATCTCACAGGGCAAAAGCGTGGTCCATGAAGTGTGAACCTCAAACCCTCTCTGCTACTCATAAATAATAAAATAACAAGAAATGAAGCATAAAACAATCTTTGTCATCACGCTCACACCAAAACCACTTTAAACAGACAAGAACAATTCATTATGAACACGCAGACATGGAGCGACAGCGCTACTACGTTCGACGACAAAATAAGAATGTCCTGCATGTCTTGGTCTGGGCTTCTGAAGGGTAGGCAGGGCAGGTTTGATATTATCAATTATGACCGGCAGACGGTGAAATGGAAAAATTGAATTGTCTTAACCTGCAATGGTATTCAGGTTAAATACTCTCGCATTTGCCCAAGGAATTTGGAAGTTTCGCCCTGCCATGCGTGGTCACCTTCGTTTAATGAATTACGACGCTAATTTAAGGAAAGGAATTCACCCTTTCGTTTGGCAAGGCGTTTCGAGTAGGATTCATTCATTCTGTTCGCAAGACCGCAAAAAGTCATTAAGTAAATTCCATTGTAAGGGTTTCGGTCCGGTGTGAGTTGTGACAGTAGATTAGCGGGCTCCTGACTGACTTTCTTAAATTTACTTTGCGCGCCGAGCTGAGGGCCGCGAGATTGACATCTCAGGACATTTAAGCAAGCCTGGTATGAGACCCATAAATTGCGTTTCAATTTACCATAGTATTCGCCTGCCTGTCCGTACGGATCCATACTGGACAGCGCGGCCGGCGTCATTCCCATTCCGAAGCTAAGTCCATTCATGCTGGGGTATGACGATTTGAGATAAGCCATGGCTGAGAGTCCAACCGGTGTGTTCCCGTTTCCGCTTGACGATGAACCGCGTGAAGACGGTGGACTAGGAAACGACGGCGGCAGGAAGTGCGGGGGAGGTGGGCAAGACGTAAATGATCGTGAGAAATCCACGATGAATCTGGAATCACACGAGTGACGACGACCAGATAAAAGTTAATCTCTTTCCAGTTGAAAATTTAGGCCACGTTGTTGCCACTTTCGTGTAGAAATCCTGCAGCGAATCACAAATCTATTTCTTGCAGATCAGCGTAAACTTCGTCGTAGGAGGATGGTCTGGAATCACAAATCACATATTCACACGTCAAATGTTGTTAACAATTTGTCAGATTCGCGTCTTCACTAAAAATCAATGTCAACTGCGGCTGCGAGTTGTTGCGTAATTTCGATACACAGCGTCTAAACTGGCTTGGCTTTAGACGAAATGCGATGCTGAGCACTCAAATCCCTTCTTACGGAATTAATCTCGTTTATTAGAGCACTACACGGCACGGCTGTCCATTTGTGTGCTTGTCTGTACGTAAGTTTAGGATTTATGAGATTCTAATCAGCTTTCAATTCAAAACATTCCAATAATGCTATTATTGTGGATTTGCAAAGTTAAGGAGCTTATAATTGCACCGTGGATGCACTTGCACAAATAAACCAGTCCACTTTCTTACTCGCGTCGCGGAGCCCTCAATTGTGTGCCAATTATTTATGCCTTATTGATTTAACTTGCAAAAACTGCTCACTGACCACGACGGATGCTTTTCACTGGTTTGTCACGATTAAATGAGACAGCGGTCTACACACGACTCGCGAGACTCACGACACGATTCAACCAAACATGAACTTTTCCCTACCCATGCCTTCTGCCCTGTCTTAGCCCTTATCGCATTGGTGCGAGTTGGAAATACTTTTTGGTTAACAAAAGTTATATTTGTATTATTGTAAAGTAAGCGTACGCGCACGTAAAGGTATTAAAATCACGGAATAATGGGCTTTATGCATAATGTATAATATTACGAGCACGGTGAGCTTGAACATGAACTCAAGCGCAGCTGTACCGTGCTCCATGCAATGCAGTATTCCATGTATGGGGAAAGAACAATTTTGACTGTGGCTGCTACGCTTGTCTCTCCGAAACTGGTAAATACCATTGTGAAAGAAGGGCGGACAAAATATGGATTGGAAAGCCAATGTGTGCGCAGCAGAGGAGGAACAACGGGGACGTGATTCCTTTCTTTATGTAGTGGTGAGCATGCAATGTACTTATTCACATGCACATTAGATCAGATCACAAAAACAGAGAAGAGAATAGCTACAACAATGCAACCGTGAAGCATACGCGTCGTACCTTTGCAGTATTACAAAAGGATATTATTGCATTTAATTTCACTGAGCATTATTGCATAATTCTTTGGCTGGTTGAAGCCAAAACATTATGGTATTATTGTTGGTAAGTCTCGAATTCCAAGGAATTTTAGCCCCAATTTTCATAGACGCACTGATTGCAAGACGCCTTTTCGGATCGGCGATGTACACGAAATGTTTAATTTTTCCACAAAATATTGGTCGATTGTAGTAAACAACTTTAGCATATTTTAAATTAAGAAATCGTCAAATTCAATTCTCATGCACTTTACATGAAAATCTTACACAAACTTAGACCACTGAAGAAAATCTGTGGATTCTCAATCCCGAAGCCACGATGTGAATAAAGACAAGAAAGCATTGCACTGAGCCTGGCCAAAATCTGCACACGCATGACATGGCTGATGGTTTGGAGATGAGTCTGAACTAAGCCGACACGTAAAAAGTATTACTCTACTTTTTCCATGCCGCAGACGAATCCATCAGCCACCAGCAGCATTAAGGACATTTTAAGTCTTTTTTCATCTCGTTTTGTTTCTAATGGAAAACCATCAGAATCAAGTAAATTATTAATGATACTCCATTATTACATCGTAATAACCCGATGCTGTGCTGTGCGACTTGTTCTAAAAATATTACTTTTTCATCCAGAAAATGAAATGAAACTTGTCTTTCCTCGGTGTTTGCTTGCTCTGTTCGAGTCTCTTGCTCGTTTTCGCTCCTCGTTTCATTACATTCAATTCAATATCCATTTTCTACATGAATGCTTACGTAATTCCATCAAAAAGATTTTTTCCATTCCGCTCTCGGTGCCATGCAGTGAGATGCCATGCAGTGAGATGCCTTGCCGAAAGCACTTTCGCAGAGGACGCACTACGCGAGTCGAGTTATAAAATGATCTCAAGAAAATCTAAATCCTTTGGGAATTTCTCCTTTCAGTGCCTGCCAACCCGAGCCGCATCACAGCCCCGTTGTCGAAGATGTGAAGACATTTACTTTTATGGACTTACTCCCGCCAGACTCGACTCGCGTCATGGCATGGCCTTAAAATAAAAATTAATTTTGTCTCTACTACATTTAATCAAAAATATAAAATAATGTAGAACTTGTGATCTGATTCCGTGAAATTACTTTTCCTTGAATGTTGGTTCTCCTCTTCGCATTCATGCTACTTATTCTTTAGAAGCAAGTTTTTAATGCGTTGTATTTTGCTGGGCACAAATTAATTACCGCGCGTTGAGTTTAAGGACGCTCTTGAAAATAATTGAGTTCTTCGATAATTGATGTGATATGCAATACATTTAGTGCCTGGCCTCATTTCTCGATTACTCGGTCTACGCAACCGGAAAATCAATTTAACTCGCCTCCTCCGAATGGCATGAAGAAGGGGACATCAATGAACATGCAGCATGAACAGCCAGGAGTCCCAAAGGTAAAATCTTTTCAATTTGTGGAATAAAAGAGCAAAAATTGAATGCGTGAATATTTTATGAATTTTAAAAAGTACTTCATTCATCTTGGGCTGGCTGGGCATCAAATATCAAACATTTTTTAAGTCGGCGGCTCCCTTCACAGTTCCTTAACCTCTGCCAACACCCAAAGAACGAACGAACGCACTCGAGACTCGACCTCACTCAAACATTTGACAGGGCAGTGAACACTAACAATAACCATCAAAATAATAAAAAAACAAACTTCGGGCCGTCCACTTTAATTTTCCCAAAGAGAAATCTTAATTTTCCAACCCTCTGCGTTAATAACCACACACAGACCGGGCTGGACCGAAAAGGAGCCTCGAGATTCCTTCAAGATGCTTTATGAGGTGACTCTAAATGCGAGTGACTTGAATGAGACTTGAACGTGAATGGTATGTCGTGTTTTGTACTTGGGTGCGGGTGCAAGCGAGTGAACGCAAACGGGATCACTACCAAATTACAAAGGTAGTCGGTACCTTTTGAAAATTACTCTCATTACATACTTAAAGTAATCGAGAAGTATTTCAACCTATGTAATTTGCTTTACGAACCATTAAACTCACATAAAGTGAGAACGCAACGGCGGCGGCAGTGAAAATGAATATTCACGAGACTTAAATTGCTCATTTCATGCGCACTCCTCAGCACGGGCAAGCAGAAGTGTGCGTTAATCGCACTGATGTAGATAAACCTGTGTTTAAAAATTAAGACTTGTGCCTAGCAATTACTGAATCAGAATTAGCAGAGAAGCCAGCACACGTACGACGTACATGCGTACAAATTTAATCCTCTAATCCCAGCCAGTCATTTAGGGTGTCATTTCACAGTGTCTCGTAATTCATTCGAGTCTGGCAGACGCAAAACGTCGACTTGGACCTGGATACAGGCACTTGAAGCTCTACTTGCGAGATGCGCGACAATACTTGTACGTGATTGTGTTTTATGAAATATGGTCTCGTACTCTTTCCCTCCGAGAACAATGGACGGGTGACTGAAACCGTATCGAAATTCTTATGCAAAGAAATATTTAAATAATTTCTGGTGAATAAAAGCCGTGCTGCCTTTGCATTGTGTAAGGTGTAAGATTTACTGTAACGTGCTTTCATGCTGTGGTTTGCTTATGGCTATTTACCATTTAACGTGCATGACGAACGATTCAAGCGAGGAGCATGCGACACTCGAACAGAGGTTCGTTACCACGAACTCCATTCTTTCATATAATTAATGGACTTTCTATTCGAATGAAACCATTAGAAGTCGTTCTCAGTTCTCTCGTGACGCAACACAGACAGGACACAAGACAAAAGCACAACACAAGAGCGTCACTCGTTAATAAGCGTAAATGACAACGCGACTGATGTCAAGGAGGTTGTCTTCTGATTAATGACTTGTGCTTTATGCTTCACTTTGCTTGTGCTGTTCCGCAGTATTAAAAATTAGACAAGAACAAGATGAATATATATTCTCCCATTGTCCCTCTGTGTTGTCCATCTAATTATCATAAGGAAAGGATTAATGTGCGAATGGGTGACAGTTGGACAGCTCATCCTGACGCGCGTGCGTCTATTTAGCGCATTCTTCAATTAATTACAGTGTACATTATGCTTGCATTTGTATTTTTGGCAACAGTAAAGAATGCCAAACCCGGTACGAGGAAACAGGAAACCTTTCAACAGTAAAAGGAGGGCGAAGATGAGATGAGTGATTTAATCTAGATTGGATTATGACAATCTGTGTTTGTTGAGTGTTCACCCCGACTTGAGGTAATTAGAATAGTGGCATTTGAGCTTAGGTTTTTCGTACTACAAAACCAGTACAGATTTTTCAGATCTTAATCTCATCTTTCTGAACAAACACATTCCACATTGGATTCGCATGGCATGGCCTTGCTTCTGAAATTACACGGATGACGTGCAATAAATGGACAATAACGAAGCTAATTAATTTCTAACGTTCAAATTGACCGTGTCTAGCTGAAAGAACTGCGTCGGAAAGATTTCTAGCTTAGTTCCTTGACGTGGACTTTATGGACTCTGTGACAAGCGTCAAGCGTGTTATTGTTAAATTGCTACATGCATGCTCGAGATTAAGGGTATTAAAACTTGTACGTAATTGTGGAACAAATGAAGGGGCGCATTTGGAAATATGATCTCAGGCCAATGCCCAGCGTCGTATAGCACAGCGACAGCAGCAGGCATTGAGTGAAGTGTCAAATTCCTTGTTTTTGGCAAATTGTGTGACATGGACGAAAGACAAAAAGGAAGCCCTTGGCTCACCTTACAAGATAAATACTTTGTATGTAAGTATCCTGAACGGAAAATAGGTGGATTTTTGACCGCGCTTTCTAACACTAACCTACACTAATTCCTTAGCAATTTTTGACTTACGACAGACAAATTGGTGCTCCGAAATGAGTGTGAGTGTTGTTGTGTTGTTGCACTGATGGTCCCTTGTTAGAACGCCTTAATTACACAGAAGATACAAAATGAACTCTAAACTTCGTCTAACTGAAAATTAGACCGATTTCGATTAAATTGCTAAACTCTCACCCAAAATTCGTGAAGTTAGTACATAATCTTATTGTTGCTTAAATTACTGTAATTAAACAAAGCACAATCCTGGACGCTAATTCTAATGCTTAGTACTGGTCTGGACGTTACTCATCGCACCACATTTCTTGAACTGCGACCCGCAGTCGTGTGTAATCGCGTTCGTTTATTTTTGGGCGAGAACGCCACGCCAAGCCACACCAGGAGATATGGGTTATCTACCAGCCAGCAGGACAAGACAATAATAACAAGAAAGGCCGGCGAATGACCCGAGCAGCACTGCCCTGCGCTCATTGTGCCATGTGTTAATGAAAGGGTTCATATGTGCTAGAAATATCAATAACTCACTGTCCACATAACTCACAGTCCAGCAACCAGCCAGCCAACCCTTAAAAAATACATTGACCTCATAGGTATGCATTATGCATCACAGTCATTGTTATTGCAACAATAACAATAACCACCCACCCTCCGCGTCCATGGACATGTGTTCCATCCTAAAAAGTTGGTTCCTTCTCGATTCTAATTTAATTATTGCATTGCACTGCACTGCTTTGCTTTTAGGGCACTGGGCTGCACTGGACCAAATGTTCGGCTTGTCCGAAGCAGTTTCTTGAGAAATGAACCACATTTCAGGTTTTCGGTCTATTTTTACCTTGAAAGGGTTGAAACTGCAGCATGCTTGCTTACCACACTGAGTGTTTTTATCAGTGATTGTCAATCACTCACAACAATGATGGCAATTCAGGACTGAATTTTCCCAGAAATGTGTGCAACAATGCTCGGCGACGAGATGTATATTTAGATCAACCGTCCCTTTTTATCCATTTTGGATTTTGAGATGAATCATAGAATGGCATGTACATGATGTCATCGTTATCAGACAAGCCTATGACTCGGTTCGACTGCTAGATTGTCACCGCGGCTTGGCGGCTACGTTACTCAAAGATTAGTGAGTCTTACCTCAGGATGCCGAAATGCTAGTGACCAATGAAATTGGTGCACAGTGAAATGAGAATAGTATGTCCGCTAGGTTTATGTGAATTAGCTGTTGCCTATTGCCTATCTGCACTTTTATCGTTGTCCAAGAAATAACTGCAAATAATGTCCAAATGCACGCGCTCAATGGTTCGCTTACACCAAATAAATTTTATGATGTTGATTTAATGCACTCACTTGAAATGGCATCGACTGTCTCAAAAGTCTCGGTGCTGTGACTGTGAGTGCTGCCAAACCAAATGGCATAAAATTGAGAAAACGGGAGATGCGAGATGAAATGAGCGTTCTGACAAAACTGCACTGGAGAAGGGAGACACGTTCGAATCCTGGAATTGGAATGGTGCTTCCTCTTTCCATTCCATCTCATAGACAACTCATACTGGCATTTATTCCCCACGCTGAATTGAAAGGACAGAGATGAAAAAGTGGCCAGCGTGTGCAGCTTGGCACTGTGAGGTACGAAAACGTATCATATAATATCATTTATATTATATGGCTAATAACGCAACGAGGCATTTTAGTGCGTTCGGTACATTCGCAATATTCCAGCAGGGGTGAGCACACGGAATCATGGACAGTGGAAATGGACTTGGAAGCGCACGGAATTACGTATGGATTAAACTACTATCAGCTGGATCTCATTTCGTTCATTCAAAAATTCAAAAAAAAAGTTAAAAAATGTGACATAAATATTTAATTGCGCGCATCATTCCTACAATTACGAATGAACAAATTACCAATTTGTGAGCTTGAACTTTGAACGCACAAACTTTGCAACGAGAAAAATTGGCAACCTCAATTACAAGAAAGTAAAACAATTTCACGTCACGAAGTAAAATTGCACCCCATAACACGTTGCCGGCCGTGGCGGCTCTTTTCTGTGCCCGTTTCTTTCTTCCATTCACTAATTCAAACTCCGGTGTGTATATACAGAAACCTAATTTATATCATGGACCACGAACTACGATCTCCGAGCTGAAACTTTGCATTTTGGTTTGTACCCCGACTGAAATTGAATCATAGCCCACCGCACATAACAATAATCATAACTGAGAGGTTACGTTATTAAAATTCATTCACCAGACCCACGGCTGTGACTCACACCCCACTCGAGTCCTACAATCCTCAATCCTCGGCCGAGACTGAGATGCTGAATTCAGAGCCGAGTTTCAATTTGTCAGCCTCCACAATACACCGGCAAACGTATGAAAAATATGTGACACATCAAACAATGCCAGCAGAACCCAAAAATTCGGCCCATACAATTAAATGCTATGAAATCACATTGTTGGGGACACAAAAGAGAAAAATATATCATCATGTGTCTTATTATTATTAATAAACATTCGTACAAATAAAGGATCCACATTAAATTGGGAGTTGGACGGTGGAGGTAATAAGAGAGCAGTCCTGAAAAGAATACATGGAGTCGTCAAATTATTGACACGTTGAAAGGTCGAAGGTCCGACTTGCCTGCCTGCGCAGTACAAAGGGTTCGAATTCCATGTCCGGACTAAATAGCTAGATACATGAAACTTCTGTCGCTGGTCCGCGTTCGTCCAAATTGACGTGACATGTGAATAAAATCCATTCAATGGTAGAGGCCCTTGCACAAATGGCAGTCCTGCAGCTCTGAATACAAATAAGACTCTCTATTTCTAGCAAATGATATTTTTACAGGCAGAAGGGACGTTCAACCGTTCGGACTCTGTTCAGTTTTGCGATACGAAAGCTTCTGAAACCAAATGGGAGTTTAATCTGCGGACCACGGCCTGATTATTTCGATTCACGAGATCTTAATCATTAATCTCAACTTAATTGCGTGTCGGATGAAATTGGATCAACATTTCAAAGTACAAAATGAACTTCTTCTGGTGAACGCCCGAAAGTTGCTTCACATGTCCAGAAGCCACGCAGAGGTGTGGCACTTCCGACTACAATTTGTACACGCTCAAGTTTGGTGAGGCATCTTTGTAGTTAGCAATTGCGGTTTCGTTTGTTTGATTTGTGGCTGAGATTCTAAGGTGTCGAAAGAGCTCCGATTCTGATGTAACATAGCAAAGCATGAATAGCTTTCACTAATCGTCCTGTGAAATTTCTGAGTTGCGAAACAGCAGACGTCCAATTAAGTAAACATGCCACATGCGACGTTTAAAATGCGAGAAATGAGAACACGCAACAAATTATGATTGGCCAGGCGGCGAGGGCCAGGAAGGAACGCGAGACGCGAGCGCACAAAAGATAAAAATCTTATTCAGCATCAAAAGCAAATCCCTAAATGCAAAATGCAAAATGGGAAATAAAAATCTTCCATTATGATGGCAGTTCATGATTGACAACTTGACAAAAGTATGAATTTAAAATCGGGTCAAATGCAAACACCAAGCAGACGCGTACGCAAAGGCTTGTGCGCCTGTTCAAATAAAATTTTGAAATTTAAATCACAATCACAAGATATTGAATGCAAATGCCCATCTTTTCAGCTCTGACTTGCCTGGCCACTTTTGAGTCTGAACGCTGAACACGCGTCCAGTCGTGCTGCTCAGCCCAGCAGTACATTCAGAGTTCAGACACACTCTGCGTTTGCGAGTATTCATATTTTAATTTTTATGATCTTGTTTATCTAGCATTTCGATGCATGTGCATTTAAATGTCAATCACGCAGGATTATAATTTCTTTTTCATAACGAATTTAACAATAGTGCAATTTATTATTTAGCGTCCGAGGAAAAGCCGTACAGGCGTGCGCGAAGTGTGCGTGTAGTTTAGCCAACTGGTTTCAACCGAGCATGGAGCATCAGTCTGGGCTGATTTTATGGTTGCGTAATACCCCGAAGATCTGAAAGTGACCATGCATAGAAGGTCAAGACAGGAGTTGCAGCACAGCTGGCCAACATATTCCATAGGTTTCCAAAGGTTTGTTACCAAAAGTGGAAGAGGAAGGCTTTGATTGAAATTTTGGATAGATGCCGATTCCTCAGCGACTTTACGTCTCGAGTCTTAATGAAACTCGCGAGCGAGCTCACGTGCAACTTGCTTGCCCTCTACATTTTTAGCATTATACTATTTTGTACACATGTGAAAGTTGAACCGTTCGCAGCGCGTACCCGTAATAAAGATGTACTGTAGCGGATCTTGTGATTTTCCAATCAAGATTGGTTTCTTCCAATTTTGTGACGTGACAGCGGAACCAGCGACTAGAATCAGTTGAAAAGATTCTTCTAATCGATTTCACATCCTTCGGCCTGATCATGAATATCATTTCAAGGAGTCTGCGTGCTGGTGCTGGTACAATACTGAAGAACTTTGTCGCACCTTCAGCAGTCCTGCCAAATCAGATAGCCGGAAGTGGAAGTGGGAATGGGCTGATCTACCAGCAGAATCTAATCACAAAATTCTATTTTGCCTCCCAAGCAACTAGTCATGAAGCTATTGAAAAACTGGTGAAGCACAACAAGGTGGTAATCTTCATGAAAGGCGTTCCTGACCAGCCAAGATGCGGATTTTCGAATGCTGTGGTCAGGGTTCTGGAAATGCATGGCATTCAGAACTACGATGCCCATGATGTACTGGCTGATGAAGGCTTAAGGCAAGGTAAGGCGCTCGACACGTTATTTGTGATTTACGTGAGTGAAATTGGAATTGAAAGGAATCGTCTTTCCGCAGGTATCAAAGACTACTCAAGTTGGCCAACAATCCCTCAAGTGTACATAAGCGGTGAATTTATTGGTGGTTGTGATATCCTACTGGAAATGCACAAAAATGGGGAATTAGTGGAGCAGCTTAAAAAGGCTGGAATCAGATCAGCACTCCTGGACGCAGACGAACACAAAGGCAAAGCCGACGATAGCACTATCAAGAAGTAATCGTTATCAATATTGCTCGTTTTACATTTTCTTTACTGTTTGGAGTAGATTTATAGTAAACATAAGTAGCAAATGCTGATTTCTGTAAATATTTGACTAGTATATATACCACATCCGCAATAACGATAATAAGAGAAGAAGAATGCTTGAAGAATTGAATACTGAACTTAACTTAAGTTCGCTGTGCTTATTAGCTGTGTTAATTAGCTATTACAAGAGGTCTTCGTCAAGTCGAGGACGCTTCGCAGCCTCGAACTGTTCATTTTCTTCTGCCGCTGATGTCTCCTGTCTCTTAGAAGCACTGGCGCGATTAGTATCATTTACCTCTTGTAACATCAATTCCTCCATGTCAATATTTTGCAAAAGACTTTCGGATACTTGAGTAGAAGACGCCAGAGATTCCTGTGAGTCCTCCTGCGCTGGTGGAGTAAGTGTAGGGTCGTGAATCTCGTGAACAGAATCGATGGCGACGCGTTGGTCTCCTTCGGGATAATCCGAAGGTTCCTTGGCCCAGCCTGGCCCCAGGACCGACGCACTCAATTCATCGATTTGGCTATCCGTCAGAGTTTCACGTCGCTTTTTACCTGTTGACATTTGGAAACAGCTCTTGCTTGTACCTGGTACTACATCCAGGTAGGTTTGCGACGGAGGAGTATTCTGAGACTGTGAGTGGGGTGTTAGAATATCGAAAACCATTGGAGAGAAGCCTTCATCGTTGAAGTAGGTGAAGCTGGATTGCGGGAGCTCCGGGGCCAACTCCGGTGGTTGAATTTCTGACTCGAGTGAGTCCACTTGATTGTTCTGCTGATCCTCTTGCTGTGACTGTGATGGCTGCGGGTTGTTTTTTTTGCGACTTTTACGACCTTTTGGAATGTTGTCAATACATTTGATGAGATGTTCCTTCAGAGCCGGGACTAAATCAGTTGAATTTGTGACCTGCGAGAACGACAATGTTAAAGGTCGATATTTAAATTGCTGAAGTTGCTCTTGAATCTGGCCACTCACTTCGAGTAATTCAAAGCAGTCTTGACGAAACGATTCGTTTGTAGAAAATCTAACCATGGTTGTAATTGATTCAGCGACCAAATCAATGCACTGGTCATTTGTCATCTCCCTGAAGTAGCGACTGAACAGGCCGTCCTCCTGGGATTTCTGCGACTCCATCATACACTTGACTTTCCACAGCGGGATTTCGTATCTGCCGACAAAATTGGAATTAATGCACTATTTCTTACAAATAAATATACGAACGAAGAGAGACTAGTTTCAATATTTAACAATTAAGTACCTTTAAAAGAGACAGACAGTAGACATTAGATGAATTTGGCAAAATTACGAGTTCCGAGGCGGACAGAAGAAAAGAGAGAAGACAAAACTCTTTGTCCACAGATGCAGCCAACGGAGGCTAAACTAACCTGGACTAAACGATGCTAAATACAAACCTGCACAACTCGCGAACTGAATCTACGCATCCAAAGCTGGCAGACGGCAAGAAGTGAACGTATGCCGTCTTGCATCAAGAATTTAAAGGTACTAACTTCGGCATATAAATTGTAATTAAGTTTGAGTTACGTCTGTTAAAGTGATATCGCCTGCCTGTCACAGTTAGCAAGAGCCTTGAAAATGTAAGGTGTGTCTGTTCTGAGAAATTGCACTCTATCAACGGCACAGCGCTTGTCACCTTTGCTGAGTTTAACTTTCAATCATCCAACTTCATCAACACGCCAATGAACGCGGACAATAATTGCAGTGGACAAAATTGGAAAAGAAAGCTATAGAAAGCAAAAATAACAACTAATATGAATGTCCTCACGCCTGCTGCAAAACCTGTAAGTTTCAACTTTATCTATTCGCAGTACCACTTGCATTTATCACTTGCAACACACGGTTAAATACTGACGAATTCGACTTTCCTATACCGAAGCTTCGACAACGAACAACATGAGTCTTAAAATTGTAACCGGTTAAGACAGTTCAGACAGACACTTTACTACTTTGGAACTAATTTCAATCTAATCAGCTCAGAGTCACCTCATCGGTGATCGGTTAAGTGTCTTGATGTCGATACCATTAAATAGCCTAATGTATGAAAGACTCTCTGTGTGTGTTTCGGTCACTCATCACGCGTCAGGTATTTAAGATTTAAAATAATTAGAGGATCATGGATAATTGAAGTTAGGGTATGTCGAAGTATCCGCAGGACGTCCGCCTTAATTTTGATTGAACTCAACCATACTGCTCGCCTATCGCGTTAAGAATTTCGATGCTTCAATGCTTCTGCATTCGCCGAATTCATGAGGCTAAACTTGATCGCATGGTTCCCGCAGACTCAGCCCAGGTAATTAAATTTATGTTTGTCCACAGGAGTCGAAGGTTATGAGCGAGCAGGCAATCTTTAAGACTGTCCTGCTTCACTGCTTATTCATCATTTTGTCTCCGATCGTGTGTTTCTTCGTGGCGAAGCTCTATATTTTCGATGGTAAGTCGTTCTCATATTCAATTTTAATTTAAAACGCCCGGCCTATCCTATTAATTCCGATGGTGACACAAATATAGAGCCAAAGTGTAAGATGATGTTAGAAATGAATGAGGATATATGTGAAAACAATATACAAAGAACATAGATAACAGGAAGAATGGACTATGAAAGATTTATGCCAATTTACTCATGTGTAACTTGCCGAATTGTGCGAAAGAAGAAGACATGCATAAACTCTTCGCAGTTCGTAGATCAATGTTAAAAAAGCTGACGTATGCGTTCCTCCGACTTAAACTGCCAGCTTTCGACTGTTTCGACCTGCTGTTTTTATCGCCCTTTGTCTGGATCAGTGTATGCGGTGTATTGGTTTAGTACCCATTGTTTTACTGTCTATTTTTAACAATGTGAAATCAAGGGGTTTCTGACTTATGTCGGCAGAAATGCATTGACCGAATTATTTTGATACATAGTATGTTCTCGGCAACTGACGATTAGCAGGCGTCGTGTGATCAGTAGACTGGTTGCATTTCGTTTCGCAGGATACTCGTTGAGGGTCTAAAATTTTGTTTATGTTTTGCTTCCTTGCAGCTCTTTTTCAGTTGGAGTCACTGTATTCAAGTCTGTACAGTGCGTTTGTGGCAGTAATCGTTCTTCACATCGCGCTTGGAAATTTCATATACCGAGCGTATTTCAACACGGAGGCGATTCCAGGATTTGATAAACTGGAGAAAGAAGACTAAAACCCCATCTCTTCAACTTGCATCTTCTTATTACACAGTTCTAATTAGTTTATAATGTTTCAACAACAAATGCATCCATCACAGATGCCCATTCTCCGAAATCCACCTAATTCGTCACCGTCACCCGTTGCAGTGACATCAACGTCAACCACAAATGGCGATTCTTCGCCAATGTTCTTATCGTCTCCATTACCACCGCCAGAAGTTTTGATAGAGATAAGTCGTACTCCACCAAGATCCATCGTTCAAGTCATAGCGTACGGGTTGGTGCACGAGGGCGAATTCAAGTACATCAAAAACGGGTTTAAATTTTCCATATTGGACAGTATTGAGTTAAGTAATCCAGTTCTGTTGCCGGACAGTAATCCAATACCTTCTTCAAAAATTAGGTTTAACATGAGAGAAATCCGAGGATGTAAGTTTACGTTCATAAAATATTTTACCTGATTGAATTAAGGTATGCGAAGTAATCTATGTTTGCTTTGCAGTTCAATTGATTCGACCTGGAATTGCAAGGAGGCCCCCACATCTTTCTGGTGAGTTTGTCATTGTCATGTACTGTGTGGTAGCAAGATTCTCCGCCAGCAACTTCTTCAAATTATTTAATTTTGATCTTGTTTGGTATAGAAAAGAAAAAGAAGTCGGAATTAGATCCGGATCAGCCAGTTCAGCTGCACATGGCTACTTGTGTGGTACAAACTGCCTTACAGCTGAAAACATTCGTAAGTATATAATCTAATCTTTAAGTCATTAACTTCTTATATATTTGACGATATTTCGCAAAGTCAAGAATCACTCCCACGTGTTATACTTACAGGCCCAAATAATTTACGATGTGGATGCGTGCGGCATTTCACTCGAAGGGGAAAATGTCTGCAGACATGGCAAGGTATCCTGGATAATCATCGGTGCAAAGAAGACCCTAGTTCCACTTGACATAGTTTCGTTGTCTCAACAAGCTCCAAATCTTTGGGACACGTTGAGGAAGTCTATATTTGAGAATAAGAAGCTCGTTAAAATATTTCATGATTGCCGTCCTGCAGCCGATTACCTTTACCATAAGCACAACATCAAAATGGCCAATGTGTTTGATACTCAGGTAAAGTATACTGATCTAATTACTATCAAATAATCTAAAAACACTAACCCATGAATAATAGGTTAATGGAATGAATACTTGCAGGTCGCAGATGCAATAATTGTCAGGAATACAACTGCGTCTTCTCCTTCAGAGCTTAAGCCGCTGGCAGACGTTCTTCAGCTTTACAATGCACGAATACCTCCACCAGAACTTGAGTATTTGAGAAGATTTGAAGAGCAAGACTACAAGCAAAACAGTCCGTGGACAACGAAGCCTCTTCCAGAACCACAATACCTTAAATACGGGGCACTTAAAGTTAAGCATTTGGTACCACTGCGAGATAATGAAATTAAGAAGATGATGGAGAAATTTACACGAGCCGTGGCAGCCCAAACCGAAGTTTATAACCAGACTGATTCTCTGTTTCAAGTACAGGCATTACAGGTTAGGGTATTTATGCTTCAAATGATTGCTATTTTCTTAATGATGTTGGAACCCATTAATGATGAGCAATGTCCATTCATTTAGAATCCATTCATCCTGCCTGCTCATTTGGAATCAATTTTGGATGAAGAATCAACGGGCAATGGATGATCTCTAGTTTGATGAGTTTTCAAAAATGTTCTTGCAATTCTGGCCCATCTTGTATTTAGTTAATTAAAAGGTCTAGGGCTCATGTTGTGTAGATAACTTGATTTCAATTTCTGTTAAATTTCAAGAATTATATCGAGAAGTACTTGAGGCTGGCAGTCTTCTAATTTTTGTAAAATAATGAACCATTGGTGTGACTTGTGAGTGTTTGCAGTTAATCACTATTTATTGTTCGTACGGAAATGCCTACGAACTCCAAGAAGAATGTACGCCAAATCGTTAAAGATAAAATGTAAAGAAGCGTTGAAGTTTTTGAAAAATATGTGACCTTTCAGCGGATGTAAAATTTCCATGGCCGGCAGGGTAAAGGAAACGTTTGTTGTACACACCCACATCATCCAGCATGTCTTCAAGATACCGTCCTTGTGAAACAGGTACAAGTAGGTCTTTGATTCCATAGAAGCCGATCGTCTTCGGCGACGTCTTTTGGATGTAAGAGACTGGGCTGACCCTCACAAAAGGTTCAGGATTTTCAGCAAAGGTGACATTTCCAACCAGGGCTTTGAAGAAAATCTTATAAGCAGGGTGCTCCGTGTAAGGGGAAACATGTAGAGCTGATGGCCCAATAATGTTGGCGATAACGTTAACGTTCTTGTCCACATCAAATCCAAAGCCGTAAAGAAGTGCCAGATGTCCACCTGCGTTGAGTTGTGTGAAAGAAGTCGTGATTTAGTCACGAAAACACGGACAATGATGGGTCAATTTTACCTGCGCTCGAGCCAACTAAACCAAACTTTGGGTCGTCAAGTTTAAACTCGTCCTTCCTGTCTTTCAAATACTTGACAGCCATTCCAATATCGTCCACCTGCTTTGGGAATCCAGGGCTCTCGATCGTACCGAGTCTGTAATTCATATTTGCGAGGACATGCTGTGGAAACGAGCCACGAAAAGCCACAATTAGTCCATTCAAATCTTCCTTAGCCCCTAGACTCCAACCTGGACATAAGACAGAAAAAAGTTGGCTGAAAAGAAAACTGTAAATGCGTTTGGGTGCCCCCACCTCCTCCATGGAGCATAATTATCACTTTGGTCGGCATTGTCTCGTTCCGCACAATGGCAGGATAGATGTCCATGATCTGCTCCGGATCATCCCCGTAGGAAACATTGGCCCGCACCGGGATATCTGTACGAGAAATTGCAGCATCGTTTATTATGTGTATCACGAGGCAGATATTTTATTACTCCGGATTGTCCAGATACAATTTGTTCAATATATTTAGCAAAATCACACATTTAATCATATCTCCCCTTCTGCTGCATGGATTTAGCTCTCGCAGCGGAAGTTACCTAGACATGTACCATTATTCTGATAAAGTTTCAATGAAAATTAATGGCTAATGAATGAGTAGGGGTGATTTCAACAAAACCAAGATGTTCAATAATTATAGCAAAATTGTGAGAAATCTTTCATTGCTCGGTTACTACTCGCGGTGTTAAGATCAAACTCGGTAGCAAATCATGGCTCGTGGACCCCGTAACTGACGTAGAGAAGGGCCAGATTTACGTCCTGCATCAAGAAGGACAGCGCATCACTTACAATGCTCAGTAGATTAACCCTTCGTAAAAGGTGGTACAAAATTATCTGAAGCTGGGGCAGCTGTACGGGAGCAAAACATCATCTGGAGGTCGGAAAGTTGTCACGAAGCGTGACAAACGTGTGATTTGTAAGCTGGCAACATTAGGCGAGTACTCCATTCGCGAAATTCAGCGAGAGTTGCAGCCCCAATTGTCAGTTGGCACGATATTCGGCGTCTTAAAAAACAACCCCTTCATCAAATGGTTCCAGAAAGCCCGCAAACCACCACTTACCGATGCCCAAAAGGCAAAACGATTGAAATTCGCGAAAGACCATATGACTTGGGAGAAGGGTTGGGGGGAAAGTATTGTTCTCAGACGAGAAAAAATTGAACCTGGATGGACCTAATTACTGGCACGATTTGCGTAAAGAAAAGAAGTTTTCTCGAAACGCCAAGCAGGTTAGCATTTATCTTTTACCTTAGTCCATTTTACCAATAAAATGCATGACTAAGCAAGCTAAATCCTCGTTAGTGTCCCTTGCCTAATTGTGTACAAAGTGTAAATTAGGCGGTGGGTCTGTCATGTATTGGGCCGGGTTTGGGATTAACGGAACAACGCCCCTCGTCGAGATTCACCCAAGTCCAACTCTTTGGATTAAAGGACGTGCTGGGGCAAAACATTGCACGACGTGGCGACAAAAACGCAGGACGGGGCTCGATTTTCCAGCATGACAATGTCGCGACTTCTTGAATTTTGCTATAATTTTTGAACACATGTATTTTACAAAAAATTCTGTATGCCAGTGATTATCTAGCACATTTCAACAAAACTTGGCCATAATACTCGTATATATTGTGGCAAGGTACTGCCCAAATTTGAGCCAGATCGGATCACTAGGTGCGGAGATATGATTAAATGTGCGATTTTGCTAAATATATTGAACAAAGAGTAATAGCATTTTAAGAAAATTAGTGTGAACGAACGTGTCAATGGATCAGATCAAATGAATCACATCTTTTCTCATAGCCTCAGATGCCTATGAAATGCTTCTACATTCTGCACGCAGAAAATGTGCCAGCAAGCAGTGCACACATGCCTTTGTAATTTGTATCAACCTCGACTTATTACAAACTGGTCTGTGAAAGCACTACGTACGTAGTGCATAGACAGCGTTATCAACTGCTTAGAAAATTAAAATATAATTGTCTATCTAGTTTGGACAGTTTTCGGAGCTGCAAATTGTAACGTAGAAAGGACCTAACTTGTGCAGTGCTCCTTGTTGCCAGAAAATAATTTAATTTTGAGCCATTACTCAGTTTAAGATGAATTCAGTCAGGCATTTATTTAACTTAGTCAAATCAAGCAGAAGTTCTAGAATTCGGCAGTTTTCGTCTACTGCGATTTGCAGAGGTGGCCATGGACCGTAAGTTCAATGTCTAGCATCTAGAATCTTAACTATAACTAAACCACAATTATACCAAGCATGTAATTCACAGGTATGCCTATCGCACAGCTCAGGGAATTGAGAGCCCGACATATGCCCGTGCCGCTGACATTTTCGGGGCTTTCTTCTGGTGGTGGATATTTTGGCACTTCATGACCGACTACGGCCACGTCATCGTAAGTCCGGTTTTTTTAACTAACTGATTTCAGAAGTTTATACAAAGCCTGTGTTCCTTGTCCAGGGTGAGTTCCCATTTCCGGACGCCTCAGAGTGGACAGATCAAGAATTGGGAATTCCTCCAAAGTAACGACCGGGATGGCGACAGGTTGACAAGTTCTGTACTATCAACAGCTAAAACCTATGCTATCTTCTGCCCTGCTCTACACCGTCTAGGCTCTCGATTTACCGCGGATGGAGTTACTAGACGTGTATTCGGAATTTAAGTAGACTTTCATGTAGCGCAAGATGTTTGTGAACTGAAACTGAATAAACACGTAGTCAACATTACCAACTTTTTAGGTTTGACCTCTACCGAGCCATGAGTTATACGGCCGAATCGCTGAATGCCTTAAACCCACCCCAAAAATTCCAATAAAATGGCGAGAACTGAACCAGCACAGTGGCTGGCGTCTGGGCATTAGTAGTTTGATACAACCGAAATTCTGAGACTATTTATTGAATGACTGACGTGAGCATAGCAGTGCGTGGTAGTAATGATTTCTTTTAACTTATTCGACTAAATTGCATGTTTGCTCTACGAACGTTGTTGACTTGAACTCCTACATCAGTACTTCAAATCTTCGAAGGGAATCTGCCTTCTTCTATTTGAGTCTCCCACTTTTCAACCCATGAAATTGGACACAACGAAGTGTAGACCTTCTTGAAGTAATTGCATGGAGCGTACTTGTCTCCACGAAGTTTAACACAACGTTTGTAGTCCAAGAAGCTGGTGTAGCAATGCCTGAAGGATTAATTTAACGAAACAAGGCAAGTATGAGATACGAAACGATGGGTGCGAAAAGCTAGGTAATTAGATTTACTTTGTTTGGTTTTGGTTGGGAAACCGTGGATCGAAAGGTGCCGTTTCAAATGGTAGCTTGTCCTCGTCGGCTTTCCCCATCGTTAATGCTGGCATTTAACAATCCTGGACCAACCCTGGAAGACAAGAAGCCCCAATCAGTTTCCAGCCCAAGATCGTTAATAATTAACGCCGAAGCAATGGAGGATTAGTGCGAAGAAGGGGTAATACGCAACACGCCATTTAATTCGCCAAAGCCTACCTGAAGGAGCCGAAAGTTATCTGAGAATATTGACGTGTCAGCAGCCGATGGTGGCAGTGATAAACAATTTACAAACCAACGCAGTATTTCGTACTATATTTATTTTGCCCAAATACCAGATGATGGCGACGAGACAATTCGCAACTCAAAGAGGTCCGCACCAGCAAGGAAAGTAAACGAACTACTCTGTTCCTCAGAAGCACTTTGTATATGGCTCGCTAAACCAGTACCAGTAAACGATGGATGAGTGCATGAAAGAAATGCATATTGCTAGTTTAGCAAATCTAGCCATCTAGATTGAGCAAGTTGTCGGACGCATATGTGGAATGTCGAGTGAATTTGCCTGGCAAGTTCAAGTGTCGCTGCACTGCAATTGGTGGACTTCTTTTAGCTTCAATATCCAATATCTCTAGAAGAAGTGTCTCTGGCCCAGTGAAATTATATGGTCTTTGGCAAAATTAAGTCCGAAATTTAACTAATTATGCATTTCTTTGATGTTACGACACGGATGTGCGAATTAGGACATTAAAATATATTTCTGGCGTACCTTCAAGCTTCGAGAATGGATTCTCACAAAATATTCCAGGAGTTAAGTTGGCCAGAAAAATGATAAGAAGCAGAACGCAAAATTGTCTTTGCGTACCCATTTTGTTCTCTTAAACTGCGCAACGAACAACTCGCAACTAAATCGAACTTGAATTGAGTCGCTGCCGTTTTCCAATTGGAACCGCTTTGTCAGAACTCCGATTCGTGTTCAAGGTTAACCATTCATCCATTCAAGACTTTCGGAAATGAGCTAAGCCACGCGAAACGAATTAGTGACACGCATATATGTCGGTGTCGCGTCCCATCAATTCGCCTCAATTAGAATTAAAGTGTGTGGGAGTGTTTAACAATTTCCTGGGTTCAAATTGCACACGAGCTCATTTTTGCAACAACCGTTCAATTCATTCAATTTTTTTAATTTCGAGAGTTTAATTTGTAACTTCTTTGCATTTTGATTTGGAATTGAATGAACTCGCTGGGTTCCTAGGATCCCATGACGCAGGATAATTGTGTTGAGTGAGTTTGCTTGTGGTTCCTATTTGTATTTCCGAGATGACAAATTGAAATTGCGAAATCTCAATTACAAATCACTCTTGTACACACGGAGGATGGATTGCGAGTGCAGAGTCCATGCAAATAATTAATCAACATGAAGCCTGAAGCCGAACCTTGAAGAAGGGAGACTTTGCTTGTACACTTTCACTTTCAGGTGCAATTTGCAATTTACGTTCATATCTTCCATGTAAACATGAACAGAATCAATGGGTGGCAATTAGTATTCAGTTTACGATGTTAAGTGGAAGGTTATCTTAATTAATTTTTATTGACTTATTTTATTGTCAAAGCACTTAAGTATTTCCTCATCTGTTGGCGATACCAATTGAGTACATCTTGAAATCTCTGTCGCCTATCCAATGCCGTACAATTTGCGACTCATGAGAAGTTGTCAATAAAATGCATCTACAGATATGAAAAGGCTTCCCCAGTCTCAAACTCAAGCTCGGTCTCTTCGCAAGTTCGGCCGTCTTCATCGGGACGAAGTTCATCGAAGTTCAAGATGGCCACCAAATTGTCTTTGTTCGTACTTTCAACCATTTTCCTGATTCAGTTCCAAACTGGACACTCGGCGTCTCCAGCTCCGCGGACAATTGACAACTTCAAGATGACGATCCACCACGTCTCCTCCAAGAGCATCATTATTCTCAACACGAAGCAGATTCAAATCAAAGGATTTCGCTACGACGGTGCAGCGCCCGCAGTGTACTTTTGGGCCGGAAGAGGAAACAAGCCCAATAAGAATGGAACGAAGATTCCAAACGAAAAAGGAAGTTACAAGCCCCTGCAAGGGTACGAAGGGAAGGACATCGTACTTACGCTGCCGTCAAATCTCACCGTACATGACATTGACTATTTCGCGGTCTGGTGCAAGACGTATAGCGTAAATTTTGGACACACGCTGGTTCCAAAGGGTCTGAACCTCCCGCGTTACTGATGAACTCGCAGTATTCCTGTTTTGTTTAAGCAAATTCGAACATACAAAGTTTCCGGTAAGGATATTCTCATATTGTCGAGAAACATTGCAATGAACAAGCGTGTTTAAATAAATTTTAACAACTTTGACGCTCGTATGACTGGACAAAACTTTTTGTTCATCCAGCTCCTGGTAGAAAGCATATGAAGATAGTTTCGTGTATCATGTAGCGTTCATCGAAAGTCGGAAAGCCATTTGTCAACCCTTCTCAAACGTCGAATTCCGAACCTGCGTAATATTGTCTTGAAGTGGTTTGAATTTAAGCGAAGAAAAAGTTCTCAATTTTCCAGGATCCAGTGTCATTGTCCACAATCCTCGTGGTCTCTGATTCATTCACTCTCCACGTGTGAATAGTATTTCAAACTTCAAAGATGATTATTTTGGAAAGTTTGGTTAGCCGTGGTTTTTACTGGAGCTTTTCATTTGCCGGCCGAGGACTTTTGCCCTTTTAATATTCACAGAAATTCAATCTGTATAATGACCTTGGCGAACAAGCCGCATAACTCTCCTCATATCCTCACACGTGTCGTTTATTTTAATGAAGTTGCTGGTATTTAAGACGCCGCCCGTCGCGTCGTCGAATAACAAGTAAGGAAACGCCTGGAGTCTATAGCAAGTGCCACCCACCAATATTTCGCAAGAGATTGTACTAGATTTTGTATTAGTGGGTTCCACGTACCTATGCTGCAAATTTCCAATTATCTTCTTTTTTTAAAAATTCCGAAAAGACAGAACACGCTATTTAAAAGTGTCTTTGTCAAAAGTTAGAACTTTTATTTCTGGTTTTTTATTATTTGAATTAATTTGTAATTAAGTACGCCTAAACAAGCCTATATGAGCGAGTACGCCTTGAAGCTTGGCTTAACCTTTATTGGATACGGCAGTCAACTGTTTCGCCGTGATTGTAATTTCAAGCGTCAGTGATGATATTCCTGTCTCGAAAATTGGTTTTGATTGGATAAAAGGAACTCTCAGGAAAAACTTGAAGCAATTTCAATTTTGACCCCAATTTAATTCACATTTTTTATAAATTGGGTAATTTCTCGCTATGAATCTACAGCTTCAATTGTAACTACTGGCCAATCTGGCTAGGCGACTTGAGTAAATTATGGTCACGCTATATACTTGATCCCGAGAAAGATCACTAGTCGCAACCGCTCAACCAAGATCAAGTGGACGCATACACTTTCACGGCTCAGAAGCGTGCAAATTTAATGACCCGACTGCGTGCACAAAATAATGCAATCCACGATAATACGCATCCATCATGCAGAACTTCGATCAAAAACCAGCTCAATTGTTTCTTCACTGCAATAATGGGGAAATACCGATTATACGAAGATGGATACGCTGAGGTTCTTGTCATTGATAAACTAGTCCGAGTCTGAGTCCACGCAATCTATAAAATCGACTTATTTCTTTGGGACAGGAGATGGGCACACGAAACGGACTAGAGAGTTAGACACCGAATTCCATCAACAAAATGACTGATAAAGTGGATAAAGTAAAGGAGATTCCGAATGGCATGGCCGACGATCCTTGAAAATTTTCCAATGATGATCCGTTCTAATTTTAACATAAAGACAAGGCAATGGTTCTGGATAGATTCGATTCACTTAAAGCAGCCGGCCAAGTACTAACGATCCGTTCACTGCTTTATTTTGCCAATCTGTAAAGGCCCATATTTTTGCGAGCAAAATTATTCATCCGAGGGATTACATAATAACTTGCGCTGTCATTTCACAAATACAAGTTCTCATTATGGAGTGGATTGGGATTTTGAGATTGCCTGATAATTTTCTGCACCATTAGCCACATGGGTTTGGTTGAAAAGAATTTGCATACAACTCGGATTACGATCTTATGTGCGTACTGCGAACTTTTTGAAAGCAGAGCTTTCTTTTAATGAAGAGTTCCATGACTATACATGAAACCATGCAGGGAAAGCTTGACATACTCGTCGAGTAGTCTCTGTATTTTGGAATTTTCCAAAGCATGTCGTGATCTCTGACTAATTCCTGAGTCTTTCGCGTCGGCAAGTCTCGTGCTTGTCGCGAAAACGTATTTCCTCTTTTGCCTGATTTTTATTCATAGTCATCCTCGCACTTAGCAATTCCAGCTGAATAGCATAGAAATACCAGCGTAGTGTAGTTTCAGCAGAGTTAAGTGAATGCGAATCCGCAATTACGTTATTATGGAGGAGTGCAACACTCTTTCGCTTCGTTCATGAATAAAAGATGAGCTGATACTGAACTCCATAAGAATGTCCATTTTCCATTTGCATTGCGTTCGCGATTTGCGCATCGCGAACGGGATTCACCCATTCACCGTCGTCTGGTAATGCCTGCTACCGCCAGAGATGCGTTTCTATTGCGAAAACGTGAAATTTTATGGATTTATTTTGATTGCAGAATATGAAAAGGTTGTTCATCCTGTGACTCACGGCGTCGGTTCAGCTTTTGCACCTTTCCGCCACATTATCGAGCGTAGTTATGTAATAAGTAATGGCTTTTATGGAGATACGTGAAATATGGTTAACATCTTTCACATCGTGCGGGTTATGCTAATGGGACCTATCGCTGGCGCTGCCCCAATTCCAGTTCACGTCACAGGCATAGCATGCCATTAATCCTCATTTGGACACTTGGAGCATCAGTTTCTCTCTTTCCACGGCCTCGCTACTCTTCCCCGCACGTTCACCTCACAATGCAATAAATCAATGCTATCACAAGAGATCAGATGTTGAGGCAGGATCAGGACAAAAATCTAACCTCGTACGTTCTAACGACATGACACTTTTTGCTTGTTCTTAACGTTTGTGTACAACGAAATGTAATGTGAACGAAGAAAATAAATTCCTGCAACTGACAAACGTCGTCATAATTCACGATGATAGTAAAAGTAGGTTTGTGAAATTGAGTCAAGTACTGACTGCCGTTGGCTATGACATAATTCGTATGGGCGAGAGGCCGCATTTTTCTTGCCTTTGTCCACCACAAACAAAAATGAAAACTTCTGTTCTACGAAAACTAAATTAAAAAGTGAATAATGAAGTGGAAGTAACATAAGCGAACAAGAACTTGGAATCTAGAGAATTCTGCGCCCAAGAATCCGACATTGAAAAAACAACTTTCACTAAGGACTTGTTTCTTGTTTTGCGTATTTCAAGAGTGGGACGTGATGAGAATTCGCGAATTTGCTTACGCATAAAGTATTTTCTCGTACGGGTACGAGTTGGTTCGAGTCTTAGAAAGTGAATGAAATGCTCGTTGTTCAGCAAACAAAGGCAATAATTCGTTTTTATTGCACACATTTAAGATAACTGCATTGCTTTCTCGAGATTGGAAAAGTAACGCTACTGGTGGGGAGTGCAATGCAGCAGGTACCTGCAAAGTCAACAATGCGCTGTTCCAGTAATGATTTATTAAGTAAACATTCAGCGCTTAATTTACTTTATCTCTCCTGGATTCATACCTGCGAGTACACCCTCTTCAACAAAAGGGTAACACGGACTGTTTGCCCTCGTTTCTTGGGTTCCATTGTTATTGTTGAAATCTCGCGCTATCTGTAATCGATGGATGTAGGTCAGAAAATGCTACTTTTTCATCTTTCCAGCTTTACTTTCGCCTTTCAACACATAAACTATGGAGTGTATTAAAAGATAACTCGGCATGAATGCCTAATTTGCTATTCTTTAAGCTATAATTCTAACCGATTGTAATTTACGCCATTTTAAGTGTTTAATGGCCCACTTCACGCTTTATCTTCGTATCCACAAGCTACGTCGTACTCACAAATGCAGTATGTGTCCCGTTTCTCACTACAAATTGCAACTCCGTAAATATTTACCTCTTGGCTTACTGCCACCTGATCCGCTCGAGTGTATTTATTAAGAAGGACGACGTGGATTAGTTACGATCTTCTCTATTTATAGTTTGGCTCACCTGCTTAGCCTGTAAATTTGATGTAAAGTTCCTGACCAGGAGTAAGTTCATGTTCTTACTCCAGGAACACCTGCCGCCGGTCCAATTTTAAGTTAACTGGAGAAATAAACTTTCCATTCGTAATTTATGACGCGGACAAAAGTTCCACCGTAGACCAACTTACCGACTTTGGCACAGGCTGATTTAATAAGTGCCGTAGCCTTCTGAAATTAAATTTAAATCAGAATTCACAAACAACGTGTGAGTACTTGTGCATCGTAAGCGTGCAGGGCTCGAAATAGTACGGGTACGAATGTGCGTTGTGAATTTCTGGACCAGAAATCCTTTAAACTCTCCCGCATCTGTTTTTAATGTGACAAGAGGAAATTAAGATGAAATTCGCCAACTACGCTAAACTTTTCTCATTTCCTCATTTGATTACTCTTAAACTCACATTTAACTTCATACATTAGACTTGAACTCATCAACCTTGAAAATATTTTGCTTTGGCCTACCCATTAGTTGAAAATCAAAACTTACTAGGGCTATGAATTCGGAATAACTCGCGCGAAGGATTCCAGAACTTTACTGTTCTAATAATTTAATATTTGTAATCTGGGATATAATATTTCAAGCTGTGAGCACGATACACCTTGAGAGTAATGAATCAACTCCCGAGGACAAAACAAGCAGCAAAATAGATTGAGATGACAAAGGAGGTTTCTACAAATTGGGAGATTACTGGAAGCCTTGAACCGTGAGTGTAACTGGTGGAAACTATACAACTGCATGGAAAATTATGGAACGGGCTCGCTTGCTGTATTTGGAAATGGCGAACTTATCCGCTGGCTTCGAACGTCAATTAGACAAAGTTGAAACATCCCAAAACTGGGAGCAATTACCAGATTACAGGATTTCGCCCACTCTAATGGACTTTAAGTAACGTTACTCGAAACTAATCCAAGTTCAAACTCGACGCCAGAAGCACGTGGAAAGTAAGGCTGTCGAGCTTTTCTTCATTAATCAACATCATGGAGCTGAGCTTACCTATTGTCTACAGAACTGAATTGGGCTGCGTAACTGAAGTAGTAGTTAAACATGTTTAACTTGAATTAAGAATCCTCACAGCCTCGTGTCAGAGTATTACGAATCGCATTGCGTAACTTGATCATTAGCACAATATTTAACATTTTTGTGTGATAAAGGCCCCAGCAGTAAATACAAGCAAGAGACACGCAACGTGCAAGAACTGGTTTAGATTGTTTCAGTTTCAGCTCTACTGATCTTCTGCGCTTGCCAGTGTACGGTACACTTGTCTGTGCCACACGTGCTGAAACTGAAAAGAATTCGCACAACTTGTGCAGAACCTCGGCCAAGCAAGTCGACGCGACGCGCTTTCGAGTTCGAGTTCTTGTTCTTACCAAGCTCGCAACAAAATCTCACACGGAGGAAAGACGCCGAGGAAGGAGCATCGACTCTTCGCATCCCATCGCATCGTACCAACGCAATCAACTCGTCTCAATCAACATCGCATCAGTATAGTGATACTTGGTGAAGTTCTTCTGATCATAAACGAAATGAGAATTTTTCCAGTTTTCGTTTAGTTCATCGCAGTTCAAGTAACGTGAAAGTATTTAAGTTACATTCATTGAGGAATCGGACGGGCATTTTCGGCTCTCGCAGTTGTGTCTCAATTTTCCCATACACAATCCGAAAAAGTTAGGGGACGCACGAAAGAGAAACTTTTTCACTCAAAATTCATGATTTGATTACGTAACGAATGCGTCAGTGCACAAAGCATTAAAATAACTTTACTCAAGCGAATTGGAAAATTCAAGCAAAATTGGAGAAGTTAATCACGCCAAACCAAGTCAAGACCCAATTCCATACATTTTACGATCCCACTTGAGCAGTGAGATTGAAACCGATACAAAAGAAGTTAATTTCAAGAGGCCTTTGTCTCAAGTTGAGTAGATGAAGGAAAACTTGGAAAGTCTCACTAAAAGTGAAACCAACAACATCGTGCCGGTAAGCCAGTAAGGCCAAGCAGAACTCAAACTAGACGTGCTAGAAACTTTGGTTCCACTGCATCGCTGGTGGCACAGTTTTCTTTTGGCACACGCACCGTGTGTAATTGTGCGTAAAGTGCGAGTGATATCTGAACCGCAATCTCGGGTGTTTAGAGGACACGAGGCGACGGCGAAGGTAACCTAATAAATTACAGGTCTGCAAATTGAGGGTTATGTGTGATTGAATGCACATGAGAGCACATAATTTAAAGCTACAAGACGTTGCGTTACGTTGTATTGGCGGTGAACATCACGTAATCACGTAACGTACGCATATTGGCACGTCTTCTCTGCTTTGCTCTGGTCTGCGGCGAATGTCCTTCTTCAGTGTTAATGGACTTTAGACATTAACTGATGATTATCAATGATTACAGTTATGAGTTACGACTCTTTCCATAAAAGCGCGTAGCACCTGCGAAACACATTTGCAATTTGTAGCACTCTACATGGACATTCTTCAATCTTCATTGTGATTCTACACCTTGCTTGCGGACGTCGCTCCTGGCAAATATATAATTTGTGAAGCGTGTTTTCACGATCAAGGATCATTATCTCAGCCGTCTTCAAGCCCAAGCTGAACAATTTAGCGTGGGCTTAACAACTTTTGAGTGACATGTGAAACGTGATCTCCATTAATGGCTTGAGTGGACAGACACCACAACCGACTCACATCACTGTTTAAACATATATTTAAACGAAAGTACGACCTCGAAGAATAGGCACTCGAGCGTTTCTCCGTGAAAATTCGCATTTGGTTTCGATTCGGGTCGGAATAAAAATATCCCGCGACCTTACTCTTCCTGAAATAGTTCGTGCCAAACAGGCAACAGCGGCGGCGAGACGATGACCCTAGAACAAGTGTTGATATAAATATTTTCCTTTCAAGAGCGTGAATAAAAGTGCGACGCGTCAGATGAAAGCCTGCTTACTCCAGCTTAATTCAATTTAAACATCACAGCGTGAATTTTATTCTGAAAACACTTTACTGGAATACTGGAACTCGAGGAGCTCCATCTTCGAGTGCCGACGCCTACGTTTTTGTCAGCTTGTAGCTGTCAACTATCAATGTCTATCATCATCAACAGGCTAAGACCACGCGTATGGTATCAATCTAAATTTAAAACAAGAACTTGAAGAGCCGCCTAGAACAAAGAGAGAAAGGCACACAAAGAAGCTCCATGTCCCTGTGATCTCATCCAGAATCTCAGCCCCAGTGTCCGAGAGTGTCCAATAGCTCCATTGATCTTCATTCTCCTCCATCACAATTGCAGCCATCAATCATGGATCCAATTGGAGTAGTTGATGACCGACTGATGTCCTTGATCCTTCAAGTCAATTCTTCAGCAGAAGTAAGTTGGTATCATGAGCTATGAAAAAGAACAATACATGCATGCCTTGCCTACCAATCCAGCTAGTGGCTAATAAATGCGAGTGGAAATTTAGAGAGTATTTCAAAGAAACACCTGGCAAGTCCAGAATCCAGATTTAATGATGCTTATTGCTACTGGGAGGTTAAATTGACTTCATGGCCATCGTTTCATGCTGTAGGGCACCGGTGATTTCATTGGCCAGGGCAGGGTAGGATTTCACAATTCCCAACGATCGTTCCACGAGCCAATTTAGCTTAATGGCCACTCATTCACTGAATTAATGAAGTCAACAATGGTGGCGAGACTTCAATAAAACATTCGACCTCGGGTTTTCGCAATGCAAACAAATTACGTTTGATACTCCACCAACCCGCGTCAAACATTACATCTCATTAGCAGATGCTTCGCCACGGCGAATTGCGAAGCAAATCAGAAATCGCAATAAATAATACTTATTCAGCTGTCAGAAGAAGAGCAAAAACAGACTTGACAGGGGCCGAGGGAAAATTGGACGATTAACACAAATTGTGAGCAGGAAACTCGTTCTGTAAAGTTGTCTCTGTTGTTGTGTTTATCAAACAATTGCGTATTAACTTCAGACGGAAAAAAATTAAATGCACGAATTTATGTGGAAGAATCAATGGTGAAGGAAAGGGATAGAATCTTAGGCGTAAACCCGGACTCAAAGGCTTATAGGAACTTGTTTATCAACCTTTTATCCATTGCTGGCATTGGATGGATGCATATTTCTGGCAGGATCCTGAATTAGCTCTAGCAGTAGCATCCGACAACAGTTGCTAAGCAAAGCTCAAGTTAATCCGTAATTTGAGTAGTACTGTCAAAATCAATGAATGTGCATGTGTACCTCATTAGCAATGCCTTCGTTACAAACCAAAGCCAAAGTATTCGACTGTTGCTGTCCAGGATCGAGACGAGTTTCGAGTCTTTATTGCTGCAAATTGCATACTTTAATTTTGTACGGTGGAGATTTTATTACAAATTGGGTCTGCAAAGAACCTTATTAAATTTTATTGCGATCAATTTAATTTGCAAGTGGAATCAATAGAGAGTACAGGCTAAAGCCGAAACGCTGCTCAGATCTGAATTCTGGTGCAAAATACAAACACAGTGCGATGCGAACCAAACCAAATTTATGCATGAAAGCGCGATGCGATGATGTCATTACATTAAGGCCAAGGCTTCATTTGTTTGGGTAATGTTTTATTCATTTGGAAGGCTTCAAGTAAATGATACACAAGCACACTTCCAATCGAAACCACACTGCAGCTTATTAACCTGAAGGGACATCAGAATTTGAACTTAATATTTAAAATTAGAGTTCAAATATCAAAGTCAATTTCAAGTGTGATTTAAATTTGTTTCCCGGGAATTAATGTGTCACGAGAAGTAGTGCTCACCACAACTCCCATCAAAATGGGAGTCGGAGTCGACTCGGGAGCCGAATTCCATCAATTCCAAATTTTCCATGAATTTCAATTCCATAAATTTCTTTCCTTCTCAAATCTTAACATTTTTAGCATTTTAACAAGTTTAAGAGGGTCTGAATATTTTATCGGCAATTCCTGTAGCAATTAACTTTTTGAACTTTTCTTGGGCTGCACATTTAGTCCAGCCGTTGAAGACATTAACATTTCCCGATAGCTTCACCGTGCATTGATTTACGCTTGGGTGCCAGAGATATGTGAAAATCCCTTTCAAAAGTTCAATTTGAACTAATAGTTACGAACTTTAACCTGACAGCATTAACGAATTAAAGCTGGGGATTCGCTGCCTGCACAAATTTGCAGGAAGGAAGGAGGAAGAGTCGATTCCTCAAAATGGGGAGTCAGAGTCGGTAAGGTGCGACACCTAAAATTGGGGAGTCGGAGTCGGGAACCCACTGCGAGAGTCGACTCAGAGTGGGAATCGTGGCGAGCACTAACGAGAAGTAATTTCCTATCTTGTCACCAAGTTCAGCAGTCTTCTTGCGGATTGTAGCCCGGGCTAATTGCCTGTTATGCAAATCCACGTTTCGCAATTCGTATCACGCATCATCGCGCGTATCAAGTAATGATTTAATTTCGTAACGTGGACTTCTTTGGATGGTGGTTTAGTCAATTGCAACTACAGCTGACTAACTTCAGCCTGAGTCTAGACTGAATTTTATTGACGGCCTTGGGGCGTGAACGCATTAAAACCAGGACAGACAGACCTTCCACTTATTTAATAATTGCGGTTTGACCTGCTTTTTTGTTTTGAGCCCGTCTGAGGTTAACGGCACGGTGTGTTTTATGCACATGCTAGCGAAAATGGCTGGCCAGTAATGAAAATTGAACGGAAGAAGTTTAGTACAGGCTAAGTTTGAATGTAAACAGAGAAAGACTTTGGATTAGTAAATTAGCTGGCCTATTATTTTCGATGAATATGATTAGCAGCGCCCGGTTGTAGATAATTTAGACATATTACCAACGTATAGCCCTCATTCAAAGTTTTAATTCCAAGTTAAAAAGAAAGTACGTACCTTTCTTTTCTTTTATTCGGAAATTGAAATGAATCTCACGGCTGGTAGCTGAAGGTACATGGCCGCCCGCACGCATCTCACCTTTCATGCGAGCTAGGTGTCATCTAATAGTTGAGCCGATTTCTGCGAAGGCGGCTGGTAACCGGGCGACTGCCTAGTGTCTAGCGTAGATGTACAATATTACCTTCTCTGCTCAACGTGAATACGTGAATAAAACAGCGAAGAAGTGAAAATAATCGCAATTAGTAGCTAGCCCGTTGAACAGGCCAGGCCAACCAGGAGGATTCATCACTCATCACGCGCGACCTTGTTGTGTTGCGGACGGTGAAGAGCCAATTTCATCGTTATTTACACAAATAATTATCCTCAACCGAAGCAATTATCAATAAATGCTTTCACCTTTGAAGATCCTAAGTTCTCAGCAATTGAATCTAAGTTTAGCGTTAGCGTTGTTGACTAAATATCAACTGACAGCTCAAAAAAGGATTCATATTTCTCCCGAAACGTCAACTTACGTCGGGGCATCAAAATTTAATCTTCTCATCGTCAAGTACTTGCAGAACTATTGAAATTGTTAAGACGATTGACACACACTTCTGTACTCTATGTTGCTCGTGTATCGGTATCCGCATGTGTAATAAGAATAGAAGTGTAGGTTAGTGTTATTCTAAACTGTTCAAATGTAAACAAACATCACTTCAGGACACGATAACTGTTACAGTTTCGTTCTCGTGGGCTATTGGAGCGAATTAAATTCCAAGTTCCACGAGTAAAGAGAGACGGATTTTTCAGGTTGCAGACACATCTCTAAACTCAATTCAATTGAAGTTTGCGCTACGCAATTCTTTAATCCTGTTATTCCATGAACCAATGCAATGAATGAACGAAATATTTCTTGACTCAGTTCGCATCTTGAGATCAAGAACCTTGAAAATTTAATGAACGTCTGTACGGCAGGTTAGGAATTCTGAATTACTTCACTGCGAGTCTCGTCTTCTAACGGAAGCCCATGGGAGGCATAAAGGCAATTTGTGCACATGCGAGGACAAATTAGAGACACGACTTGTTTACTCACTTAATTTTTATATCCGCTAATTTCGCCTAGTGGTCAGTACCAGTGCCAAGTTTTATTACTACCTCGCAGCTGGAAGTTGAGTTGACTTTATTTAATGGGATAAGATAACGACAGGAGCAAGATGCCAGGCATTGATGACGACGAGGATAATCTTCGTGTGCTATTGCGCCATATGGAACTGACCGCAACTCAAGTGTGCGAGCAGCGCATAAGTTCTTGGCCAAGTCATAAGCGTGCAGAACCAGTTTATTTTTGAACCTTGCACGAAAAGCTCATTGCATGATCTTCCAACAGGTCACAATTGTAAATCCCGAGACGTATGTATTATATCAACGCGACAGCAGAAGTCAAGACTATAAAAACTCTTTTATTTCAATTCTCGAAACTCAACCATATGCCAATCACGAGTGAAAAACAAGTTTATCTCTCTTGCAACTCATTGCATGGCTGGCTGGCTTGTCCTGCCCGTCCGTGAATTTGGGCAATGTCTCATTGCAGGCCATCGCGTGTCCATCATCACATGCTACATTCGGAGCAACGAAACGTCACTGGCCTTTCTTTCCAGTGATAGCCGTGACTTACGGAACGAACCCATGCGTTACAGATGGAATCTTATCGGCGGCTACGGCGTGGCTTCTGCTTTTGCTATCTTTCGCATACGTTACCTTATGCTTCAACTTGGCCCAGGTCAGACAACGTTATTGTCAAAAGTTTGCCCATAACCTTGGAGCGTTGGAGCCATGTGCAGACACTGCGCATTTGCTTGGCATGTCAAAAACACCTCAGGAGTCCCGACAGTGTTATAAGCAAGAATACAGTCGAAAGAGAAGAGAAATTCTGCCGAGCAGAAATATACTCCCATTTTACGACTATAATGAGCCCGATGAAATACGAACTTCATTTCTTTTGTCATTGTTTGTGTTGCGGGCCTGACTTTGGGGCCTAGGCTCAACTATTTTACGGCGAATTTATTGTGTTTGCATTCCAATGCAGGCTGGCGAGGCACAAATTATCTATCGGCACGCCCAGACCCCCAGCACTTTTATTCTCACGGGGATTAAAAACTACGAACGAGCGAACTAAAGAAAACATGTACATAGAAAACTAGCTTATAGAAAGAGTCGACAGATCAACTTTTATAATGTGCAAACTTTTGAGTTATCATAATATTTGTTTTATGGTGCGAATCGGAATTTCATGCTGCACGCGCACCGAAAACGACGCAAATCGTTTAGATTGTGTGTTGGGCTCCGGCCAATCTTTAACGTTAACGTTTAATCCAAAACCAAGTCCAAGTTTCTCATTTGCGCAGTGCAATCTTTGTGACACTGAAATCTGATCATGGGGCTTGAGACTAGAATTTTGCTACGGCTACGGCTTAGCAACGGCGGGATAAATGAGATATCGTCGTATGAATTACAGCAGATCGTCCTGTGCCTTTATTTGTGACATTTGAAGGTTAATGGAGCATAAAGCTCACGCGTGGCAGGCAAATTATAAATAGTGGATTAATCTTGTTGATCTAGATATAGTTTATTCCAGTTTCAGTGCACTTTAGCTAGTCCAGCTTGAGGCAGGTAGCTTAAAAGCAAACAGGGACCGAGATTCAATTACTTTCTATTATTAGACCCATTCACTCATTATCTGCTTTGCAAGTGGCAGATTATTAGCGTTTCGTTCATTCTTTCTGCGTTTCACCATAGTGTGTGTCGTCTGTTTGTTCGACCTTGGACGAATTGACAACTGACAAGTAATGGATAAATTTGCTTTTTGCTGTAAAAGTACCGCTGGCAATTTTTACCCTCATACATTTGTGAATGTGAACTCGTGTGAAAATGCGATATTTTTGTTAATTTATTCGAAGTTTGAAATGAAAGAACGCGAATGCGAATATGAGCAACGAACAAATGAATTAGTAACTAGGATAATGTCACTTGTCGCTGAAACAGAAAGATTACATGCTGAGGGCATTATCAAGTTGATGCTATTTACTTTTACTCTTGCTAACAACGACTAACAGCACGCACTTGAGTCTTCTAAGAGACTCTTATGCTCGTTGTCAAGTCTCGTATTCCCGCTCCACTTGTGCTGCTTTGCACGATCCACGCAGCGCAAAAGTTAAGAGGAGTACGGGACAATTATGTACTTACTTACAGCTCAATGAGTTTTCATTATATTTTTGCTGGGTTGCGTGCCTGCCGAGTGCTGATCTCGCCAAAAGAGGCTTTTGACCCTTTTATTCGATTAAAGAACTGCTGGAAACATTTCGTGCGCCAAATCCATACTTTCTGTGTTCCATATTATTTGATGTATTGCGCTTGATTTGCGGATGTGCTACTACAAAGACGGAGGAGTTAAGCGTAAAGTCCATAGCGTATGTTAAATGCGTTTTATATTTTATTTCCACTCCATGTCAAAACAGCTCGGCAATCTTTATCGGTCGGTCGTTCACAGCGCAGAATGTACGCGATTTTTTTTCATTTCGCCGCTCGCTGTTGCTCAATCCATTTTTATTTGAACCCAAACGTCCAGGACTGACCTCCTTCTTCCTCGTCCGCGTGACATCTCCGTAATGCATTATCATTCCTAAACGATTGCTGCATTCTGGACGGATCATTAGAACTAATATTGCTTGGCTTAGTTGAGAATTACATTTATCATGAAGGAATTTCTGAATTCCACTTGTCCGTGCTTTTCTCGTGCATCGCACGGCAAAAATCAATTTCCAAATGTGAGTCACTAATATATATTGTCCCTTGCGTGTAAAGTGTAAAGCATTTCATTATCGGGAGGCTATCATCCATATACTGCCCGGTGCCCTTTTACTTTTCACTTCATCGTGCTAGAAATCGATGGAAGGGATGCCAAAAATGCGAATGAGCTTGTCGAAGTCAGGATAGAGCATCGAATGCTATCTCGGTGTCTGCAGACCCTACCCTTGGATGCTTATAAAATAGCTGGTCAGTACTGCGTTGCATAATCGTCTTTCTCATATGGCTTCTGAGTTTGTGCGTGATTCAGAAAACCGGAATGGGAAATTAGTCTGAAATGCAATCCCACTTGCACTAATTTCCGTCCGTTACGCAACATTTACAATTTTTTTTTGTCTAATTTGATCTTGTAGCAGCGAGTCGCACTTCCAATCGAAGAATGCGAGGACCTATTCGGAATCGACTTCACAAGTTCACTACGAGAGATGCAGCTTCACGAGAATATCACTTGTCTGCGTCATGCGCCAACGCTGACCCAAGCCAATCGGACCAAAAGTATCGTTCTGCTGGTGCTGGCTGTGCTCTCATTAATTGGAAACGTGGTTACAATGTACAGTATTAACAAAAACAAGCGCCGAAGAACTGGTCACATTTATACCCTGCTTTTTCATCTTTCGATTGCTGACCTTTTCGTTACATTTTGGTGTATTTTGGGCGACGCCTTATGGTAAGTCTTATAGACAATTATTGTAATATTTTATTACCGCTGCAGAATATTATCGTAATTGGTAATCTGCCGCTCTGTGCCCACTTTCGCTCATAAAAGGCGCATAAAAGGTCGGGACGCAAAGGCTCACAGATTTGTTACAACTTTAATTATTTCTGGATAAGCGAAAAATTGGGCCAATCTTCCATAAATATTTGCCTTTCCATTGAGAACATTGAGAAGGCATTGTACAACTGACGTCCGACTCATGAAAAATCTCGCCCTTTCGTCTACCCACAAATATTGAATGTATAATGAACTTACGTCGTAACATCATATAATCATAACTTGACTTGGGATTGTGGAATGCACTGAATGTAATGAGCGGTCATTAAGCTCCAGCAAACCTTCTAGGCTAGTCTAGACAAAATATCGCTAAAAAAATTAAGAGTAATTTTCCAACCACCTTGCGCCGTTCTCAGTGTAATTTTCGGGTCGCCTATAAAATGTCTGGAACTAACGTACCTTTAAAAGAGAAAACATGCATCTGAAAAACATACGCCAGCGTTAGCTAAAGAATCAAAATTGAGATAGTAAACATTTAGGCCAGTATTCGCCTATTTCACAGAATAAAAATGATTGCGTCGTAAACATCATGGCTGTCAAAACTCATTCCTTGCTACATGCCTGCGACTTCTGTGACAGGGCATAATATTGTCATCGTACCCTTCGTTTCGACAATGAATAACTTTTTCATTTCAAAGTTTTATCATTATTGAATTATTTATGACCCTAGCCACGTATTTGCGCAGTCCGACATTCTCGGAATCATAAAGTGGATTGAATGGACTGTGGTCAGTTTCCATCTCACGTCGCACGGCCTTCGATTTATGAGATTGAGATGTTATTAAATTTTTACCACATGCTACAGGCACAGATGCCCATGCAGACTGCGGACGGAAGTCTGACCGTTACGGGTAGACAGCATCAATTGGATTTACTGACAGAAAGAGCAGTTTCATGTTTCCAAATTCCAAGCCATGCAACTAACCCTCACAAAGTCCCGAACATATTCTACGTAGCAGAAGCAGGGTCCGGCGATACGTCTTGATTTGGTCCTCCAATTTGCAATGGTTTCACTTCCCCCAATACAGTTTATCATTAAGCGTACCGAAGATTTATTATCTTGAATGCGGAGGAACGCGTCTTATGTGTATTTCAAAGATGTGGTATTAATTTCTTGTCTCATAAATCTTTGCTGGCTCAGAATCAAACCGAGCCTCTGTGTTGCGGCTTCTTTTCTTCTTTAATGTCGTCTTTTATACATTTTAATAAATTACTGACGCTTCTGAACTGCTTTGCAGGTACATTACAGTAGAATGGGCGCTCGGGAACATTGAGTGTAAAATCTTCAAGTTTTTCCAAATGTTTAGCTTGTACCTCTCAACCTTTATCATGGTTCTTATTGGTGTGGATCGATACGTAGGTAAGTAGCGCCCCGGTGGGCCTCTGAGAAATTTCATTTTCATCTTATACGAAGATATTCGATGCATTTCTTGCCTTTGATGTCTATGAATAAATCAATTAGTTCCACGAATTACGAGATTGCTAAGCAAATTGGATTTGATTCCCGGTATTTCTCTTGTCTCTGCAGCTGTGAAGTATCCACTCAAATCCATGAGCAAGGGCACATGTCTGCGTCTCATCGTATTCTGCTGGGTCCTCGCTGCCATTTTGAGCACACCGCAGGTAATTTCAGAGATTTCATGTTCTGTCTCTATTTTCCAGGCTCGTGGAAGTAGAAAGCCTCACATGCAGTGCCTGACATTAATGCACTCTGATATTTTAATTTATGGTTGCGAAGCTGCGCTTCTTTTATTTATTTTCCAAGGCTGCGTGCGTCAGTCGAGGCAGAGTCGTAGTCGTTACTCATTAAAATTTTTCTTGGACACAGTCCCTGTTTTAAGAGCCAGCTTGTCAGAGCAGATTGCAAGTCCAATCTGTCAGGTGGATTTCTCGCGAAATAAATAATTATTTGCCTCCTGCCGCATGTTGCCTTAAGAAGTGGTGGGTAAGGTTCTTATTCTTGAACTGCCTTGAAGTTGAGCCTCTCAGGTCTAGTGATCTTTTGGTGCTTTGCTGTGTTTCTTTACCCTTGTATGATCTTTCACGAGTGCTTAATTCTATTGTCTCGTCTCAATTATTGATCTAGGAGGAGAACCCTTTGATCTTGTTTCTGTCCTTTCGATTAGCTTCGTTTTCCTACTTTCACGCTTTTTTTGCTTTGTCTCAATCGACCGCTCGCTTTCCAGCTATGGATTGACCCGTAGACTGAGCTAAAGGTTTTAACCGATACGGATATTCGATATTGTTCAACCGCGCGTGACAATCGCATTTGGATTCTTAAACGTAGCAGTAAACAAATTCATTCGTGTCTGCCAATAAGGATGCGAACTTTTGCACTTCAGTCCTTTACAAACTCAAATAAACAAGTCCTCTCCTTTCTTTGTAAATGTTTAAGAAATACGCGGTATACAGTATAGGACAAATACCAAGAATTGTTGTTTATTTTGATTGCACTGCAATGTCGTGACCCTTTCATTTGCCAATTGTCAGCGCGGTGCAGAGCATCTTCTTCAAACGGATATTCTACGAAATTACGATTGGCATCATTTAATGTCCTAATGCGTTGTAAGCGAAGTAGTGACTGATGAAAACGTTCAAAACACTTCGAGTCTGAGGGAACGAAGTACAGAAATTGGACCACGGCCACGTTAACATCTGTGCACTTAGGTCATGGTTTCAAGTTGTAGGTGTAATTTGACGCATTAGTCAAGGTTGCTAATTAAATTGCGTGCTAAGAAGATATGGCTAACGTCAGATCGCATTCAATTGCGTTTCACAATAGAAAAGAACCAAACAATGGCAGAGCATGCACATTTGTCCTGCTAATTGTCAATCTAGCTCGTTAACAAATCTCAAGACCATTCTGCAACGTTTTGATAATTGCACGACCTTCGAACTTCGAAATGACATGAATCAAGAATAACGAATTTAATCTTGTGAGAGCAAATACGTAATAAGCAGATTATTAAAGTCAAGTGATTATTGAGTAAATGTAGTAGCTTGTCCTACTCTTGGTACGCAGTTCGACAATGTTAATGCAGACGTGGGTAATAAGAAGCAGACTCTGAATTTGCATTTACTAGCTCGAGCTTTTCATACGTGACCGGATTACAGAAATTACGTATAATGCTAGAGAAGCGAGCCCGAGTCGTTTATGTAAATATCCACGTCATAATTACCTTCATTACGACCAGCGACCACTTCGTTGACGAGGCAAAAATGTTCAGCCCGGCCACTGCTGACTGCATTCCGTGCCTGTCTAATTAGAAATCTAGTTTTATCACAGCCTGCAATTAATTTCAAATCAGATAAATGCGTCGCAGCGCTCTTTATTGCAAATTAACTTCTTAACTCCGGACTGACATGCAAGTGAGCATACAAAGTATAAAGTTTTTGAGCGTCGGCAGTTGAAAATTGAAATGAGCGTGCAGGTTCGGGAAATGTCTGCAGGCAATCTTCAGTGCAGGTGTGGAAAGATTTTGAACCTCCAGGGTTAGTACTGCTGATTCGCAAATACTGCAAACAATGTGCAATCGCTCAACCAGAAAATGTAAACATGGCATCATCTCAAACGAAAGTGAATCTTCGCCTTGTCCTGTCTATCTCGTCTTGAACGATTCGTGCTCTTGACATGAATTTCAAGCTCACATTTGTAGTTTTGCCATCGTCGCGTCAGCCCTTCAGCGTCTGCTACTGCTTTATGGCATGTGCGAATATCAAACCAAACCGTGTAGTGGGCATGTTACGTAGCGCGCATGTTTAGGAATATCTTGAAGGCTTTCAATGTCAGTCAGGCCACCGACCGAGTGCGTGCCTGTTTGATGCGTCTAGAAATATCACAGAGCATTTAGTATAATGCCGGAAGATTTTCCATTTGTAATATTTCTTTCATTGTTAAATGTTAAATAATACAAATGAGTTTTCACTGCTTCCTCGAGCTACAAAAAGGTAATGGAATCCCGGTCTGATGTATGCAGATTGCAGAGATTTAAAGATCCTGATTGCAGAACTGTTTTGGAAGAAGTCCAACAAGGCACTGTCACGCATAAAATGTTGAGGGAATGATCAAAGGAGTTTTTAAAGAGTTCCTGCGCTTTTCAAGTTCATAAGACACGCTATGCGATGATATTAAGTACATTTTATGCGTATTTTCTGTACGGAGATGCACGACTTCTTCTTTACTGCATGAAATGTAAAAATATATCATAAACGAAGCAATAATATCAAAGGCATGGCACAAATAGAAATTTGATAGCGTAATAAAAGTAGATGTTCGACTATTTTGTTTCGACAGTCGGCTTCAAAGCTGAAAATTATTTCGTACATACGTAATAAACATGAATTCACATTATAAGAGAGCCAACAAAAGGAGGCTTAAAGAAACAAAACGATCAAGATTTTCAAGAGTTTGAAACGTAAGAATTCCATTATGTAATCATGCTAATGCTGAGACATGAGACGTTAAGACGGTATTAATGCATTTTGCCCCGCGTCTAGTCACTCACTCAGCCACGTGAATTCTAGGAAGTGTCAGGATGCAGGAAACATTTGTCTACAGTCTAATAATGGGAAAAGCAAAAGCATGTAGCCTGTCATCTGAGACGAGTGAATGCCATGCTATGACAATTCCAGCGTATTGTGACTTGACATGTCAGCCCAACACAATACGATTTGTCTTAACCCAAGGTCTTGGAGTGTTACTGGGCTCAAACTGATGTGTGAAGAAGAAACATGTACACTGTGTTTAAGGATAATGTTGTAACACACCAATTTAAGGAGTGTTGACTCTGAGCGCACATTACAACCAGGAGAAAGTTGGGAAAGTCCATCAACTGCCAAGGCCTGTGATTTGAAAGGATTGAAAGTGTGTGGGTCATTAACAATGAAATTAATTACTCACGAGGTAAGGGTGACTGAACGAACATTTATTTCCAATAATTGGACAATGCAACGGCAACGTTCTCGGAATATACTTAAACAAATACCCCACATGCCTCCCAACAAAAGTGGCTAGTGAAATTTAGAGCAGTGGGCTTCCTTTTGCGCTGGTTCCGAATGCGCGAGTCCGAAATGAATTCACAACGTAACAGCCGGTTTCAAGTTCACTTGAATCGGGCTCGTAATCACAGGACTCGATAATAAATCAGAGTCGTGAACTACAACGCAATATTAATCAATGTTCAAGCATAAACTGGGGGATTTTCCAGAACAAAAGTGTTTTTGCAGAAGCAATAAAAGAATTCATGTTTGGATTCATGTCATGGAGTGTGTTTCGTGCGTAGGCCCAAATTTATTACCGAGATTGCACAAAGTGAAAATTCAGGAATTCATGGAATTGTGAGTTCCCACAAAGGGGTATCTCGGCCCGAACAATTTGAAAACTGTTAATTACATTTGATTGTGACTCTGATTGTGCCATCCTTCATTGTCTCGTAGACAGAGTTCACGGTTGAACGGCTTTTCTCACGGCCAACGGTTACGGCCATTCAAGAATTAATTAAAATGAGAGGATAATTTTTGTTGGGTGGTAATGACCCTTTGCAAAATATTATTGGAAGCATTCCGAGAATGACTTTCCTGTCCAGGTAGTCTTTGTATGAAATACTGCTTTATTCCATTCGATCTCTCTCTCTTTATGCCATGGAGAGCTTTTTACCACGAATCTTGTGCATGTATCTGGCAATTACTTCACTACTTTGCTGCAAAGAGAAGTAGGAATCTCAAGCGTCGTCGTCTTAGAAATTGCTTAGGAAATCGAACTTGTTCGCTCACATCTTCACGTTTCAATGGAAAATCGAGCACAATTTGTTCAAGACATTTGACGGACACGTGAATGAGTGAATAAAGCTGTTGTCTTGTGGGAACAGAAACTTGCTTTATAAGGCTTGCATCAAGCCGAACCTCCTACGATTATTTCCCGAAAGTGTCAATTCCATATGTCACTTAATGCAAATTTAATCAGCGCTAGCTGGATTTAAGTTTATATATAGAATTCTTGTGTAGTGCACGGTTCATTCATAATACGGTTGAGTCATACCGGGAAAAGTTAAGATAATTTTCCATTTCTTCAACTTTTGACGTCAACAAAGTTTTACTAGCATTTTTACCTACTGTGACGACTACACAATTAACAACTGCTGTCTTGAAACACATTTGACAGAGTAATTCAAGAGATATATTAACTAAATACGGAACAATTAATATTTGACGCTGCTAGAATCCTCGTCCTCTTCATTTTCTGCGGCACTATCACTTTCTGGCCCGATGTTGAGTGGAGAGCAACAGATGATCGGGCAAACATTCTCTTCTGAATTCTCTTTCGTGAACACTTTAGTTTGCTCTGCCTGTTGAAATTCAAAGTGGTCAAGTTGTCGGTCCTTCGACGAGAATCTGGTGACACTTACCGCTGGCTGAGGTGCTTAATCCGGATGAACGTTTGGATGCGAACGAATCCGTGAATGAAAGGATAGTCCACGTTATATGGTCAGCTTGAATTCTCTTCGCGAGCGTTCAGTGACTTTCGGAGACTGAAATGAGTAAACGTTGCAGCTGACTAGGATTACTTGAGCAGTCGTGAAGTTTCTTACCCTATTGGAAATCTGGAGTCCGTACTTTTGTGAAGAACCATGAAGCACCGGTTCATTTCGCAAACGAAATTGAACCACTCATAGCCTGGCACTTGAAGATGACCATATGAGAAAATTTGTGACCAGCTTAATGGAGTTCTGTCGGCATCCTTTTGTAGGAGTCGCAAAAAGAAAACAACCCTGAGATTTGAATGCGGACCAACGATTTGGTCTTCGGCTGGATCGTAACAAATTGTGGAGTGCAGACAGACTTCGTCGAATGACAGGTAGCAAATTCCTTCAAATTCGGGCTTGTCATCTAACTCCTGTCGCAGAAGATTGAGTACAGGATGAATTAGTCCAAGCTTTAGGACCATTCGACGAATCCATCTGCCCAAAGTCGATAATGATGACAATAGTAGGTCCCAATTCTTGCGAAAAAGGACCTTATATTTTTTGGGCCATTTTGAAGTTTTGGTAATCCGTGTGCACCATGTTGTAGAGCTTGCAAGTTGTGGTTCGTATCACAACTGTGATACGAACCAGGGCCTGATTCCTCCACGTTTCTGAGCTACAGCCCCAAAACAGATTTTTTGCTACGCCTCTTTCATTCAAAACTGTCCCGACTGAAAATGCTCCCCGGAATTTGTGCCACCTCCAATCAAGGCTGAACTCTGCTGGCTAGGTCCAGGTGCTAGGGAGTAAGATCGGGTTTACGGTTCTCGCTGCCAGCCCGCAGTGGCCGCAAACTCTGATTCCCATCACTGCACGGTTCAGGTTGCAGTCTCAGGTTCTAGGTTCTCAGGTACGACGACAACGAAAACAACGTACCTGTTCATTGGGGTTCCAGAACTGGAACGGTAGATTCATGCGGCAAAGCACTGTGCGAATGAATAAAAATGGTCTGCAGGAAGGGAAATGACAATCAGACGACTGTCTCATCACAGACTATCTCGATTGAATGAATTGCCGTATCAAAAGACCCGTTTTCCATCCGACCCTTTCTATTTCACCTTTTGCGTTGCAATTTTCACCGATCAGCACTGAAACCGTGGTCAGAATACTAACATAGAACCAGAAAACGAGAACGTCACAACAACTGACGTGAGGCTGGTTATACGTGATTAAATTTTCATTTCCATTGTTGGTTAAAAATTTTAACCAGTAACGGAAACTGAAGTTTTGAAAAAAAAACCGTTTTATTTTTTCGGTATGACTTAACCGCATCCGTAAATTTTGTCCTATCAACCGTGGTGTAGTGTATAACGTATTGTTGACAGATTTCCGGGAGTATTGAAGTCCGTTGTTTTGTCTCTCCTCTCAAAGTCCAAATTTGCAAGACGCAAGTCTCGTTGTTCCTTCATGTTTGCCTGAACACATTACCAAACTTTCTCTCTTGACACCACGTTCCTGGGATTCGTTGTTTGCCCGCATTATTCAATAAGATTCTTACACTTTTGCATAATTTGCCCGGTCGCCCATGAAATGAGTGCGTATTTTTAGATCGCATGAAGGCACTGATGCTGGTTTCGCTGAAGTGTGATATGCACTAAAGTTCTAAGAAATTCTTTGTGGTTTTCTTCTGCTCCACGTCAATTTTACAATATTCTTGAGCGCAAGACTTCAAGACCAAATCATTACTTTTTGACCTCAAGAACCAAAGTTTAATCTGTGTAGTGTATAAGGTTTTCTAATCTCCAAGAATCAAAAGTTAAACTGAGTTTTGGTTGACAGTTGACATTTCATTTCTAACCAAAACTGCATCTGCATTCGACAACCGGTGCTTGACATGCACTTTTTGTCAGGCTAGGTTAACTTCTATTTGTTGAAGTGGACTCATGAATTCTTCGAAATTCCGTATTCTGGTCCTCACTCGTGTGTATCCAAGCGGAAGATTTACTAATACAATAGAAGATTTACTCAACTGCGATTCTACGTATTGTTTTATGAAGAAGCCCTGGCTTCTCTTGTACTATCATGGCAAAACTAGTGTTCGTGCTCACCTGCTACTGACACTTCTATATCTTGATATCAAAAAGCATGGCCTGTTTCTTTCGGAATTTTATTTAGAAATATTTATGAAAGTTATTTACGACTACTGTCAGCCACGCTTGACGCACAAAACCGAATCTTCATTAACCTTCGCTGGTTTCATTAATGGCAACGCTTCCTGAATTCTCAGGCTTATGACGCATGTAAGTGAATTCGCACAGCAATTGACGTTGCATGAAAACTAACGAAGGCAACAGGCGGAGTGGCGCGCTCATTAAGATAATCAATAAAGTGCTTGTCCACTTACAAAATCCGTCTTGATAGAAATGTAAACATGTTATTTTTCCGAGCAAAAACATAAGCATAAAAGTTGCATCAGGGTACTGGGTCGTGGCTGACGTTCTCGCGATATTGTGTACAAGATTCACGGGTAACCTTTGAACTTGTCCGTCTGAACTAAAAGATGCTCAAAACTCGACATTAATGTTTCTTATCTTATATTAATGCTCTTAATACTTGGCAGCTTTCCTAGTCATTACATTTTAACACTCTGAGGAAGGTCGGCCAAAGCTGAGCTGGCCTCCGACTTTTCATCACTGATTCTAATGGAAGCATGTTCATTTTCTATTTCAGATGTACGTATTCCACATCGTGCGTGGTCCATTTCAAGAAGCATTTTATCAATGCGTGACATACGGGTCCTACACAGCGATCTGGCAAGAAACTCTGTATACGCTGTTCACGCTGGCTTGCACTTTCATCATTCCGCTGACAATCCTCGCTACAGCGTACCTACTCACTGTATGCACACTCCATCGTAAGTCAAACGATCCACTGACCGAGCTAAAGCTCCTATTCCATAAACCACACTACAAGTTAAGTCCAGATTGGCAGATTGTTTACAATCAAAATTATTATTGCGAAAAGGTGTACCAGGGCACTGCTGGCCAACGGCTAGACGCTCTAATGGGATCACGTAAAAAGTTCTCATTGCAAGCACGCTCCAAACCCTAAGCTCGGCAATATTTATCCCAGTCAAAGTCCAGAAGTGAAAGCGCGTCATCCGTTTTCCTTCGTATCATGAAAACACCACCTGCACTCCATGTCCAATTTAGCGCTTCCTAATAACTTCAATTATTATACTGCAGAAAATCAAATGAAGGGACTGCTAGACAAAAGCAAAAATAGTCTACTTTTATAAATCGTAATTAAATTATCTTCGGGCCATTCTACGAATGATACAAACAAGTTGGCTAACAAAATCTCCTTTCGGTGGCGACGACGTCTTGAATAAACTGAAGAGTTTGGAATTTGGACGGACGTGAAAGAATTGGAAACAAACCTTGGGAAAGTATAAACCGAATTTTCGCAATTCCAAAACTTCTTGCGAACTTAAATTAAATCGAAAGGGGTTCTTATCAACTTCTTTTATCAATCTCATCTACCTGAACTAATCCTAGTCTTATAATGACATCCTAATATCAAAGAAGCGACACCAATGGCAAACTCCTGCACTTCAACAAAGAGTGCTTTAATTAATAAACGGTTAAATTAAACAATGACGGTTAGTAATAGTACTTTACAAACTACGGGAGTTTTCTACTGTTGTAATGGATTAACTTTTGTAGTAATGCTAATAAGGATATCCTGTGACGTAAACAAACGTTGTACTTCCAGCCAGTAGGTTAACAAACGTTTTCCATACAATCTTGATCGCGTTCACCAGATGAGCTGAACTTTCCCATCTTCGCCTGATTCTCGTATTCCTCTGAATTTTGATGCTCGGGTACTTTAGCAGTGTCAGATTCGGTTTGTAAAGTCCGTGCAGCATCGCCCGTAACCTCAATTTTACGTCTTCAGAGAATCGAGATAGCCTCTAAATTAAATATTGGCAATATAGCCGCCAGATGAATTGACATAAGTAATGGAATTGTATATTAAAATATACTAATTAATTACCTGGTAGCTCAAGGTCAATACCCTCATCAGCCAAATCATCAATCTTAGCTGCAGCTGCAGGTGGCGCTAGTTCGTCTTGAAGGAGAAGATCTCCAGGTTCCGCTTGAGAAATTTGGGATTAAGTTAGCTGAAATAATATCAATGTCAAACGAAGCCTCCAAACATTAAGATGTCAAACCTTTCACAACTCTGGCATCTGATAGTGATGAATTGACAATGGGAGCATTATTGTTTGCGTCGGGAGCTTGACAACTCTCGTCAGGACAACTGACTGACTTATTTTGGCTCGTCTAATTTTGTCCTCTGAAAATCGATCGGATGCTTTGTTCAGTAATTAAGATGCAAATTAATTAAGCAAGGGGCCAGTATTCAGCATCCAGTTTAATTTCTACGCTGTGACTCTTGAATAGTTTTTGAGTTTTGCCCGATGCCGGTTTGTCGTATTTTTGATTGAACTATGGATGTCGCACATACATTAAACACCTCCATCAATCGCCGTAAATTAGCAGGACTACAAAGCCTGGACAAATGGAAGAGGGAAAATCTCTTGTCCAGTAGAGCGTTCTACTATTCGTGAACGTACACTACCCGGAAAGGCGACGGCGACATAAAAATAAACAACCAGCACATTACTGGGGTGTAGAATTCTAAGTGCTGGTCATTTTGTCACTATGCATCTGGTTTCGGTCCATGTCAGCATGATGTGATGGCTGTGGCTGGAATGGAACAGTAAATGGAAACCACTGCCCAGCGAGCCTCATCTCAGCGTGCCTCAGTAGTTCGCACAAATGTAAATACTCGGAAAAGCTTCTCGTGTTACTTGAGGAGCTGGAGCTGATGGTTTGGTTTGGTTGGCCTGGTAGACGGACATTAAGTGTAACATAACGTAGTGTGCGTACGTCAAGTCAAATGTTGGGTTCACATTTCAAATCAACCCATGCAAAATGATATTGACCTCAATCTACTATCTCAAAGTGAACAGTGTGGGTTAAAGAAATATTTCCAGTGCTCTCCATTTCCTCAAAAACAACTTTCCATTGAGTACTGCATGCGTACTGTGCGTACGCATACGCTCTACACGTGCCTCGTCGCTTAAGTTTCATTCTGGAAATGTAATGTTACGCATTTCCACGACGAACGACAAACTGCGTAATGGCAGCCACCACTCTTTGGCAAGACGCGAAATTACATTTCAGATATTACAACTTGACACTCTCTTCATTTTCTCCTGTTTCGTACCACTATCTTCGAATTACACTTGCTGACTGTCTGCCACTTATAGTTATCAGTGCGTACGTGCTCTGGCTCTTCTGGTATCAACCAGCACGCACGGCACGGAGGAGCGAACCATTTACTTATGGAACCATAAAAATAAGTGAAGGACGTAAAATAATATATTGTAAGTGAAATGAGAAAGTATTTTCTTTGAGACATCTGCTAATACCGTGTAATATGTACAAATATCGTAAAAATGTAAAAGTATTTTGGAGAAAGCACTGATGAAAGTGAAAGTTTCCCATTTCTTTTGAGTAACTTCCAATGCCATCGCCATCACTTCCCTGTTTTTGTTGGTTCCGGTAAAGTGCGTATGGAATTCGGGACGCTTTCTCCAAGTTTATTTAATCAAAGGCTGTGTCACACAGTCGGTGAAATACTGCTTTCATCGTTTCTCGTTTCATCGGCTAATGACCAATTGACAAAATGATGCAGCTGGCAACCCAATCTATTCATCTCGCTCTCACTTGCCGAGACTGGGTACTCCCTACTGATTACGGTCTAGACTCAATTACGCTTGATGGCCTAAAGGCATACTCCCATCGAACCATTAATAAATTACTAGGAAGTTGAGTTAATTAGACTGACGCATTTCGAGCCCATTAGTTGCCAATAGTCGTATGCCAATGTAAAACGGCGGATGGTCTAAAATCCAATGCGGCCCATATTAACAAGAGCCTGCTTGTCAGCTCGTCTAGCGAGGCGTCTCTTCCTCTCTATTATTCATTGTCGAAATCAATGTGTAAGGCAGCCATCGTCATTCAAAGTACAAGAAACAAGGGAACGAATTAGGAATTGCTTTCATAAAATAATATGAACCTTCTCGAGTGTGCGAATTTGGGCCAGTAATTTTTCATAAATTTTTGCACAAATCGACATTCTAGTTTATAGGACGCTGGTTCGGGATCAGGTTACCTTTGACTTTCGATATGGCTTTTCTAAATGAGAATTGGTATTAAATATCAAAATGTTGACAGCCGAGTCTACTCCGTTGCGCCAAATGTCCTCTGATATGGATCAATTTTTAATCAAACTTACACACGTGGTTTTTACAAAACCGATCGCTACTTCTCAAAACAAGCTTCCCGTTCGCTGGTCCCATTGTTCTGGGCTCTGGTGCATGACCAGAGATAGACGGTTGACATTTTGACCACTCAGATGGCGGAGAGTAGACGTCATATATCCAGTCTGAACAGGCAATGGCCGTGAGCAAGAAACTTCACATAAACTAAAATCAAAGGGCACAATCTTTCAGGGCATCGAGGTTTCAGGTTCATTTTGTGAAAATGTTCACGTGCATAGCTTTTAATGGTATGACTTCTCATTAGAGTTTCAGGTGAGTCAGGACACAGAGGAGAATGTTCAAACTCGCCCTTAAGCCAATGTCATGATGAAAGAGGCTCTAGACGCGTTTGACACGCATTATTTACTTTTAACGTTTCGTCTAGCATGTATGCAATTCATTACAGCGCAAACCGTACCTGTCAAATATGCGCCAAGTTTCTCATTAAAAGCTATCAAAGGAAGTCTGCAAAACTTTGAGTTAACTTTGAGTTAAAATTACGTTTACATAGTTGCATTTCTGCTTTTTGTGATTTACACGTGCCGTTTTTCTATAATGAAGGTCAATTTTTAACCCCGACTCCGCACAAGCCACTGAAGCATTGAGTGCGGAAAAGAAAAGTGGTAGGTCTGATCTTGCTCGGACCATACGGGAAGAAGAAACCCCACAACCAATCGTTGCAGCCATGGAATAAGGAAAGGCTTCTTGTGGCCTGGCGCACTCGACATCAGTCCCACTTTTATCAAGCTGGCTGCTTTCGCTGTTCTTTCTTACCGGAATTGCCTTGTGCGCTTTCTAATAAATTGCTGTCATCTGTGTCAACGACATCATCAGATGAAATTCTTGCACCTTAAACAAAACGACCGACTATTGTTTACATCTTCAACCTTTAATTTTAAGTTAAATTTTCATTGCTCTTTTGAGCAGTTTGCACCGGATATAAATTATTATTGTACTCAGAGATTCAGTCTTCCGGAATAAGAAGGCCATTACCATTTCAACCTTCGTGAAGAAATTTAGGGAAATTAAATATATTATTCACAGCGTAATGAATCTTTAATTTGAATTCAGTACATGAGGACAAAATTTTCCCAAATCGAGAATGCGTCGCACAATGGTTTATGCACGTCACAATCGTACTTTAGCATTTGCGATGAAATTTAATTTTAGAAAGCTAACAGATTCGGTGGCATCTGAGAAATTTCACAAATCTTTCTAGAAATTGATCCACTTTTCATTTGCCACATGATACAAGGCAACGGTAGAAGGCCAAGGCCCACATTCGCTTTCAGATTTCTGGGTTATCCCAACAAACACTACTGCTCGACAGCTACTACATTTTCCACTTCGGTGAAATCGTGCATCTTCAGTCCACGCTTTCTCCTAAATTAGTTTTCATTTGTCACTTATTTTTCAACTTGCACATTAACGCATCAGGAGATTTGGGTCAACAACTTTGAAGTCTTTCCATTTGTTCTAAGCCTGACTCAGCATCTCAGCACATTGCACTACTGCACGCACAGTTAAATTAGTTGGCCAGTGATCTAGTGCCGCGCTGCTGGGATCGAAAGACAGAGTCGAGAAGGCAGACGCTGGAAACGAACCTTCTCTTCCGAGAAATGGAGAGCCGCCGCTTTAGTTTCGCATTACAGCAATCTGTGATGCATGCTGGTCTTGCACAGTGCTTGGGCTCTCACGGATTTGGTTACACGCGTTGACTTAACCTAAAATAGAAGCCACATAGCGTGAACTCACTGGAGGGATGGAGAAAGTTGCAGAATCTAATAATAATACCAGAAAAATTCTCTCAAGTTTCTCTCAGTAATCCTCAGACCGTTTTTTTTGAGAAGTTGTATCCAATTTCTGGATAGACTCATGTTTCTCGCACGCATAGCAGCATGCAATCAAGCATGTCAAATTCGTGTGCTTTCACTTCATTCATCTCTTCGGCGTGCTGTGCATTCGAAAAGAATAAAGAAGACAGTACGTAGAAAAACTGAGAAACGAGCAATGAACTATGCACATTATATTTTCGTGAATGGGTGCCTGCGAAAGGAATTCGCAATAATCATTAGAAAAGAAACATTCGCGGAAACTTGAAACGGGGCCTTTCAACTGCCTGACGTACTCGACGTTTACATTTGAATTTTTAGAATTCCTGAGCATTTCTCCGTTCATAGAAATTCTTTTGAGGAAATGTGCAAGGCCGAAAACCTTGTGGGGCTGTCTTTCACTCGCAATGAAAACTGTCTTGCCAGGTTCATTCTTTTATTACGTTTTATTACACCAAAAGTTTTTTGAGCAGATTATGTCATATGCCGCACAACTGCATAGTAAAATGTTTTTATGTTTTGCACAGAATAGGAGTTCTTCAACCTTTGACCCAAGCTCGTTGTCCTTAAATATTTGCATATCTTATAATTACGTACACTCCACAATTTCTGGATCTATCTTAATCTTCCATTTTATGTTGTAGAGCTTCAGGTTGATCAATACGGAGGACGGCGGGCCACGCGTACTCGCACAAGCGAGCACTCAAATTCTACAAGAGGTTTGGCCATTGAAAACTTCGATTGCGAGTTGCAGTTTTACCTATCATATGCTAAAATAACGCTTTGCGGATTTGCCATTTACAAATGAGTACAAGTCCGACTAATAATGCTAAACCTGGCATGGCATTTGTGACATGAGCTTGAAGTTACCTTTAAAAGGAGTCAGTGATAGCCCTCAAGTCTTATTTGGGGGAGCTAAGTTGAAGAAAGTGGGCTTTCGAAAGGAAAACTGGAAGAGCTTCAGAATGAATGAAGCCACAAGCTTATCTTTGTACAGTGGTAGTAGTAATCAAAAACGAGGATGACATACTCTGACATCCGCTCCGAGCCATCCTGCTGTTTTTGAAGTACTCTACCTAGTACCCTAGTTTTTGAATGAAAGGAGACTCTCCACGGTGAAACAAATTAAGCATAATTTCGCGTCACAGTAGGCCACTTTCTCATAAAATATTTTGGGAATTCTTCCGTGCTTGCTCTGCCCTTTTAGCCTATGAACATAGCTTTTACTTTGTCTCATTCCATATGACGAACATCAAACTGTACGTACATTGAAATTACTGTTTACAAGTTGTGCATGCCTGCTGATGTAGTCAAGGACCTGGCTTACATAATTTTAAATTGTTATTTACACAATTAAGCAGGATCCGGTCAGATGGGTCGCGTTTTGAATGAATTCAACGTGAGGTCCTAAATCAAATGAGATGAATCAAACAGGTTATCTTTGCGCTGCCACGTGAAGTATGGAATAACTATCAATTACGTACCAAAGTTTATTCATTAGCGCAAGGACACAACTTTTTCAGAGAAATTGAAGTTGGAGACAGCAATTAGGACACATGAAGTTTTTGAGACGAAGAATATGTTTTTAATTCTAACTAATTCTCACAGTCATTACGCTAAAATTCAGCGTAGAAAGAAAATAACAACGTGAAATATACAAGTCAAAAGAGCCTAATCACGACAAACTTGTTCGTTGAGAAATTAATCGTGAAGGATTGGAATTTTTCAGGGCAAGCTGCGTTGTGTTGGAACAATTTCTTCGGAAGTATTTATCTGGCAAATTCTTCCAGGGATAAACTCGCATAAAGCATTGTCAGGATGCCCTTGAAGGTTTATCATATTGATGAGTCTCTCTAATCAGCATCAATTTGTCCCAATTTTCACAGAATTCTTGCCATTCTCGTCCTGGCTTTAACAATTTAGAATGAGTTATAAGCAAGCATATTCACTCTCAGAAACTGCTTTTAAATTGCCTGCCTTGCGACACATGTCGCCGTCACGTAATTCTTATGTCTGCTACATTTTAACTTAATTTGTTCCACTCTGGTCTCATCAAACACTTCACAAGCCTCCTGACGAGACGGCTTCCCACTTTCCGCCTACGACACCATTAAGCATCGACAGCGCCTGGGATTGTTATGCAATATCCTTGAAGAAAGCAACTAGCTTTCTCCGGCGCTGCTTGCTCTCTTGAGACAAGATTGCTTCTGAATACAAGTGCAAGAATTTGACATTGTACCTTATGTTGCGCCGTGCGAGACGTACTTCAGCTGGTGCGATTGTAGTGTAAGATTCAAATTGTATTTCCGCACAATTGAGTTTTTCGTGAATGGAATTCGCAATCGTAATTCGCTGCTGTCGTGTACAAAATGGATTTTGAATGTAAATTGTGCACAATATGATACAACGTCGAATTTCACAAGTTGACATCCCCATCGACGGCGGCACGCGGCATGCGGGAGCGTAAGAAATTGCTTTGCTTCCAGACACGAGCCTCTGCAAACTCAATTTATAAAACCTTTCACGCCCGTGCGCTCCTCTTGCAATATATAATGGTTAATGGTTTCGACTTGGAAGTCGCAGCCGGCTGACTTGGTTTCCAAATAAATGCAAGGTAGAACTGTTTATTGTGAGCAAGATCGTGTAAATAAATTGAATTTATGGCCATATTTTGACCTAGACCATGGATTCAGCTGAGCAGAAGTGAAAGGCTTGAGAAGTGAGCGTACTTTCGCGCGTACTTTCGCTGCATAAGCGGACGTGTAATGGTGTGAATTCATTGAAAATTTGCAGTGCAGTAAAGCTTGAATGGTCTAATACTTGCTGTCAGCATTAATGCAATTTGTTGCTCAATTCTTAAGATTGCTTTTACGCGTCGCCACCACGAATCTTGAAAATTTCTTACAACAGGAGATTCGCCAAATTGGACGATTTGTTGGCTACATGAATTAAATACTCTGAACAAACCCGCTGCTGAAAACACGAGAATCTGCTTTGCTTAATTTGTGGTGGACTCCATTACATCACGTCGTAGTCTCGTAGTGTACAGAATCAATACGATTATTATGTACTATACTCTATGTACTATGCTTGAACTCGAATTGCGCATTCGTGAGATATGATGTGAAATACGCACCAAGACTAGACTAGACGGACAAGTGGTTTAATGAACCAATGCTAATCAGCCACTTTTGTTCTACTTTCTCACAAAGGTAACGAAGAATTTCTAGACAACTCTGGATCGTTCCGTACTCTCATTGATCCCAACCGGCGAAAACTCATTCGTCGTGCAAAGATGAAGAGCTTAAGAATCTCAGTCGCCATTGTGGCAGGTAATGAACCATGGCCTGCCTGTTCTCTCTCGTGTCTCGTATCATGGCACATGGTTCTGTAACCATCGTACTAATCCTGGGTCTTTTTTATGTAACAGCGTTCGCCGTCTGCTGGACTCCATACTACATTCTCATGGTCATCACAATCGTCAATCGCTACACTGGTCTCGTCAACATGAGCGAGGTATGGTCAGAGAAAGATCAGCCATAGTCATAAAATTAGTGAAATCTGCGCACATGAGAATATTTTTATCGGATTTATAGCATGGAGTTAATTGCACATATCCATTGTTAGTCTTCCGGTCGAAAGAGAGCTCACAGAATCGGAAGCCGAGATTTTGACGAGCTTTTAGTTGCTCATACGAAGCGCGAGTAATAGCATTAAAAAATTTTGCATCGTTCATTTTCCATGTTGCGTCGCGAAGACATCCTCGCAGCTTTTTTGTTCTGAAAGTCCTTTGATAAATAATTGCAAACGAATAAAAAACGAGTGTGATCAGCTGTCTGCAACATAACGACGGGCAAACAAAACCGTGAAAATGAGGCGGATCGAAATGTTCATTGTCAAAAATCTGCAATTACAGGCCGTCCTGTCGCAGTAAAAATGCCTTTATTGTCAGTCATGCAGTAGTCGTTAAATTCTTGTAATGTGAGACCGTGATTAGGACGACAGGACGCAGTTACGATCCCGGGTTTTTGTCGAGACTTTACGATTCGGAGGCTTACTCAACATGATTGTCGTTAAGCTCATTCAAGCGCAAGGAATTTTCTGCGAACGACAATCGCATTCTTGTCCTTTTTGTTAATGGTAACGATAACAATAGAAGATAAGTAAGAAACTGTATGAGTAGTTTAAACTATTCATCTTCCGGATAGTGAGCGGTCTAACGGGAAATCAATAACGCATCAGAATGTGAAAGGAGTCCGAGAACTGTGTAAACCGAGCTAGTCTTGTGGGATATTAGGCCCTGCTCCAATTCTCTTTCTGTTAGCCCTTTCCAGTCCCAGATGCGTTGGCACGGAAATCCAAATTCGGATTCTCGCACGAACGACGATTGTAATTGTGCGAGATTCTGTGATTTCTGCCAAATCTAAATTTGACATCACAAAGCGTTTCCGGGACGTGTTAGAACTCACAATTCCATTTCATGTTGGGATAATAGAATATTTGCATGACATTGTAAAGGCGCACTGACATGGAATGATTAAGATTAAATTGCACCATTACGTCATTGCCACTGCATAGCTACACGAAAACAGAATCGGAGGCGCCTAGAATTGATGCGCAAATGCAAGGGATTGGTTGGTTTGGTCATCAGTGTTTGGTTGCATCTCACATGAATAGATTGGAATCATTTATTTCTCTGCAACTACTAAGTCCTTACCTTGTGTGTCCCTTGGCAAGCACGCGCCTTCCACAGAATTTATTAAGCATGCAAACTGTTAGGAAAGGAAGTTCATTCTCCAAGTCATAAACATTCAATAAAATACTTCAAAATATCTTTTCTTATTTCTAATGAAAGATTTCATAAACTTTGACAAATCTTCAGCTTTTCTCCTGAGGAAATTATTTTGGTGAGATTCGTCGTCATTTGAGAAGATGAGAGATACTAAGTCGGGTTTATTATTGAAACCGAGGAGAGAACGATCACTGATCTCGTGGCAGATAGAAAACTCTGTGGAATGTTGACCTTTTAATCATGATACATTGGATTTTTTTCGCAGGAAACTGAGGACATCTACTCAACAATCATATTCTTCTTTGGTGAAGCGAACTCCCTGTGTAATCCAATCATTTACGGAATTTTTCACGTGTGGAAGCCGAGACGTAAAGAACTTCAGAGGTAAGCGCCGAGCTCATTGTAAACTTGTCACCGAGTTGGAATCTAATTTGAATTTTTATGTTTCTCATTTCCAGACGAGATTCCAGTGGCAAGACCCAACTCACAAATCTCGGAAGCATGAAGAGACAAAGTCGCACTGCGAGCATCGTCAATGGCATGGGGCTCACAACTCTTGGGCAGTCAACCATCACGGCGCAGGACGCGAATGGTCACTCGTATGCCCACTACAACGGCAGCGGTACTACGGCAAATGGAACACACGTCAATGGAAGCGAACGCCTAAATCGGGTATCGGTTACTTCCAACGGCAGAAACGGAGTCACTACTACGACATCACTTTCAAATGGAATTTCGGCCAACAACAATAACACCAAAAGTATTATCATCTAAACTAGTGCGTACTTTCGAATGTGGAAATATGACATGTTTGCTTCGCGTGGGAAATTCTTTTCCTGTAATAATTAATGTAAATCCCAAGACATTAATTATTGTAAATTGAAGTAAGTTTCCTCCCACTCGTCGTTACAAATAAGAGCTTAGCCTGTTCTGGATTCCAGGAAATATATTGTCTAGATTTTGAAAAAGACGAGAAAGTGAGTCTCAGCGTCAGCGTGCTCCAAAGCAAAAGAGGCTGTGCGTTTTTTCCGTCATGATCTGAAATTTTACATTTGCCTGAAATTTTTAGACAAGACAAGTTAGACAAGTGTACTGTATTCTCATTTCCTCGTTGAAATTAATATTTTTACTCTTGTAGTCTGATTTTAATTTATGTTCCTACCTTGACGTAGTATACTCTTATCAAAACTCGAATGAACTGAGTTAACAGTAAACTGAATTTGATATTGTGTAATTAATTTTCGTATCGTATTCAATGTTGTAGAGAAGTGCAAATTAGAAGGATTGAGATTGTAAACGGAGGTTTCATTTTCGTTTGGACAATCGAACGGCAAGCAGGAGATTGATGATCGGAGTTGAAGGACAAATTGTAATGGTGTCTAGTCAAATACGAACTTAAGCTCTAACTAGATTAATCAGTAATTTCACAAATGTGTCGTTCAAGAACTTCATTCTGAGCTTTAAAACATTCAAAGTAATTTAGATGTGATCACTCGTATATTTTTGTCGACTGGAGACTAGTGAAGACAAGTATTATTAGTTCTGTACAAGCCATAGAAGGTAGCATTAACATGAAAATGAATGTAGTACAATTTAGTACAATTAGTAAAATGTTTTAATGTTGGTGTTGATTAATAAATTGAAAATTATACTCTAGCAGAGGCACGTACAGCGAGTACTTCTGTAGTGCACACATGTTGGCGTCTGGGGTATTTTTCAGGTAGAAGCAATCATCGAACCAGCAGATAAAAGCAGCAACATGCTTTCATGCTCAACAGTCGCCGATACGAGTGTCGGTGCAGATGCTTCACGGAACCATGCAACTTCATTAAGGACTTACAATTTGCATGCATCATCGCTCCCACTCGTGCTTAAATTAAAATATTTGATTGCAAGACGCTTAGGATTCCTGGAAAGATTCAAAAACAAAGGCTCCGGATTCGCCTTTGTTGCATTTTAATAAATTTTGCATATGCACTTGTGGATCTGTATGCAGGCATTTACATTTCTTCTCTTTGCCTTGCCGTTTCAAGTTTCTCACTTGATTCAAAATATCACGACAGCATCGAATTGCACACAAAATCTGTATCGTGACATCACATCGTGGAAGAAATTGACCGCCTGATGTGGTACCTTGCCTCTTGCGAGGAATCAGTGCATTTTGATTTCGATTGAACTGACTCTCGAGCCAGGACAGTGGAAGTACAGTACTTTAGCTAGCTTTAGTTAATTTACAGTAAAGTTTCGTCATTTACGAATTCGACATCGAAATAATCTATTGACAGAGCCCGCTTTCGCCGACTTCGACTAATCTTTCTTAACTAGTCTTGAGCTTGGACTTAATCAGTGCATTCGTTAATAACCCCGAGCTCATCATTGATCATGGAACAAAAACGCGCCGCTTGTGTGTACATGCCTATAAATGGAAGCAATAAAGTTGGACCTGTTGATCCCGATCCTGGTTTGGACGAGTTGAGCCAGTTTGACAATCGCATATCAAAGAGGTAAGATCATCGTTATGATCGGTAACTGCTTTGAAGAATCACTTCTTCGTCGTCCATGTTTAGCCATCTATTCATTTTACCAGCGAACTGGAAGCTGGAAGTGACACAAGGAGTGATAGCACTGATAGCAGCATTACTCAAACCACCTCAACTACTGGAAGTGAGATAGCAATTCATGGTTCCTCTTCATCGTCAGAAAAGCACACCACCGACAGGAACTATCATCAAAAGAATGATAATGATCCAGGTTCAGGCGCTCACTTCTATGATAATCGAAATCGTCAGTTTCGGTACAAAAAACGTTCGGAATATGAAGTGAATAGAACCCTTTGGGTAAGTTGGAACTTACAACAACTTGTATTTACCTTTTCATTTGTAGGCCGAACCTTAACTTGGAAGTTACAATACTTTTGCAAACCGATTACTGACAACGTTATTTTCTTAATTTAGGTTGGAAATGTTCCAATTTGGGCTTCTGAGCAACAGATGATAAAGATATTCGCTAAAGTAAACGACAACAAGGAAGGGATGATGCCGCAGAAAAACATTTCGAATTCTTTAATTTAATTCGTAGGTAGGAGCTGTTCGACATGTCTACATGCCGAAGAAGCCAACCAAAAGGGATGAATGCAAGTTTGCATTTGTTGGATACTACAGAGAAGAGAGTGTCCCACGCGCTCTGGAAGAATTGCATGGAGCTACATTGTTTGGGAAAGTCCTAAAGTTGGCGGCAAGGCACGGATCCATCCATGAAATTCAAGCCTTGGAATTGGAGAAGAAACGAGAAAATGTCGCGAAACCCAAATCTCGGAAGGACGAACTGAAACAAGTTCGTGAACTCGCGAAATTACGAATGAAAATGGTAATCTTCTTACCTTCTGTTGTTCTATTCTTTCAGTTTAATTAGCCAACTAGCCTCGCGCCCAATGTGCAATGTCATCTTTGACAAGTACCGAATAAGCCACTCAAATACCATGAGCCTCAACATCCGGCAACCAGTCAACCTGTTATAGCTGAAAATCTGTTCATTATTCGATGAGTTGATTAAGTTCATTGATTGTAGTCTCAGTATTCAGTAGCACTTGGGGCAGGTATACCAATCAATACAGCAAATAAAGCGCATAAAATGATTTCAATTTCAGGCTACCTCTGAGGACTTGCATGATCAGGTTTGCAATAAAGACGCGTTGCGAGCTGGATATTACAGTCAATGTGTTGCAATGGCACCCACTCTTTCTACCTTTCAGCGTCATGCGCTGGAATTCCAAGAACGACAGCATCTTGCCCGTTTCCAGTCTTCGGCTGAAGAGAAAGTATTTAGAAAGTGGGAGTCTGGCTCAAACTATCCTGAAGAAGACTTGACAAAGTATTTATTCGAGATCCCTACTGGGCATCATCAAAAGCGTACTGTTGAATACAAGCCACTTTCGGGCCACAGTTTTTCACCTGCCGCAGGTGAAAGACTTGCCCCTTGTGAGAGGGCTGAATCGCCTGGAGACGAAGTCGAACGCTTTTATGACATAGATGATTCGTTTTGGAGAAAGGTGACAATAATTTGCACATCCAGTAGTTGTTTCATTCATGTCGAGTTAAACGGAAATTAATATTTTGTTTGATTTTACAGCTCTGCCATGAGCGGGGTCAAAGTTATTACAATAATGAAGTTGTGAAGCAAAAGGTTGACCACGAAGAAAGAAAACAAAAACGTAGATTGGAATACGACTACCACTATCGCCAAAGAAAAGAAAAGGACTCAAAGAAGATGAGATATTCTCGTTCTCGTGAAAGATATTCGAGGTCTTCGAGGCGCGACGAACCTAAAATTAGACGCAATTACGATCGAAATTCAGACGTACGACCTTACAGGAATCATCCACGTAAAGCCAATCGCGATGAAGTGAATCCTAGGCGCATAGCATTACACAAATCTTACGAAAGACGTATTGAGATGAACGATCACTGTGAGCAACCTGATCAGGATCACTCAAGACGGTCGGGATCTGGGTCAGAACCACCATCGTCAACGGGAGCGAATAGTTCTACTCTTGTGACCAACTACAGGCGGGACCATCGCAATTACTCTGAAATAGACTCGGATGAGTCTCTTGGTTTTGTCGCCGGAACAGGAAGTGGTGGATCATCTGATAAGCAGACTTCTTCTGGGCCTGAAGTGGCGCCCGGCAGTGTTGGTTGTCCGTCTACAAGTTCATGCGAATCAGTTGCAACTTCTGCGTCAGCTACTGCTGCTACTACTGCGCTGCTGACAGGTATCGGTGTCGGTAGCAACATGCAGCCGGAAGACATGGCTAGGATGATTCTGAGCAATCTTGACATCGAATCGCTCAACACAGTTGCAGCAACAATGGGGCTTCACGTCACCACCACAGGAGCAGCAAATGTAAATGCTCCTATTCCTATCGCTGGTCAGAATGACTCATTGCCAAATGGAAACGAAGCTACGCAGAAAGTGGAATCTCACCCAAAAAAGTATGGCGAAATGCACAAGACTGAAGACAAAACTGGCAAGGCTCTCTGCAGAATCATGTAGACATTTAGTCAGCTATCCAATCAAATGAGATTGTTCGGGTTTAGGAATTTAGGACTTCATGGTGTAAGTTATGCCTTTCTGTTCTGTTACTGTTATTATTCCGTTAAAATACTATTAACCGTTCGAAATACTGTCGTTACAAGTATTTGTTGAGTTTGATCTGTTCTTTGAATAAAGTGTTGCTGTTTCTAATATGCTTTAGCTAATCTTCCTTTACTTATCAGTCCGTTAGAGTTTTAGCTTATTCAGCGAAAGCAATTTCAGTCTTTGCTCGACCGCGCGTTAGATAGTTCATCTCATCAGTCGTTTGCCCGATAAGCACTCAGGGGCCATGACATTTGTACTAATTACTACATCACGTAGAGTCACATTGAATTGGATCATTGCCTTTGCCTTCGTCGCGTTCATTAACACCATTGCAAGTCATGAAGTGTGCACGTGTGTAGTGCATGCAATTCGCGAATGTAAACAAAGATGGGCTCAAATCGCATTTACTTTGCTGTTCAGGGTGCCCCTGCTCATTTATGGACGAGTCAATGAAACAAAAGTGGCGTGCCCATCCAACCTGAACGTCCTCACTTTATCATCATCATGAAGGCGAGGCATCAGCTTGTTTACGTATGAGAATATTTTATTTTATTAATTTTATGATGCTGAAGGTGAGCATCTGACGCAGATGGAATTTGGGATAAAATTGTGTTAGGTTCTGCGTCGCGTGGAAACTGTGCAACATTAAATCAGCATTCGCCATTACATTGCCAGGCCAGGTCACATGTACATATGCTTTATGTTCGCAAACAGAAGAGAGCTAAGTCAGCTAAGACACGAGCACGAGGAGATTTACGCGTTTTAGCAAAGCCTGGCCTGTGATTTTCGCGAAATGATAAATGCGCCGTTAAAGTGTGTGTCTGGCTGAGACAACTGGGAGTCAGCTCTCCTTACCCCCTTTTGAGCAATAACTCAATAAAGTCATAAAGGTAAGTTCATCGTATTACACACGGTGTTTGTTTACAATATGCTAAAGTGTTAAAAGAGAACGATAACGCAATACGCAATGTAACGAGTTAAAGCTCAATTCAACAATGAAGAAGCGTATGCCTGACACGTGGTTGTATGATTCCAGGGAATGATTGACCCCGGACTACCGGACCCAGCTTGGGCATGAACTCGACTTTGGTCTCATTTTTGGAGTGCTTTGAGTGCTTCTGACATGGGAAATTTTTGTCTGCCTGGGATAACTCCTAAACCAAAGAACCTCGAAGGCCTGAGCCTGGGCTGAGCCCTTTTTCACATGCGAAATGTGATGCGCAAAAGTCTTGCATACACTTGAGCTAATTTCATTGTTGTCACATTGCACGGCTATGGTAATTCAATGAAGCCGTAGTCCTTGTACAAATTGCTCTTGCTCATCATTATCCTATACATTCACCATGTGCATTTTGTGCCAGGCAGGCGACTGGCAAAGCCACCAGCTTCAGGAAAGCCAGATCACACACATGGCTGATGCGATACTCGCAATTCGCAATGCATTGCTTGCAGCAACTGCAGCTTCGAAGCAGCAACAATTATCTTCAATCTGCGCTGCAAAAATTTAATATACTCAGCACAAATCGCCAGTCGCAGTCACAGTCGCTACTCTTACGAATTACGACGATATTTTTTGTTTATGTCATCAGCTGTCCATTGCTGAACGTTTGCTATGCTCACGTTTTTGCAAAAGCGAGTGCGAATTGCGAATCTGAGGTGGCCACTTTAGCCTGTGATGCTCCTGTGCTTGCCAAAATGCTGGTGTGCATGTGTGTCGCATATTTACTACGTAGTAGTAACTAACCAAGACGAGCTTTTTGCAAGCCCCAAGCACAAGTCCAATGGTAATGAAGCTTGTAACTTGTACATGTGCATGCGAGCCTAGCATGATTCTTTTGTTCCATTTTAGCGAAGCTTTGGCCTGTTGATGGTAGTACAACAACAAACCCAGAGCCAAGAGCTTCGAAAGGGGTTACCCATTCAGGATTCAAGCCACATCCACACATTGCATGGTGCGAGTTTTGCATATACTAAAATAAATTCATAATACAAAAAATCAATCATCTTTTTTTACTTTTACCTTGAAAATTAGACTCTCTCGCAGTTCTTTTTTCTTCTTCAAGAGAACCACAGTGCGAGAAAAGGGAACTTGCTGCTGCTGCTGCACTAAATAACGATTAATTAATAAGTTACGCTAGTAATTCGTAATTATGTCCTTCTGTGTCCTCGTCTTGTAGCAGCATTACTTGTAAATTTTGCAAATAAGTAACTGTACGTAGGAGTTAAATTTTTACGTAAGCCTTTTTATAATTCTTTCTTATCACTACTTTTAAATTACATTACAAAATTATTTGGAAGTGTAATTTATACGTGACTTGTGTACTCTGGACTGGAGTGACTCATCACGACACCTGGAACACTAAGATTCTTATTTGCATTTTTGCTGGACGAGCCACCTCCAATCCAGCAGCGACGACACTGATCGTGGTCATCAACTTCAAGAAACTAACCAAAGAACATTAACAAACGATTATTATCAACTGATAAAGTACAAAACGCTCAAATTACAATACACAATAACTTATTATACGTATAGTTAATTACGACGAGAATTTTTATATAATTTCTATATTTTTAAAGTACTAGATAGTAATTTATACAACAATCATCATGATGTACGGAGAAGAAGTCATGTACGTTCAGTTCAATCAAGACTTTTCATCTCTTGGAATTGGTACCAGGTATTTTAAACTACGTTCTGTTAATTAATTATTGGATTTTTTGCTTGATTTGACAAAGCAGAGGCGAAGCTACTGTATTTTGATTTGTTGTCCTAAAAGCATTGCACATTGGGTGCTCGCCGTTTAATTCATTGTGACTTCGTACACTAAGCCAAGCTAACTCTTTCTTTTTTGATAGTCATGGATGGACATTAGTGTCGATGTCAACTGTAGATTCGTTGGAAAAAATTCACGAATCTGCGGCTACTGACGGCGTCAAAATTGTGGAGCGCCTGTTCTCTTCGTCCCTGGTGGCACTCGTCTCATTGCAAAGTCCACGCAAACTTAGAGTTTCCCATTTCAAGAAGGGAAACGAAATATGCAACTACTCATATGCAAATACTATTCTAGCTGTTCGCCTCAACAGAGCCGTAAGTCCAACTTGTATACTAATACATTATTTAATTATTGATCATTAGAATTAGAGATCATTGTACCCTGCCGTATCTGCATTTCGTCTTTGAGGCTTGACTCTTGGCAATAATAGGTTTCTGGTCAATAGAAATCCATGTGCACTTTGATTAATTGTGGATGATAGATGTTGATTAATTTATCTTGTTCGATTGCAATAATATCGCGAAAGTCGGCTCTGACTTTGACTTTGGTGTGTGTCATTGGGGTGTTGGGTCTCCAAGTCATTGAGCATTGGCATTGGCAAAACACTACTTCTTGGTTCGTGATTTTTGATTAGCTTAGAAGGTCTAAATGAGGTTTGAGGAGATATTGATGCGGTTTTTCAAATGAGTGTATCATTAGGTTGAAAGCGTTGTCGTAGTCGTGCAGTTGAAAAGGTACTAGATTTCATGAACGTCTGCGAGCAAGCTGTGCTGAATGTCAGGGCCCAGCCCGCCCAGCGCTGTAACCTCAGTTTGAACATTTGTTAATTATATAAACAAAATGTATGCTGATGCTGAGACCCTAATGACTTCAATGCGTAGTGGTAATCATAATTGCCACACGTGATAGTAACTCGGGTTCATCATTTCAGAATCGATTGATGAGATCTTTGTTGACACCTTGAATGAAGAACGGTAGATAATTCGAGTAAGATTTGGTTAGATTTTTGTGCTTTTCCATTTGCGAGTTTTACTTAGTTTGCACTTTGCACCTGTATAACCATTTAAGGGAGCCTGGCGTCTTGCATGTCTATCGTACGTGACTTCGGCCTGAGAAGTCAAAATTTTGGCTTTGGCACCTTTGTATTTTACAACGGAACACAACAAAAGTAACAGTTGTGTTGTGTTTATGTTGTAATTGTTTACATCGCACTATGAGCAGAGCAAGCATGCAATTTACAAGCAACCCGTAAGCCAAGCAGGAAAGCAGGTTCTATTGCGTCGCGCCTTCCCATGTCATTGTTACTTCGTAGTTACTTTTGGTTGAGAATTGAGAAGTCGAAAGTTCCTACGGTACACGAGACTCTGAAACTGCTTAAACAATACAACAATGTAATAATTATCCTTCACAAAATGCACACGAAAGGGGAAGGCACGAAGACAGACAGACACAAGCATTGCAGGATTGTGTTGATTCAGTTGTAAAATAAGAAAATAACAGTAACAAGGTCACCCAAAAGCATAAACTTAAGAGATACGAGCTAGGTTAATTTTTTACAATAACAAATGCAGAATTGCAGTTTAGATTCACGCAAGCAATCCGTGCACGAGGCATACGAGAATAGTCAAAGATTTGCGTCCCAGCAGTCGCAGCGTTGAACGTTCTTGATTAAAAGGAAAATACTGCAATTAATATTTGACGCGAAAGGGTACGTCACAAACTGCAAAAGCAAAGGACACTCACTTGTTTTTCTTCCGCAATTCGGCACTGCTCAGAGGCACGCGGTGTTCAGGTTTGGTTTATGCCAAGCGTCACGTCTCATGCATGTCCATGGCTTATGTGGATTGACGATGTTCGTTTGCTCTTTCAAATTACAGTAGTGTTTGTTTGGGTATTTAACTCTTAACCCTGAATTAACTTGCCGTTTATTTTACTGACATGTTTGGTAAACGATTTAAGGATAAGAAAGGTGCATTGACTCCTGTTATCTTTCCCAATTGTACTCCATGAGACGATGACAAACACGCAAACGTATACGCAAAATTTGAATTGATATTACTAAATCGACGTGTAGCTGAACAGCTGATTCAAGATGAGCGAGGTTATAATTTAAAATGACACTGGACTAGGTTTTAATGGCACCTTTCGTGAATCAGGCAGCAGGCAGCCGTGACATGGTAATTTGAATCTGACTCATATGGCGAACATATGACATGACGCATCTTCGGGTTGAATGTTGAGAAAGGTACCTAGTTTTTGGCATCGGTATCAGAAAGCGACTCAACAAGTGCGTCTTCTTACTCGCAGCTGTTGTACGAATTCACAAAAACAAAAACCACACGTGTGCTCAGAAAGTTGATTTTGCGATTTTTGCTTCGTAAATGCTACACTGCGCTCATTACTGGTTTCAATACGATCAGCTTGCATCGCACTGGCTCATGTTTACTTCTTAAATTCAACGATGAGCTCATCTTCGATTTAGTGGGACGCATAAAGTTCGTTTTACGAATTTGACACGATTATTACACGTACGTTGAAGCAGCGTTTACCAAGTCTGATGAAAGAGGGAAAAGAAGTTGCGCGATTTCGTTCCATTCGCTCGTGAACTAGCTTCTTTGATTTATTGAATGTGAAAAAAATGAAATTCGTTAAAACTCCGATGAATGACAAATGAAAGCTAATATTTGAAACTGGGTCAAGTCAAGGAACTACGACTACGAAGGACACATGATCTCGTATATCGTTATTTCTGCAAAGCTAAGCACTATTTTGTTTTTCTAAATTTCAGAGGGTGGTGGTTTGTCTGGAGGAAATGTTGTACATTCACAATATCCGTGACATGAAAATTCTCCATACAATCCGCGACACTCCACCAAACCCACAGGGCTTGATTGCCCTGTCCGTCAACGGTGACAATTCCTTCTTGGCGTATCCAGGCTCAGGTGAGTCAAGCCTTGTTTCAGTTGCAGTAATGACATGAACACAATGAGCAACATGATGGTCCCCCTAAAAATAGTCGTTTTTAATTTAAGAAGTAAAAGAGTTAAAGTTTGAAACGTTGTTGAACTTCGTGCCGTAATCTCATAATGCAGAACGGGAGCTTTGTCTTCACGGTCGTCATGTTCAGTTGTTGTTTGTAGTGTGTACTGTTCACTACATAAGTTCATGGAAAGTAAAAAAAATTGAAGCTGGATAATATCCTAGAATAATAGTTGAATAGTTAAAATTGCCATTAATGCTCTTGTTAAAAAACTTACCCTTTCGATTTCACAAAAATTCACTCTTAAATCTCTAACGTAAACTTGTGCGTCAAACATGTCTCATTAACCTAATTCATTAATCATGAACTGAAACTAACTAATTAACTAAGATTAATATAATATTCATTTCGAAATAGATTCAGCTGCTGGTTGTCAACTAAAGTTGTCAAGTATTATAGTAATATAGTAATAATGCCCCATAAGAGTCCCTGTCTATCTGAACCAGGATTAAATAATATAATTTAGCTTTATGTCTATAGGGTCCACTGGTCAAGTACAAGTATTTGATGCATTCAATTTGCAAGCTAAACTTGTGATTCACGCACATGCTTCTCCACTGGCAGCGCTGGCTTTCAATATGTCTGGTAAATTATGCACGCTTTTTTTAATATTCTTCGTTAAATTACTGAAATTAAGAGTACTTCTCCATTCTGCAGGAACATTGTTGGCCACTGCGTCCGAAAAGGGAACAGTTATCCGAGTCTTTCGTACAGCAGATGCCACTCGTGTGTTTGAATTCCGTCGCGGAATGAAACGATGTGCATCCATCTACTCAATTGCTTTCTCACCGGACGATGCTTTCCTTGCGATGTCCTCCAATACAGAAACCGTACATGTCTTTCGACTTCAGAATCCCCCGTGAGTGCGAGTTCAAGATTGCTGACGTCGTTTTCGCGATGTTGTTAATTGTGCTGTAATTTGGATGGTTTCAGGGAGGTGAAAGAAGAGAGTCCGGTCAACTCTTGGATGGATTGGGTGAAGGGAGCCCTTCCAACCCAGGTCAACGAGATTTGGGCCCAGGGCCGAGCCTTCGCCACAATCACGACCCCGTTCCAGGGAATGAAAAGCGTCGTAGCTGTTACAATGGTAAGTTATGGATAATAACTCGTTTAAAAGATTATACGGCTTCGACTTAACGGCTACCGTGAAAATATGGTTAAGATTCAGTTTAATTCAATTCGAGTAACATGTTGCTCTCGCCAAATGAGACAGGAGATTGACGGACATTTAAAGTGTAATTAAATTAGTCGCGCTTAAAAGATTACTTGAACACTTTTCCTCCAACAGCATTGATCAGGGATTGAATTTTAGGAAGTTTAGGAATAGCAAAGTTAGTTTCACACGTAAGACTAAATCATTGCCAGAAAACTTGTAAATCAAATTTCGAAGGCCAAAAATGAAATCACTAGTCCACATTGGCATTACAATTGATTCATTGAGCAACGTAAATGGTACACAGTTCTTGTTTGTTTTCGCCTTAACCCCAGTTGACTGTTGCATTAGATAAAAGGCTAAAATGGCAATGGATTCCCCAACACGGTTTTCAAGTTTCGCTTGCTCAGTCAGGTAGAAGAGGGTTGTTTCTTCATATTCACTGGTGAGATTTCAAGAATGAAGTCATAAAGGGTCCCTGAGGTTTTGTGACTTCCAGACATAAGTCTGTCGGCCATCTTGCCTAATTCCAAACCCCTTGTGGTGCTGCTTCTTTGACCAATGTAAATGTATCGTCTGCCTGCTGCACTGACTGCTGCAGTTCTACGAAATTATTCGTAAAAAATAAGAGCGCAAAATGAACTCCAGGTTAAAGTACAGTTTTCTCTTTTCAGGTGAACGGAAGCGACGGGCCTAAAATGCGAGTTCTAGTCTCCTCCTATGATGGTTACCTATATATTTATGGACTCAATACGACGGACGGAGGAGAGTGTCCTCTTCTCAAGCAACACAGGTAAGTCCATACGGGTTTTTGAGGAGCCATGTGTGTCCGGAGTGAATGGAAACATACAGGTTGAATTTATATTAATTTGATTTGTGAACTCTGGCAATTCTTCTAATCATTTCCTTCTTCTACTGAATTTTTGTTCATCGTGTGTGTATGGAAAAAATGTCACATGATCCGATTCTGGCCTATTCTTCATTCCATAAGTCTATGGCAGTTTCGGAGCGACACGTAACTTGCTTTCAACAAATATTTATTATTGCTTTGCCAAGCACCGGTTTGTTGTGGAATGATTTTTATGATTTAAAGTGTTTCGTTGATTTTTTCTCCTGTACTTCTTCCTGCACTTCATTTCCTCTTTCCTGTCGCCTTTTTGGTCTTAGCCGCTGTTTTCTGTTTTTCGTAATTGCATTCTTTGGTAGACCGATGTCTTGGCCCTTTGCCAGCCCTGACTTGTAAATAATCAAGCAACTTCGGTTTCTTTTGTAGGCTCGCTGGTGATCCCGAAGCTAAGAAGATAGTTTCAGCTGGAACAGCAAGCTACGCTGGCGTTGTGAAAGGTCGCTCTCCTCATGACATGTCAGGTGTCCCCCAATCCCCTTACTTGCTAGTCAAATGAACTCGTTTGACTTTTGAACAGCCCAATTTTCCCTGGCTTTGGGAAAGGTTGATCCAACCTTAACATATTCCTGTTTTATGTTCTTCGTGTTACAGAATCCGACAAAATGGCTGAGATTAGGAATGCTGTTGGAACTCCACCGAGTACGAGCGACACTGACTTCCCAACCTTTCCAAATTAGAAGTCGCAATTCCAGTTCTTCGTGCCGCAATCGACCATTGGTGGACTCCTGATGAACCTCATCTCATCACACATCGCATCGTACAGTTTAGAGGAACTGAAACTTGAACGAAATTCTGCACTTCGCAATACTTGAATTTTTCAAACCTTGACAGTTTTTCCAAATTTACTTAAATCTAATCGTAAAAACGCAGTTGCAGTCGCTTAAGCGCGAATCATTAAAATTAATTAATCAAAATTAACATTAGATTAAAATTCCAAATTTGTGTATTGCTTGCATAGTTAATATTTTCTTATAGGAAATTCTTCTCATTAACTTTACTTTTAAAACAGTTGCAATTCAGGCTTATCATCGCAACACGATACGTTTAAAATTCCAATCTTCGTAAGCACAGTTTCTTGAAATAATAAAGATAATATCGCTAGCAATTCTCGCATCGCATTTTCCTCTAATTTACGGATGTTAAAAACTATGCAATAAGTCATAGCTCTGGCTAAATTCGAAAGAGCCAGGTTGCAGAATGAGATCGTTATGTTTTTGGGCTGTCAGTGCTTAGCTTGCGTTCGTAATGTCAAGCCAATTTAGTTAATTCTTAAGTCCAGATTATTATACAATGGTGATATTTGTATTGCAAGCGACGTACTTCACTTGGAGGACGATTGTTAGGAAGGATATGTGATTTCTGTTCTTATTAACGAGAATGATAGCTGTAGAATAAATCATTTGTGTCATGTACAAAATCGAGCGAATTGTTGAAGCTGAAATAATTAGATCGTAATTCTGAGTATTATTGACGTCTGCAAAAAGGAATTTATTATAATAGGCTATTACATATGAATATCATGATTAACTGTTATCTTATAGAAGGAACGAAGTTGAAATATTAAAAACAGATTAAGATAAGAACAATGTTTTCGTGGCATGAGCACACAATTCGATAATTATTGGACAAAGATTAAGAACTGTTGGAATTGTCCGAATCTGATCCGTAAGCGCCTAATAAGTTCAGCCCCACCCCCGGGGCTGCTGCTGCCTGAGCCTGTGTATCTGATGATGTACTACTGCAAGATTGTTCCTTGGAACTGGAATTTGACGTGCCAACGGTTTTGAATTGTGGTTGAGAACTTGTCTTGGGCTTCACAAGCTTGGCCAAAGCCGTCTTTTGGAATAGCAACCTGGAATCAAAGAACAAGAAAGAAGGCATTTATGGTTCATCACTGGCTTTGGTTTCTTATTTCCGCACCGCACCTATTAGGCTTGGCTGGTTGACTATGGCTTAGACCCATTTTGGTTTCGGAAGATTCCCCTGTGGAAGCATCTTTGTTGCTCTTCTTGAAAATGTTCGAGTCAAAGTTTGTATTTATGTGGTTAAACTTTTTGCTTGGGGGCTTATCATCTTCACTGCTATTGCTATCGTCGTCTTCAATTCGTCTTATCACCTGCGTGCTACCTTTGCCGAAGATGGACCTGAAGTAGAAGGAAAAATGTAGCTCATTTACTTTGCACAATTATAATTGTGTAGAGTTCTTACTGAACAAATGCTTCATCTTCTTCCTCGGCACTTTTCCCAGCCTGTGACCTTTCGGCCTCAAACTTCTCGAACAAGTTATCGTAACTTGGCGCTATCTGTCTCTGATTTAATTCCTTCAACTCCTCCAAGGCTTCGAGCACAGCCATTTCGTGTCTGCTCGCTTGGGTACGTTTCTCCAACACCTTCATTGGATTTGTTGCCTCGTCTTCCTTTTCAGCTCTTTCTTCTCTCTCAGCTTGTTCTTCAGCTAGCTTGAGAGCCATGAAGTTTCTAGTTGCACCAGCTTCTATGATGTAGTCGGTGCTTTCAGGATCTGTTTTGAACGATATTTCTTGAAGGCATCGCGTGCACTGCAAGAGATTACAAAATATTTAGTTGGGGCGGACAGATTAAAGGAAGCTATTTAATTGACTATTCTGTTAACAATTGATGCTTACCTTAATGTAGAACCGATAGATTCTAATCCCAAGGTACGTTTCGTTCTCCACGTCCTCCTTTCTGGCGTTGAATTTCTTCCCCTTGTAGATATACTCCCCGCAGGTATTGCATCTCATATTACAAGGTGCCATAAGACGGACTGTAAATTGCCGATTCTTTCCTTGACGGGCTCTTGGGATTTTCGATGGGTCAAAGTCCGGAGGGTAGTATTTCTACAAAATATAGATACGATAAATGAATTAAGTCGGCAAATCGGTCCCCGTATCGGTAAATTGTATAATATCGTTGTAATTAACTTACGTTTAGGACTTTCCGTTCCGACATCTTGGCTCTTTACTTCCGGTTTCGACGATAGAATGCTGCACGACCTAAGCAATAATCACTAATCAGAATTACTGATAGATTAAGTTGAATTCCGCAACGAGTTCGAAATTGTTGTAATTCAAGCCTGGAAGTCGTTTTCAACTTTCAAAATTTCGAGCTTCATACAGCTGAGAGAAAAGATGAGGTTCCCATGCGTCACGTACACATAAAGGTTCACTTTCAAGGTTATGTGTCGAGAGTCGAATGCAATGCATTTGTATTGGATAGGAAAGACGTAAATACGATCTTTAACATCACACACAAAAACAAACATATGAAAGCAAATGTTGACAACAAACCAAACCAGCCAAGAAGGAGTTAATCAAGAGGAGATACAACGACAAACTCATCATTCTCATCATTAATTTTGCGTAGCAGCGCATCGTGTGCTGGTGGAACGTGCAAAGTTCAACACAATTTGAGGACCTGTAATTAGTACTGCTACATTGTTGTTAGGTTCACTACTTAACCAACCATAGCTTTTAAAAAGTGACCGCAAGACCACAGCTTCATCTCCAGCTAATGAGGAGTCATTATCGTCAAGTGCATGTTTGTTCTGTTGACACGCGACAAGATGTATAGGTAAGTTTACGGTTGAGTCAATGACAATTCAATTTGTTCACATGTTCAATTTGACTTTGACAGTTGGACATTTTTACAATTTACAGTTGTATCAAAGCTCAGGACTTAGGAGTGGACTGTGAACGACTTTGACAAATTCAGTTTCTCCAACAAGACAAGAGTGCACCACCATTTATCAAGCATCACATCGTAAAAGTGTTTTCTAAATCGAAAATGTAGTTGGTTTTTACTTCCCAACTTTTTCACAACGGTGGAATCATAACTAAAAGCATCGGCCAATCAACAAGAAGTGGTAAATTGAACATAATAAGAACGATTTCAATCACTACCTGTCTTTCAAACGTGTGTCTTCCTAGGAAAGAAGTTTTATACAACGGCCTACAAGGCAAACGTCAGTTGGACATCTTCATATCCACAATTTGCGGAGATCTTACTACTGTACTTACGAAGAAGGCTATACTGTCAGCTGAACCATGGAGATTTCTCCTACTCAAAGGAATGGATTGCTGTTTACCGGGTTTAATCAGGATCAGGGTGAGTAAGACGTCAAGAAAAGAAACTCCGAAAGTGCTGTCACTGGTACATGTCACCTAACTAATACCTGCGAATTTTTAGGTTGCTTTGTTTGCGCAACTGAAAGCGGATTTCGTGTTTTTAACTGTGATCCTTTGAAAGAGAAGGAGCGTCACGATTTTAATGATGGTGGACTCGGAAGAGTGGAAATGCTGTTCAGATGCAATTATTTGGCGCTGGTAGGAGGAGGTCCGAAAGCAAAATATCCTCCTAATAAAGGTAACTTTCCAAAGGTTCTAGGACCCATTGTGTTGCGGTAAAATATAAAGGTTATAAAGGTAACATTGATGCCATTTTCATTGATTGAACAGTGATGATATGGGACGATTTAAAGAAACGCATTGTTATCGAAATGGAATTCTCAAGCCCCGTGAAATCTGTCAAGTTGAGAAGAGATCGAATAGTCATCGCACTAGAGAATATGATCAAAGTCTACACCTTCACACAGACTCCACAACAACTCCACGTGTTTGAAACGTGCTCCAACCCAAGAGGTAAGACATATGTGTTTATAAAAATAAACGATGATCTAGTCTATGAGGTACAGACAAAGCCACAAGCAGTTGTTGATACAAAAGTCTGGTCAAAGTGCAGCCTTGCAACTTTTCTTTGAACGATGACACAAGCCCAGTTGGCAAAGGCAATCTAGTGAAGAAATTTTGAAGTCAGATTGACGTTGGCTAATGAGCTTGTCAAAGACAGAAAGAATGCGGTTGGCTGGACAGGATCTTATTGAAATTTTAACTATGCCCCTATATCTATTACAGTGCCGTAATCGTAGGTTTTGGTCTTTATATTGCGCTAGAATTTATTTTAAGGATAATTCGCACTTGGAAGTCATGGTTTTGGTGCTGACCTTGTTGTGTCATTGACTTCCTATTCATGCTCCCACTGCATTCGGTGCAATGTGACAAAGGAATGATGTCAACACAAGTTTTTCGCTATCTTCTTCCTGAATGTATGGAATTAACCTGATGAAATCTGATTTGTCTTATTTGCAGGTTTGACGGTGTTATGCCCTTCCTCCACGAATTCCCTTCTCGCATTTCCAGGACAAAGCCCAGGTCAGGTTGAAATTGTGGACTTGGGGAATACGGAAAAAGGTTCCATTCCCGTTGCTGCACACGAGACAGCTTTATCTTGCTTAGCCATGAATTTACAGGCAAGTTATTTAAACTCTCTTTCCTAGACGCTGTAATTTAATAAGGACTTCAATTTCAGGGCACAATGTTAGCAACCGCGTCAGAGAAGGGAACACTAATACGCATTTTTGAAACATTCAATGGTACAATGGTTAATGAATTGAGACGTGGAGCTCACGCGGCGTTAATCTATTGTATAAATTTCAATCATGATTCCTCCCTGCTGTGTGTTTCTTCTGATCATGGTACAATTCATATCTTCGCTGTGGATGATCACAAGAAAAATCGGCAATCATCGTAAGTCAAAATGTTCAAGTTTTTATTTATTAGATAGATACCTTTCACTGCTTTCACATTATACGCACGACTAGCGGGCCTGGCCTTTCTTACTACAAGAATTTTCAGTAGAAGCCGGAGGCCGGCATAAGCAAAGCATAGTTTTAGGTAAAAGTATATTTAAAGTAAAGTTGCACTTAATTAATGAACAGATGAAAAGATACAGCACAAAATACAAAAGGTGATTTCAATTTGAATCATTGTTGATTTCTGAAGATGATAAAATTGGCGACCGCCTCGATAGCATAGACAGGTGCATTTATGACTGTCAAGCTTCCCATTGCGAGTCCCGCCTTACTGGGATTCACATCACGATAGTGAATGTCGGGCTCGTATCTGTTCCAGAATTGCAGTGTCACAACTCCAGCGATGAGCCAGAGCGCAAACCCGGCCAAGTTCATGAGAACCTCCTAAAGTGCAAGATCACGAAGATAGTACTTAGATTTAGATTTAGGAATCAAATTTCATTCAATAGGCAATTACCGTGATCGAATGTGCGATGGAATTTTTGTCGAAGCATGTTGACACCAACGCAACGCAGTTGTAAATCATGAACCCCACAACTACGCCCGCCGTTAACGCTTCGGCATCATGATTCTTGTTATACGTTGCTCCCAAAATGTATCCTTCATCGCCCCAGCGGTAAAGTCCAACCACGACAATATTGATGAGCTGTAATTCAAGGTTATTTCAATCTATAGTTGCAGTAATCATAAAGTACGAAGATTCTTATCAACTTACCAGTTTCACTACTTTTGTGAGGATAGCCACTATTTCTAAAGCCACCATTTTTCCAAGATCCGATTGAATTACTTTCGTTGCTGGAAATGGAAATTTACGTTTGATTCGGGCAACTAACGTTCGGGCTGCGGCAGCGTGTGAATAATCAGGGAGGAACCTGTTGAGTGTAATGGCGTTGCTAAAGTAGATCATGGGCTACTTTGATTTAACTACACCCATTGTGTTATCATTCGCAAAACGAAGAGTGTGAAGATAAGCCAATCCGGACTAGATAAGAATAAGAACTAATCACCTCTAGTGCTAGTGTCAATAAATGACTCGTACATGGTGATTGTGTGAATCAGACGGGCATGAGTGAGATGATGCATGTTTGTGACTCCAACGACCCGAACATTAGGCCTGGCATTATTTCACATGTATAGCGTTAATCATTGAACATTGAATCATGAATACTCAGAAATTGCTCCGTTTCAATGAAATATTGCTGTGCCTGTCTTATCGTATGGCGAATCCATATAAGGCTAGGCGTGCCCGTGCGCACTGCTCATTCATTACATACTAAACAATTACCTTTGTTTAGATAAGTAAACTTTATGGACATGTTAATTTACGCTTGTTTGTATGCGTATGTTTGTACAGGTTGGCTTCTGCTTCATTCCTCCCCAAATACTTCAGCTCGAAATGGAGCTTTACAAAATTCCAGGTACCTTCAATTAAATACTTTCAATTAAATAATTAAGTTCCAGGTAAATACTTTCAATTAAAATCCAGGAATAATACAGGAAAATTTTTATTTGAGTAAATGTAACAAGTGTAAGTTCACAATAAGTTTTAAAATAACACAGGAGAATAATTGGTTTATGAGTAATAATTAGAACGCTTCGCCATGAGATTTAACCAAATTAACCACCAAGACCGTTCAGTCCACCTCGACCTAACTTCTTGTTGTTATATGCACCAATTTCACGTTTGAACTTATCCGCAACCGTTCTTGGGTTGTCATTCGGTGACAGGTTTTGCAAGATTGTGACTTTTGCGATATCGCGACCAGTTTGTTCATGTTCGTACCGGAAATGTACATGAGAATCTCGCCTGAAGTTGCCAGGGTCAGCACCACTTTTTATGAGTTGTTGAATTTCTTCGCGTTGAATACTTTTGTGTCGTTCCGCAACTATTCGTCATTCCTGGGTTCATGTGATGTGCAACGCGTGTGTGCAAATTCCCAGCTGATCCCACGTGAATGGTATATGTACCAGATTGTTGACACTCATGACAATGGAGCAGATAGACCACATTGGGCGTAGCACATGTGAAGCGTTTGTTTAGTACAACCTCCTGTTCACCCTCATAATTAATTGATGCTGATGCGGTCATTGAGTGTCGAAGAAATCACATAGGTTGTCGACACCAGTAACTGCTGGGACCGTGGTGTCCATACCTTGCATTTTCTTTGATTCATTTCACGATACCTGAAAGCAGAACAACAATTCAATTTTAAATTCAATTAATTAGAGTAATGAAAAATCGCACTTGCCTGACCCATGAACGTTGCGTGGGCAGGTCAATGGTTTCTCCCCCCGGGAAGCTCTGAATACGGCCATAGTTCCTTACTGAACTTGCTGACATGAAGGTTTGTCACACAATCACCAAATACCATGTCGACGAAGATTTTTTTAATGTCACAACCCACAATGCGTCTAAGAAGCTTGTCCACAATATCGTGGCGGTCCGTATTTCCTCGAACTGAGACGATGAATTTCTTGACATCAGCCCTCATTCCAGCTGCGAATTACCGAATGATTCCCATTTCATGTTCACTTAACCTCGACTTAGTCGACTGCTGGAAGAATGAGTCAGGTACATATCTCTGCCAGGCTGTAAAATATTATCACTTCAATTACCCCAATTGCACTCCTAATTAACCCAACCTGCTAGTCAAATAGTTCTTGTCATCTTACGTTTTGTTGCGTCTTCATAAACTGGACCTCCAGTCGCCTCGTCCCATTGCCAAGCCGCAGCGAGTCTAGGGTCAACAGTTTATGATTTCTTCACCTTCTCAGCACTCTGGATAAATTGAAGTTTCTACGCTTTTCCTCTCAAGAGTCTTAAGTAATTGTAGGGCTCGTAGAGCATCGGCAGAGGTGGAGGAGGAAGTAATAAGCACACCGTCTTTATCTTGCGCACTTTCACCTTCTCGCTTCTTTGGAATTGGTTTGGATTCATCTTCAGAATTAATTTGAATAAGTTCATCACGTGTGGATGCGTTTTCTGAACGCTTTCTCTTTGTTCCTCCTTCACTACCCTCAGTTGATGTTGATCCTTTCACTTTGTTCTGTTAATTCTCTTCTTCAAATGGCTCGTATCCTAAATGATGTGCAAGGATTCTGTCCAGAATTCTTGCTGAACTTTCTGGGACGTCGATCTCAATCGCTAACAGTGCTCCGGTTCAGTAACATTAAATGAATTGAATTATTCAGTAATTTTATGTTTAACTGAATAACTGCAAATTAAATCACTTAATGAATGCTGCACTGAACAAACAAACAAGTCTGGACAAGAAAATCCACAAACAAACAATTTAGTTCCAATAATTTAATTACAAACAAACAAACTGTTAATCAGCCAATTAGCGTATCCCAAATAATAAATTATTGAATCATGCTTCCTGATTGGTCATCTCAACGACCAATCAGGAATCCACACTAAATAATTATATGGTAACGCTAATATTAATTATATTAATTAATATTAACATAGCCAATATGAATATTAACGCCAATATTAATATATAGGTGACAGGAAATGCTCCATGCATTTGTGCCTTTGGCAATCAAGATCCCCATTCGGTTATAGGTATGAGACGGAGTTGATGATATTATGATCGTTTTAACGGAGAAGGTGCGAATTAAAATGAACAATGAACTTCTCACTTTTTGCAGTTGTTTGTGGTGATGGAGGATACCACAAGTAAGTAATTATGATGAAACGTTCAAAGCATTGGCCAACGAAGAGGATGCTGCATCAAGACATTTGGGAATCCTTTTTCTCACATTCTCCTTATGTTTTCAGGTTTGTGTTTACGCCACAAGGATCATGCACGCGAGAGATTTACGCCAACTTCTTAGAGATTGGAAATCAGGACCCTCCTGCATAATGCTAATGTATGGGAACGTCTTGTTGCTTGTCTTCGCCATTCGCCGAGGTTGGCGGTCATCGCATTCGTTATAAAATAGCACGAGGAAGATAATTGTTTGATATTATCGGATGACGAATACTAATTTCCAACGTATCTTCTGTACGTGGTGTATAGCTGTGACTAATTTTATACTTCTGATGACAATAATAATAGAATTAACTGACTGCAATTAATTATATCGGTTGGTACGTTGATTGACTTGATTAATTTAGAAGTAGACGTGGCCAACTAAAGGCACGATGAGCCAGTTCGATTTCGTTATATGCATTTACTGTGTACTTTAATAATTTTAATTATTCCGATGGATTAGCAATTAGCTCTAAGCACTGTTTCATACTTGTGTCTTTCGGTGAATAAATTGATATGCAAATATACGTTGACAGTAGAAATTAGTTTATTCAAGTACAACGATCATATAATTTCATGGCAAGGTACAAAAGGTGCTCCATTTAATACCATACGGCGACTGGAACTATTTAATACAATTCCCTCCACTCCATAAACCTCTAAATAGAAAACATTTGATGGAAATAGAATTGCTTATGCTTTCCACACTCTCAGCATGCGTATCAAAAGTAGGCCCTAATTTGCGGCAATAGTCACTCAACTATGAATTGCTATAATTATCGTCAGGTTCAAAGTAGCTGTACACAAAGTTATCCGGAAGCGAAACGACTTTAGGGAGTCTTAAATATTTTGGTGGCAGAGGTTCAATGTCAGATTTCTCCTCTTTTAAGATAATTTCTTCTTGAGCTGCCAGCTCAGCTTCTAGTTCGAGTTCTATGTCGAGGTCATCCTCCATCTGCTTATGAGATTCTTCGAGATGTTTCATGAGAACAGCCACGACCACGTTCACAAGGACGAATTGTGCCATCAAGACAAACTGGAAAAAGAAGGGGTTAAATTAAGTCTTGAACAGCCCCTAAGGTTAACTACAAATGACCGCGACTTTCCAACTCACCACAACAAAATACAAAGGTGCAACAATGTGCGAGACGCAACAGTTCTGGAAGCAATCAACGGAGTCATCGCAATCCTCGCGTAAAGTGTCCTGTTAATTTTTAAGTCATTCGTTCCAGACTGTCAAAATATTTTGCATTGCATATTTTCTTTTCGTTGAGCTTGCCTTCATTATTCCGTTCCAGTTGTCTCCAGTCGCTACTCTGAACAATGTGAGGTACGCCATTCCAAAGTTAACAAAATCTGCAAACAATTCAGGGCATACGGTTATCATTTGTGCAAATTGACTTGCAATCAATTGCCAATTCTCAAGCGCCGACTACGAACTTACTTGCATGTTCTCCAAGACCTTCGCACGGATGCTTCTCATCGCATGCCAGCTTGCCAAACAACTCAACGCCAAGTGCCGCAAATATAAAAAATAAAAGGAAGAACAAAAGACCAAGGTTTCCAACTTGTGGGAGCGCCTGCACAACTGTGTCCAATACTGCGTAATTCAAACAAAAGGATAAACATAGTACATGAATTGAAACACAAAGCGCGAACACAAATTTTTCTCATTATCATCAACATTTCTATCTTCGTTCTCCCTACTGATCAAATAATTTTAATTGTAATTGTACACAATTGTAATAACATAGTTGTCATCTACTGAATAGTTTATCAGCGAGATATAATTAAAATGAGTAAATTTAAATTATTCAGACTAGGGAAGAATGACAAGTTCCTCGTAAGAGATGGACCCAACTACAAGCTGAAAGATCGTGACAAAACATTGGAAAGTCTTAAAAAAGCAAGGGAACACGTAGCGAGTATTATCATATACAAGAAAGCTCACCCGGAGCGTGTGGCAGAAATTATTTTAAAAAGTCAAGAGTAAACATGGCCCAGAAACGAAGATCAGAAGACAGACCGTTAAGATTCGGCGTGGAAGGGTGTGATTTAACAACTTACAACTCTTAAAGCATTAACTGACCACTACAGGATCACACCGCCTTCACTACTTCGCGAAGAAACCTGAAGGGTATAACTAACAAACTAAATATAATGTGTGGAGATTCTTGATCGACACATGTGCTGTATATTCTGATTACAGACTAGAGAAAAAGCGTCAGCAAAATCATTAATATGAACTGAATAGATCAAAGAAATACAAAGTTTCTTACTACTTCAAAGAGAACAGACAAATTTTATCACCGAAGCAGCATAATTTACAGGAAACCCCTAACCCGCTCTAGATCTCTCCACACGCTCAAGAAATATCGTCGAATCCAAGGAAGTTATGGTCGAAGAAGGAACAGATACGTGTACTTCATTGTGATTGCTGATAAAGAAGCGGGGGTTGATTAGTTACATGAAAAAGTACTTAGAAGATGGCACAAAAACGCTTGGATTATATGTCGGTAAAGGCGTCAGGAATGAACCATCAGCCTATCATTTTGACATGCCAAAGAAATCAGCAGTTGCAAAATACGCCGGTACCAACAAAGATTTTTCACCATCAAAATCATCACATTCAATGAAACTGATGAGGATGTTAACATTGAGTTGGCAGACCGTTGTGAAGCGTTCTACCAAATAAGTCCGCTAAATTAAGATATGATAGTGAAACTAACTTATATTATAAAAACGTGTGTATTAATTTCACTCATAATTGGATTCACTCATGGACTTTGTACGCCAAACAAAGCGTTCCTCAACTGGAAATTAGTGAACGAAAAGTTCGAAATAGAGGAAGCTAAAAAGCACCTATCCATGAACCAAGTCGAAGACGCTATATACTTAGGCCACAACTCGTCATTATTCTTTTACAAGGATCATTTGACAAAAGGATGTCGCACCCAACGCAACGCGAAGAATAACTTTCTGCACTACTGGATGCTTCATTTCGACGAAGCTGAAATCAAAAGATTCAAGGTGGGCAGAACTAATGAATACCATGAATCTGAATCGGATACTAATTCTGAGGAATAGTGTGAGAATCTTAATTTCGTAAGCCAGTCCATTCGATCTTAATGTTATTGTTAATTCGCTTATTAAAAACTCGATTTTGAAGCAACATATGAATAAACAATTCAGTCGGTGTTACTTAACGATGTTATTACTTAAAGTACTTATGAGCTGTCCAACTTACGAGCACGGATGCCACCAGCCATTTTTAAAAGTTTCAACACTGCAAAGGAAATGAATGTGTTTAGAGTCATGTGCCTGCGTCATAATGCAATCTTGAGAAAGGTTTCGTTAACTTACCTCTCGCGATTCTCAAAACCCTCATCACTCGCATGATGGTCCTAGAAAAATACGACTCATTTTGTAATGGTTCCAACCTTTCTCATCTCTAATAGGAGTAACGCGAAAACTTACGGATTAATTGGAATCAGGTCGCTTTCCATTTTCTCGAGTATGATGCCAACCACCGATAAGATCACAATCAAGATGTCCAACTGATTCCATTTGCTTCGTAGGTATCGTTTGGCACCCAAGGCCGACAGTTTCAGAGAGCCTTCCAGGATGAATACGTTTGTGAAGAAGTAATTGAAGATTTTCAAGATGTACTTCAGTTCCTGACAATATAAACACACAAATTAGTGGGCCCACGCACAGAGAGAGAATAGCAAATTCAAACCTCAGGCATCATATAAAACTCCATCGCCATTGTCACCACCTATGCGTAGTAGTACGAAAGAAATATATATTATGTACATATATATATATATATATATATATATATTCCGCCGCTTAGTTTGAAATTAAATCTCAATCTAATTCAAAATCCCGCTCACGTTGAGACCGATGATTCCAGCTATCGCAAGATCAAAATACTTGGAAGTAACCAGCCCGTGAATTCGAAGCCTCCATCGTGAGTAATTGATCCAGTAAGGTGGTTCTCTCATTTCTGCGACACGACACGGCAATTAAAATATGCAATGGTGCTAATGATATACGAGCTCGGGTAGTCTCATTATGATACCGCTGTGGCTCATTATTTCACGGCAACGGAAAAACTTACTTCTTCGTCTCTTTTCCATCTTTCTTAATCTCTTCGCGGCTCTCATCGCTCTCTCTTCCTTCTCTTGTTCTTCTCGACAACGGTGGAAATTCTAAGAAGTCAGTAATTCTTGTCAGTCTGTCTAATCTGCGTTACAAATCAACGGCACACGTGTCTCCAAGTAATCTTACCTCAACCACAACTCCGACAAACATGTTCAGGACAAAGAATCCCACCAAAAGAAGAAATGAGATGAAATACAAAAGTCGCCATTCATTGTGATTTTCTTGTGGCTAGGTTCATAATACAGAGAGATTAATACTAGTGGGAGAAGAATCCCATTATTGAATGTAAGCTTTGGAGACTATTACCTGCTTGTCGACATCAACCGCGTCCAGGCCAGAGTACATAATTCCAACCCATCCGTCTTTCGATGAGAGAACAAACAAAGCCATCAACGCTGAAAAATCAACGCAACATTCGTTTATTTCGCTAATTGGCGATTGGATGAAGGGATCTTAGCTCGTAATTCTGCTCACCTTGTCCCAAGTCGTCAAAATTGTACTTGCGATTCACCCACGTATTTCCCTGATCCTCGCAATTCCATTTTGTGGTCACGTTGAAAAGATTCGGTCCGGTGCAATAGTAAAATGTGCCTGTTTCAACAAAATTCGTATCAATTCCGGCTTTCACATTTTCCACTTTCTCCTTTCTTCACATCACACTCGTTTCCTATTGTTTTGTTTACCTTTAAACAATTGCACTCCAAGAATTCCAAATATCATGAAAAACGTTATGCATATGAGTACAATGTTTCCGATGGGACGCAAAGAAGACATGAGAGTTTGCACCACAAGCTTGAGACCAGGTGCTCGATTAATGACGCGGAGTGGGCGAAGCGAACGGAGAAGACGAAATACTCGAAGAATGCCAAATATTTTGGGACTAAATAAATTCCAAAAGCATTATTTCATACTTCCTACTCACACATTCATCAAAATTTTACAAAGAGGCATTCCCAACCTGTTCATAAAGAAGGAGATGACTTGATCGATGACAGAGACCATGACCAGAAGCCCGTCCATGACATTCCAGCCGGACTCAAAGTACTGAACATAACAAGAATTAGTGCTTAGTGCTAAATAATAGATCCTGTTAAGCTGCCTGTCGTTTCACTGAGCAAATCACATAATGCAAACAGAATAAAAACATTTGAATGACTTGAGGACCCTTCAAAGAAAATTGCATTGTTTATCAAAGCAAGGTTTTGGTTTTCTCCGTTTTCACTTTTCTTGCCCTTTCAATAGGGACTTGTCTCTTGTAAGCAAATTAAAAGTTGGCAATTAGTGATTAGATTAGATTAAGTGAGTTGTAAGTTATAAATTGTAGAGCAAGTATTATTGTTTGTGAATTGACAATGTGGAGATCTACAAAACGTCCGAATTCCAACGTGGGTCTGAGAAAATTTGTGACAAATCGAACACCTGACAGGAAGAACAGTGATGCAGGGTTGGCCAGATATTTCATCGCGATATCTTTTCGTATCTAGATGCTTTATCTAGATAAATCCTTCCAGAAAAATTTATCTTCAGAATTATCTAGATAAAATTGAGAGGGCCATCTGTATCTTTAGCAGTTTCCCGTTTATCTATAGATAAAGAGAGAAATTCTGAAAAAAAGAATGTCCCGCCATGAAAAAAGTTGCGACATTCGCTTCAAAACAACAAAATTCCGGCCATTTTTAGTTTTTCCTACTCACAAATTGACAACAAACGACGTGTAGCGATTATAGTAGCGATGTTTACTCGTGATTACTAAAGAAATAGACAAGGACGGATTGCCTACGCGGTACCTGTATTTTTAACGGATTTCCGGTAGATGACCGGGAGGACCCTTGTGATTTAAAGCGGGGTTTTCCTTTGGAATTCTGGGGCAGCAACCGACTCTTCAAGCCATCACAATTATTTGCTTGCCCCTCGGCGTACGCGCCGCCCCGTTTTATGGGCCCAGACAGAAAGCCAAAGAAACCTTCCTACCGATTCCCCCAAAACAGTGGAGCACGACTGACTAGAATTCACTGTCAGGAGCCTCCACCACTCTAGATTCAGTCCCCACCAGAGCGCCTTCACTCCTCCTCCCCTCTTTTATGGCCCCATGGACACAAGTGGAGCACCGCATAGCTATTAATTCTGTGGACCGGTACAACTCATTGATAAGGTCCCAGACTTTAATTGACTAACAGCACGTAATTCTCAGGCTTTCTAAATCTGAAAACCTAATCCTGTTCAATTCAGTCTAGCCATTCCGATGCAGTGAACCAGGCTGTCAATACGTCGGAAAAACAGCAGAAAATCTTCGTGGTCATATTAAGTCCGGCAAATCATTTGCATGTCCGGCGGACCCGACATCATTTATCAAGAGCTAAACTTATTTCTAGGAGGGCTGAAAAGCAGCGGAAACAAAACCAAACCGACAAAGATTCGCTAAAAGAATTCACTTGTGAAATATGTGATGGGAAGTTCTTAACCCTGTCAAGGTTAAGAACACATATCAGTGCGAAGCATGGAGGAGCTGAGAGAAGGTAAGCTCAACAATGATTCTTTAATATCCCAATGGGCTGAATACAGTTTGCATTAATACGTTTACAATCTAGAGCGGAGATGAAAAAGCTGTGGGCAAATCCAGTAGAACCTTGCATCGTTTCAAGTCAAGAAAGTGGGTTCTGTGAGAACATTAAATTCCTGAAATGGTGTAATGCAGAAAGCAGTTTGGCTAATGCTGCACGAGAGAGCAGCTTGAAGATGAACGGGAAACGGCCGAAGTTCGTCTATCACGTCATTGTCATTGACAAGCAAATCGAGGCTAGAAAGTGCCAAGACTTCCTAAGAAAGGCTATGGAAAACGAGAAACGAATTTAATACTACGTAGGCGTGTCAGATAGGACCGACATCAATTCGTACCACACGGATACTTCAGTTTCATCTTCCAGTCGTTCCAAGATTAGAAAAATGGTAGGACATCACACGTATTTGATTCATGTTTAAGCGTTCAAGAATGGCTCTACTATCGAAAACTTTAATGCAGCTCATAAATTCGAAGCGATTCATCAGATCATTGGACATGCAGCGAAACTAACCAAAAAATAAACAGATATAAAGTGGATTATAGCCAATGAGCGACTGAACTTGGGCAACATGCACCACGATTATCTTACAGAAGCTGAAATGAATGAAGCTCGTGTTGCTGGCCGTCGACTTAACAACGATCTTGTTTGCTTGCAAGCAAACTGCAATCAACAACATGGACAGAATAAAAATTTCAGCTTTTCAACAAAACTACACATCGATGAAAGTGTTGTGAAAAAAATATCACTGTAGATAGTTCTGTGCTTAACTTCTTGTATCTTCAGCCTTTTTTTTGTTCCATTTGTTCCTCACAAGTTATTAATTGGTTTAATTCTCAACTGTATTAAAAGTTCTTTTTTTTTTAAAAAAGTGTCTTAAGAATACTTGAAAGCAGCTCTAAGCAATGTTAGAAGCAAAACAGAATGAATAAAAAACCTACCTGAGCAAATCCGCCTTGAGCCGTGACTTTTAATGACATTTCAATGAGGAACAGAATGCTAAAGAGATCGTTGGAAATCTGGAGAAAGTAGCGCTCTGGTGAATCTGCGTAAGTAAAAGAAAGAGAGTTGAGTGTCATGGATCATTTACGATTGTGTCTCATTAATTACAATTGGATTAACCTGGAGGAATCGACGGCCTCTCCATCGCAAGAGTTATGCAGTTTAATGCAATTAGAAGCAGAATGAAACGATCAAATGCTGGATGCTCTACAATTGCCATGCAGCGCTGTCGAAACCTGTATAATTAATGAAGTATAATGCCGAGTCAGTGGACGGCGATGACAGCATGAAAGGCATTTGGGAGTAACTCGCAAATAGTTGGAGGTTGTCCAAGTGCCGTTTTGATTGAACTTACTTGTGCTCGGCTGGGAATATGAAGCAAGAGTACTCCCGGTGTTCTTTCATCCAATTCATGGCCTCTTGGCATTTCTCCTTAAAAGGTTTGAACTTCACACTTCCAACGGTGTGAACGGAAGGTGGTGAGTCGCCAACGCTTGCACAGCGTGATTCACACCAGCTGCTGATCGAAGGAAAAGCGTACATAAGCGTAGACAAGAATACAGTAAAGCGTGGCGTTATGGAGTACAGTAAATCCGAAATGCGTGTTCATTACCTGCTATGAATATTGTTATTGTTATTGTGTATATTATTGTAGTTATTGTACTCGTTCATTTTCAGGTTCGGACTCAGGCTCGCACGTCGCTCCTTTCTCCGCTGATCTTTCTCTTCCCTCCAACTGCGAGCTCGCTTCAAATGCGGACTTCTCACTGGACTCGCATTTAGCGATAATGGACTCAAACTTCGTGGACTCATGTTGGGAGAAGTAAATGGACTTAGACTATGTTTTGAGAACCCATTTGGTGACTGCGGTGCGTGAACATCAATCTCGATGTGAGTGGGTGCGAGGTAATGATAAGCCGAGTTCAGTGAAGTGTACGAGACTTGTGGCGAACCAAGATTGGACTTTGAGCCGGGATTACTTAGCGGTGGTAAAGGTGATCCCTAAAGTAACACACGATCATGAGCATTAAGGCATGGCCAATGTACGTCGGTCCTTGCTACACCTACATTGCGGCATTAAGGAGGATTTATTTTTCATTAAGGCGCATAAACACTCCTGTCAATCGCACTACTGGCCTACTGGACATACCTCTGGAGTGGGCGCAATGTAGGTTATTATAATGGGAGCAGGAGGAAGCACCGCAGACGACGACGCTGCGACTGGCACGAGCAGTCGCGACCCAGATGATTTGGATGGACCAGGTGCAAAATGATGCGGGGATTCATTAAGCGCAAGTTTCGATGCTGATCTGCTTCGCAATTCACTAGCGGCCCTTTCCCGTTCTTCTGCTTCCTTCTCTCTCTGTTCGCGTTCAACTCGCTCACTTGAGAATCCTTCCACCAAAATGGCAACCAGCAGGTTGAAGAGGACGTAGTTTCCGAAAGTCATCAGAGCCACAAAATACAAAGCTGCCCACGGACTCGTCTTCTCCATACCGTTAAATAAAACATGGTTCCAGTCCTCTTGGGTAAGGATCTAGGTTTTTTAAGCAGTAATAAGTTAAACTTGACATGCAGTCGCAAAAAATTGGCGTGAGATTTCCTCACAAGTGTAACCTGGAGGAACAGGGTCCCAAACAAGCGTTTTTTGTCCCCACATTCAAAGTTAAATCCGGAGGTGCTTTGTGCATGTATGACATATCCTAGGATAGACCAGCTCAAAATACATGCGTGTACAAATTTTCAGACTGATTCGACCATTCGTCAAGATTTTATGAGCAATTTACGAAATCAATCTCACCGTATGTTTTTTAAATAATTTATGATTTTCTTCGGTTGTTTGTGAAAAAGTAATATTGACATTTTTGACTAAGCTGCTTATAAATTCAATAAAAACGGTTGCATCAGTCTGAAAATTTGCAAGCGCATATATTTTGAGCTGGGCTATCTTACGATATGTTACACATACAATGTACCTTTCCGGCTTGACTGCAGAGGGTGACAAAAATTGTTTGAAACCCGCATGGTTGAGAACGTAATTCAATTTGACGTAATTTTGAATTGCACACATAAAATGTATATTAGAAATGTGAAATGAAGCTGACCTGGAATACGGTCAATAAAGACCAGAGTAAATTATTGAAATGTTTCCGATCACAATTGCAATTTGCGTCTGTGCTTGGATTACAACACATATTGTTACAAAAACGGCCACCAAATATTACCATTCCCAGTAAACTGTTGCAAAGAGAAGAAAAAAGTAGTTGAAGGCTAGAGATTAAGATTTAAAGATTTTGTTCAAGGTCATTGGATTTACAGATCCTGGTGTCTGATCTGAAGCAATGGTGAAATATTAACCGTTAGTATAGAATTGGCATTTAGTTCAAGGGGCCTACAACAAAAAATGCCGGCTTAGGCGCAGTTCACTTTCAGAATAAGGTTGTTGTGAATCGGGGCACATGGGAAACATCTTGTGTCTAGCGGCAGCGGGTTACAAGTCGCAATGCAATCGGAAACATACATTAATTAAGGAGTTAATTCATACTTCAATCAATGGATGTGCATGGAAGCAACGCATCATTCCACATTTCCATTCTATTGCAATTTGCATGTGTGCCGAATTTTTAACAATGTGTGCAATCCATATTCCAGGTCACCTGCTCTTACAATTTAGATCTACTTGCCTGAAACACGGTAATGAGACTCCAAAGAAGAGAATCAAAGTTTTTCCTGTCACATACTTTCTCAGTGCTTCCTGGATACTTCGAAACACAAAATTTGCAGCCGAACAGGTTCATGCCCAGAATACTATTGTCCGAATTGTGAAAGTCCACGTGGAACGGAGCGAGTGGGAACAAAAGAACATTTTATTGACATTTTACACCATTATTTTTACTTTCAAGGTACAGGACAAGCAAAGTCTGATGTACAGCACAAGCACACGGGGTATGGCATAACAATAGACAGTATTAGACTACGAATTAGGATTTTGTAGCATTCAATTTGGAAAGCGACATCGGAATGACCTAAGTGGGATTTGGGAGGAATGCGGACCGAACGAACGACTATGACTTCAGCTAGCAAGTGAGTAGGTGAAGGAGAAACTGTCGTGCTCGTGCACTACTGTATAAAACACGGTTAGAAGGCAGAGGCTAAGAGTTTAATTCTATACGAGATTCACTGCAAAATTGGTTTAGGGTTTGGCGTGAGATAAAAGAGAATCAGGTACGAAATTCGGGTCTCACCTGAATATAAAAATGAAGAGCAGTAAAAGTGCGCAAAACACTGCGACGTTGTCCATCGTTTTGAGCATTACCACGAGCTGTCTTCTCAAATTAGGCATGAATCGCACCAGTTTGAGAATCCGAAGCAGTCGAAACGTACGAAGCACTGACAGAGCACCACCTCCATGCACATTGCCTTCTATTATGCCTTGAAACAGCTCAACGCCTGACAAGATGACAATAATGCCGTCGAACACGTCAAATCCGTTCCGCATGTATCCAACGCATCCGTATGCTAGGAGTTTTAATAACATTTCGAGAAAGAAGATTGATGAGAAGAAGATGTTGCTGACTTCAACAGCTGTTGTCAGTGATGGAGACTGTGAAAGTTTGAAAGATTTGTTTACAGTTTTAGAAAGTTTCCTCACATCAGGTCGATCAAGTGAACCATTTGTTGATTGCATAAACATGAAGAAAATCGAGAAACCTGATTGTGGTGCTCTACGCCCATGGACATGGTGTTGATCAGAATGGCGCAGAGAATTCCTTGCTGGAACCATTTGTTCTCCACAAAATCTCGAATCGCAGATCCACAGGGACCTTGATCCACCGGCGAGCGGCTTTCAATGCCCCAAATTTCATCGAGTGAGGACTTGCGGGATCGGTGCGAGGAGGTGCGTCGGCTCGGTGTGCCGGGGACGGAAGTGACGGGGAGCATGGGAGCGCTCCACGAATGGGGTTTCGACTTTAGCACCGTACTAAGCTCATCCCAGGCAGGTAATCCCTTTACTTTGGCAGCTCCGAGGGCGACCTGTCACATGTCAAGTATGGGATTAGTATTGGCAAATTTGCAGCCGAGACCATATGGGCATCTATTTCGCTTTGTTGCGGTGAGTATACCTGCGGCAAAGCTCCCAAGGCACCACTAATGGCCAGCAATTGAGGGCACGTCAACTGATTTCTCCCGCCGCCAGCAGCCGCCGCTGCCGTTCGATGCCTTTCTTTCTGAGTTTCTTTCTCCATAAGCAAAGCGTCTTGTGTTCTACTTTCTCGCAGTACGCCCAAATCAATTTGACTTTCCGGGCAGTCTTTTCTCTTCAGTTGACGTCGAAACTTTCTCTTGCCTTTCCGAATCCAGTGTGCGACCAATCTAATTTAATAGAACAATAGTTATAGTAATGAATGCTGAAATATGAATAAATTCGCCAGCGCAGTGCATAATAAAATGGTGAAAGTGTCAAAGACAATTATATTTGCCAAAAAAGTTTCGAACTTAAAGATGATGAATGATGTGACTCGAAATAGGATAAAGAAACCGCACACCGCCAAAAACTTTTGTGGTGAACGACTGGAAAGGTGGGTTGACTTTAAATTTTGAAGCATCTGGCGAAAGGGCGTGCCACGCAAAAGATAACAAGATGAAATGAAAGGATGAAAGTTTCAAATTTCACGTACTTGAACATTTCGGAGTAGCAGGACGCGTTCTCGACTGCGGTGAGCGTTGACGTCGACGTGAATCTGGCCCGCTCAATTCTCATGCGTTCTAGCTCGCGTTTCTTTGTCTCGGAGAATTGTGTAGCGATAACGACAAGGCACAGGTTGATCATGAAAAAGGATCCGATCTGTTAACGGGAAAGAATACGAATTAGTCATGGAAACGGACAAATGTTTGAGAGCTTGGCAATTCCGAGTTCAAGCCAGTGAGAACTTTTTCCTCAATTTATTATCTAAACGCTTCAGTGTGTTAATTATATGGGAATTGCAAACTTACAACAATAAGCAAAGTGAAGTAAATCCAATCCCAGAACGAATGCGCGTCTTGTACGTAGTACATGATATCAGTCCATCCTTCTAGCGAAATTACGAGAAAAATAGCAACCCAAGCAAGGCCAATGTTATCAAAGGAGATTGCTCCTTGAAACGGATTCTTTTCTCCAGCGCGACAGTCCGTGTAGTATTGATTCCAGTTGATGCAACCAGGTGGACGGGGATTGTAGAATTTGGCTTCCAATTTGCACTCTTCGCCGTACTCGTTGCGAGTCGGCGGCAGATCATCACAGAAGTGCATTCCTGCAAAATGCAAAATAGTGTCAGCAGTCGATGAAAGTGGTAAGTTTCTGGTCTGGCATGGCATTTTGGGGTCAATTTACATATTTATGATGATTTGTGTAATTGTTAGGATATTATTGTCCATTTCCTCAGTGCTCGCGTGAATTGTAGACGTGTACATTGAAAGCATGTAAATTACAATTTACTTGTTCGAACTTGGCAAGAACCGATTTCGGTGGAAAGTTTCCGGAAACTTGTGCGGCACTTTCTCAAAACTAGTGCGAATTCCGCACTGCCGTCTCTATTTTGGCATTCAAATCAAATCAAATCAAAGTACTTTATTACTGTCAACGCTTGTCACATGTCGTGGTTTACGGTACAGATCTAACGAATTATTCCAACAACCACTATAAAACCAGGACGAAGCCGAATCGTTACCAGAAAGGCAATGTATAAAAATTTATACAAAGTTACAAATTCCTATTGATGGGATTTCACTATCCATTCTTTAGCCATTATTTTAAAGTTACCGACGCCTATTTTAAACGTGCCACAGAATAATGGCTCGATAAACATAAGATTTCTCGTAAAAGTTGGTCCTGTGTGTGGGGACTGAGAATAAATTTGTATCGCGAGAAGAATTATTGTTAGTGAACCTTAGGCAGCCTACATTAAATTTAATAATTTTGAAGAGTATGGATAGCACATGCAGTTTGTATCACTCGATAATTAATAGTAAATCATACTGGCTTAACAAAGAGTTAAAATCAAAGTGCCAGTAATCCGGAAGAAGTTCGTACCTAACTGAATTATTTGCAGCCCAGCATTTCTTTCTAAGTATCAGATTAAATTTGGGGTAAGTGTAAATTAAGAGGAGATTATTGACTTTCCTTTGGATGCTCTCTAGCAGTGGGGGAGAAAGACATCCCAATATGGTGAGGCAATGGTCTTGTAAGGAGTGAACATAAGTATTAATGAAAAGTGAAAGTAATTTTGGGGTTAACTGTCTCTTTACTCGAACCATGGCAACAATTACAGATCAGTTTTTACGAGAAATACGGGAGGCATGCCACTTGAAATTCATTTGAGGGTCCAAAATGACCCCCAAGTACTTAAATTTGAAAACACGACTAATGCATTCAACGTCATACTTTAGATTGAGGTTCGGTTTGTGTTCTTACTCAAAAACATGTATTCAGTTTTGTCAACATTAAGTAATAGATCTTTCTCGCTGAAGTAAACCTTCAAATTGCAGAGGACAGAATTAAGTTTAGTTCGATATCAGGCAGTGAAGTACTGATGTATAAAAAGGCGTCTGTATAGAGCGAAAAGTCCACTTCCGACAAAACTTCACAAATATCATTGGCGTAAAGTATAAACAACAATGGACCAAGAATCGAATCCTGTTGACTTCCTCGTAAAATAGGATATAAAGAGGAGACATAGCTTCCTAATTTAACACAGAACGTTCTTTTAAATAAATAATTATGAACTAATTTTAACAAAGGTATACTAATTCTGTAAAAGCATATAGGCATTGCTATTAGCTTACAATAACTAACAGAATTAAACGCCTTCCTAAGGTCCACAAATATTACACCAACCATTTTGTTGCTATTGTTCCTAAGAACTTTATGCGAAACGTTAGTCCATGTGGTATCGCAATAGTAACCTTCACGATAGGCATGCTGGTCAGGGTTTAGTTTGGCTCCTAAATCACATTGAAGTAATTGAATTACAAACTTTTCAAATTTCTTAGCTAAAAAGGGCAAAGAAGAGATAGGCCTATAATTGTTCGCTTCGAGCCCTGTCCTTTATAAATGGGAGTGATGGTTGCCGACTTAAGCTTACGAGGTAAACGGCAGCCAATTAAAATGGAGTTCAAAAGAGTTAAGAGATACAAGTGTAGGCCCCCTAGATTAAATAGCAGCTTGAAATGTGGAGAGTTGCTATGCTTAACTTTTAGGCTACTTAGACACTTTCGTAGGGACGCCTACATTAGCCTGCAACTAGCACTCGTATCATCCACAGCAGAACTTAAGAAACTGTGTTTCATTTTCCATGGCAGGCAGTTCAAACACTTTTGCAAATTCACCTGCGATTGCAGTCAAGTTGTTCGACACCTCTCCATTAACTAAGAGCGATGCGATAGGTTGATGAGATTGATTCTTGTTTCCGAGAATTGCGTCGCAGACCTTCCAGACTGGCCGTGTGTCCGGGTTTTGGAAGACAGCATTTGTGGTAATCTTCTTTTTGGCGTTTGGGATTGCATGAGTGACTGAATTTTTACAATACGAAAGTTTTTCTCATCTACAGTGTTACGTGACCGCTTAGCAATAAGTTTTTCACGTCTGCGTAGTTCAGATAACAATTCACTATTTAACCAAAGGAAGGGCTTACACGCTTTTTGAATTTTACCATGTAATTATTTAGGACATAATTTAACAAAAGAATGAAGTGATCAAAATAAACATTGGTATCTGCAATTAGTAGACAAAAAGCGCTTAGTTTAGTCAGAAAAATCGGCCAATGAAAGTTGGTACTAACTAAATTAGTGAATTCTCACTCATTAATTCCGAGCCAGAGCAGAATAGTACATCTAATGGAATAAATATTTCGGCGTTTAATCATAAACTCCAAACCTTTCACAAAATAGTGCAGGCGACTGGAAGCTGCAAGAGAGTCTTGTGAAGAATATCATTCTTCATTCTGCAAATGGTTTCCCGGAAAGTTGTTTGTGTGAACTTACGCAATGTTCTTTCTAGTGGAGCCTGGTCTATTACGTGTACGTATGTATGCTTTGACATGACATTTACTTAATTTAAGATGAGATTTATGTCCTTCTGTCTGTCTACTTCTGGGAAATCCCATTGCGTTTCCGTCTCCTTTCGCTGGAAAGTAGCGGTACAATAGGATGAGTTATTATAAAAGATTCAGGATAAGGAGAGCTGCTAAGTTACGCCTTGAACACGAGAATAAGAATTAAAGAAGTGAATAAACCATCGTGCTGGCTGCCGAGTCCGTCCGGTATTTAAATGGGCTAAAAGCATGTAAACATTTCACATTCGTCGCTTCCTTCTTCACGGCTCAAACTTCAGCTTAAATATTAGCATTAACATGAAATCAAACGTCCTGTGGAACAAAATCGAACGGAATCTGCCTCTCATTTACAACGAAGTCCAGAATATTCTGGATTTTGGTACACAATCTTTGCCTTTACCGGAAGGACTTCATAAAGGAAAAGTACCGTGTGTTTGTGTTTATTTGTTGACATAAGAAACTGGGTCAACATACGCATTCTCAGGGACGGCAGATGTACACAGATTTTCGCAACAACAGGAAGCATGGCCTCATATTCCTATTAATCATTCATAGACATGATTTTTCATTGCATGCTCAACAACTTTCACTAGCTGCTTGCCCCAGCTGTCCGTCCTGATTCTTGCTTTCAATGTTGAGTTGACTAATGGTTTGGATTTTCTTTATCCTTTTGACAAGTCTTGTCTAACAAGATTTATTCATGGCATGGAAGATGAATCATGCGAACCCTGAACGTTAAGCCAGCATGTTAACATGCATTTAGGTTAAGTTGGCATTGTACTCGTCCAAATTACGCCAATTTTTACGGGACAAGTATGAACTGGTACAAGCATCAGCATCTGGCGCTAGTGCGTACGGCCTACAGGGATCTGGGTCATTTTATTGTGCAGAATGGACTTGGGACGGCGCTTGGAACTTACCATTGTCTTTGGGCAATGAACAAATATAATCTTTCTCAGAATCTGCATGAGATCTGAAGTACAGCGACGTCGGCCTGAAAATAGAAAGCACATGTATTAGGATTTGTCGATAGCCGTCATCAACACCAGCAACTATGCAACTGGAACTACAGCACTGAAACTCACTCCAAATAAAACACATGGTCGGTCTATTCTAAGAATTTAAGATGTTCACAGTTCACTCTTTATTAATGTTCTATTTCTAACACAGCACGCACGGTTATGCAGAATGCACGATCCGCGTAGATGTGCGCATCTAATTCTTGAGTCAGGATCGGCAGATGTTGCACATCGTCTCCAGGGCACGGGCACGGGTCCATACTTGATGTCTTATCAGCAAAATGCAAAACGCAAAGTGCAGGCTGCAAACACAATTTCTCAGGCTTCAGGGTTTCACCATTCCATCAATCATTTTCATGCTCATCGCAATCAGCAAGCGACTGGAACTTTTAGTATCATGAATCACGCAGGTGGTCAAAGCCGAGAGGAGATCATTTAGGCACAATCAAGAAATTTCTGCAGCCGCCGCCCAAGAAAGGCATTTGGCACGAGGCAAGGCGCAAAACAAGGAAGAGCGAGAGTAAGAGCAAAAGATGCTGGTTGTGTCAAAAATGAATCAATCAAAACTCAGTTGGCCTTCAAAGGCAAGGTTATTAGTCAAATAATGTGGATGCAAAATTCAGAGGGATAAAAGGGACACTCAGATTAGAGCACACGACACGTGAATTGAAAGTGATCTGTATTCTTACGAGGCATTTGGGGTCCGCACGCTGTAGAAATGTTTCCAATTCAATGGCCTAAATTTGATTTCAAAGCCGGTACGGATTCGGATCAGACGGAGGAGGTTCAGGTTTGAGTTTTGTGAAAAGTGAGAAAAATAAGAAAATTTGTGGTCATAAAAATGTACGTGATTCGTGTTAAAAATCACAACCATTGGCATTTTGCATTGCAGAGAGAGAAAAGTACAAGAGAGCTACAGTAAATACGAAAGGCAGTTGACAACCAAAATCGCAAACGGCAAAATGTACAGCTTGGCTTCAGCTCGAGTTTACGTTCAGACGTTCATATTTCATATTCAACCGAATTAGCATTTGTAATGCAGACTGCAGAAGCGCAGAAATTCGCGTGATGCGTGAAATATCGCAAATGGCAAATGTTCACGAGAGAAAAACGACATTGACATTTACGACAGCAAAGACGAAGAGTGAAAAGAGAGATGAAATATTACAGAATATGGTCGAGAGCAAGAAATGACATGACACGTGTAATGCCGAGTTAAAGATCACATTTCGCCAAGCTTGCTTGGCTCATTTGACTTACATTCCGGTGATGGTCGCATTTCTGTCAATGTAGCATCGTTGTCGAAGTGTTCCAGACCAGAGCTGCACTCCAATTATACCAAAGATAAAAAATACAAAAAAACAGAGGAGGAGAACGTTGCCAAGCATTGGAAGTGTGTCCAGGAGCAGCATCACCAGAATCCTCATACCTGAAAACGAGACGAAATACATGCAATGTTATTTGGTGCTCGAGACAGGGAAGGCATGGGTCACGTCTGCAGTCTGCGCGGTGTTCTACGGCTGCGGTTTCTTCGACTCGGACTTTTATTGAAGAAATTGCGGTTTATGGTTATAAAATAGGATCCAAGTATGGAGCAGGAAGATTGCTTGGAACTCGAAACATTGTATTGAGTAACATGTTACTCGAATGCTGAGCCACGATCCTTAAAATATTATGACCGCATAAATTGTTAAATAGCTTTACAACCAATCTACTTGAGATGTTGGACGAGCCGAGCATTTTGCTTCACAACGTTCGCTAGCAACCGTCCGAGTCCAAGGGCCAAGGGCAGAGTGCACCTGAACTCTTTCAAGACGAGCGATGTGCGCTCCTAGGAGCAATTCCACGTCAGACCAGACTGGCCTTGCCTATGCCTGACAACCGCACGAATGAATGATGCAATCTCCAGCATAAAGCGATGGAGCTTTTACAGATCATAAAGAGCCTTTTATAAAAATAATATCAAAGTGAAACTTTAAAGTTTCACCACATTAAAGGCAAGTGTTGTAAGTGGATAGAATATGAGAAGGGAAATTATTATTTTTAGTCCAAAAAAGTAACGCCAGTATAAAATATGGCAAAATGTCTCAAATTTCATTGATTTTTCATAAAATTCTTTCCTGTTCATGTCTGTGAATTTCAGGGACACGAATAATTCAATTTTCACGATCCACTTGGTATACCATGCCGGCAGGAAGCGTCGAGGTGGCCCGGTCAAAGTCAAAATCGGTTGTACGTTCACGTGAAATATTCGTGCTATCTCCATCTCCGGTCTCATTGTAATACAGAGGGTGTTTCCTTTGTTTTTTTTCAACTTTAAAATTTATTTTTTACCTTAATGGAAGCGACTAGGAATATTTTTGGTGTTCTCAATGTGACGACCATCCTTCTTTACAACCAATCTAAGGCGCCGTTTCCACGAATTAAACGTTTTGGTGACCAAATTTTGATCAATTTTGCCCCACTCCTGTCGCATGATTTTCCAAAGTCCTTTTTCAGTTTTTGCCCGGCATTTGTGAAGTTTTCTTTTTAAATAGCCGAATCCAAAAAAATCCAAAGGACTAGCATCAGGACTCTTAATAGGTATATCTGAATTTTTGATGATGCGGATTCCAAGTCTAGACTTGAGGTCGGCTACGTAGGCTTCAGTTTTCCGAGCGGTGTGAGACGATGCAGCGTCGTGGTGAACTATTATCTTTGAAAGTTCTCCCGGGTAAAGCTTGGGAAGATGAGTCTCCAATAAAGGCTTAAGCACTTTGTCAATATAGTACTGAGCATTAACTTTCACTTTTTTTGGAACAATTATAAGAGGCAAGGTTCCACGACCAGAGATTGCCCCTATGACCATAAAGGTTTTTAAAAAGTTGTCCTTGTCCACAACCCAATTTTCTGGAACTGATTCTCCACGCTTCACGTAACAAACCTTTCTTTTTCCATTCACATTATAGAGTCCGAACATGGCCTCATCCATTGTGACCACAAGTTCATATTTTTTGCCGGCGAGACATCTCTCGTAGAGCTTGCGACAGTTTTGTTTCCGGTTTCGCATGTGGCGCGAGTTGAGTTTATGAACTCTTGCTTTCCTGGACAATCGCTTACCCAATTTTTTTATTATGTTGAATATAGTCTTTGTAGATACTTTTAATTGTCTTGCCATGTCTCGAAAACTTGGTGGATTTTCTCTGGAGGTCATAACGTTGACCCGCTTGACCAGCTGTGGTGTAGCCACTGTAGGCCGTCTGACGTTTCTTGGAGCTGGTAGCCCAATTGCCTCAGCACCTCGCTTTTTTCCAATATTTTTAAGAATGTTGGACACTGTCATCTGAGAAATGACTATATTTTCACTTTTAAGTTGTGCCACTATTGACCTCTGACTCATTTTGGCTTTGGAAAGCGCTATCACCATCCCCTCAACTTTAGGGTCAATTATTTTCGGCATAACTAAATTTTTACAGACAAAGCGGTTGTGGAGTTAATTAAGCTTTTAATTCTAAATGGAATGAAATCGGCCCTGAACTTTGAGATTACTTTGCTTAGCTGTAGAAAGGCAAGGAAAGTTGAAAAAACCAAAGGAAACACCCGGAAACACCCTCTGTATTTCATATGCCTGACTTGCCTTTATTTACAAACAACTCACAAAAGATATTTGTAATCATTATTTTCGCTTTGTACTGGCGTGGCCCAATACTTCGCGAATTTTTGTATGGAATTCAGTGAATTTTTCTCAACAATGTACAACAGAACAGCAAGCGTCAGTAGAGTAGCTTGCTGTCTATCTATTTTTCGTACATCCGCATCTACAAACCTCAGCGCCTGTGCATTATTAATCTGCATGTGTCATGACATTTTATGAAGACTAATGCAACTTTATTTTATTACGCTGCGCTACCACAACGCAAGGCCCAGTTGTAAAAGTAAAGTAAAAGTTTAGACTTTCCACCATACGTGTGGTAAACCCCTCGAGTCTAAACGTGGATCCAAGTACAAATTTACAACCATGTTAACCGCTTCTTTACTACCGTCCACCATAATAAAATAAAAATGCAAGCACTTGCAAGATTTATGGCTCACTTGGTATTCGATTAATTGCTCTCAGCGGTCGCAGCACACGAACAGTTCGGATCGCCGAGATGTTCACGTTGTCTACGTTCGGGATGCAGTACTCGACGAGCCTGTGGAAAGAAACAGGAGAATTTATTAAATTAGTGATGCAGGTAGAATTTCAATGGGTAGCTAAGCCTCTGAGGACTATAAAGGCATACACAGAATAGCAGAATCGCAATCGAGGGTCGAGAAGATGGATTAATGAGAAAATTCAAATTCTTATACATCTTCATTGCATTCATGTCAAGAGCAGGAACAGGAACAGAGCCAGTGACTGGATAAACACTTCAATAATGCTCGCAGCAGGGCATCGGCCCTACGCTCACGCTCCACATAATTTCTGGTCGAGCTCCGTGAATACACGGTGGAAGTGGAAAGTTACCCACTCCACAACTCCACACGAATGAACATCAAACCAAGGCAGATACCACGATACCATAATACCAGCCACTAGACACTTTATCTAACCATGTGGGAATACAGACGGCGCGACGCAGGCCAGGCTATTGACATCATCTTCATAAATCATGGCTGTCAGTTTGATTGATTCTCATTTTCATTGACCGAGTCATTACTAACAAGAAGAGCCCCACTGCACGCATGCATGTAACCATTTGTAGGTTATACAATTTTGTTTTCATTCGGGGATAAGACGTTGCCGTTGCGCGTAAGCTAAGCACAAAATTTTCCAGGAAAACACCAAATGCGGCCGGCCACGGCTTGGCGCGGCGCGGCACGGACCGCTCATTCATTCAGTGTGCGTGTGCCTGCCTGCATCTTGACATCAACATCAACAGCCGTTCGAAAGGTGTTGACTTCATGGAAATCAATAAAGCACTATCTTTATCAGTTCTAGCCACATCAGGGCCAGGGAAAGGGCAGAACAGAAAAGAAACCACGCACGCATGAAAAATGAGTTTGTTTTCCTGCTGCAATCCTCCTGCCATTGTCACACGCAAACGATCGCTGAATCGGATCGACCTCTGATTGACCCAATTGATTCTACGTACATTTATCACCGGTAAGAACAATCGTTGTTAATTACGTAAGGGAAGGTGATCAGTGATCATTTATCATGAATGGCTTGGCTTCATCAAGCTACCGAATTAGCGTCAATCAAAAATCTTGCACACTGAGTCTCACGAGACTACTGGACTCAGCCGGAAAAAATATTAACGTAATTTATATAAGTTACAGGAGTTCAACACGATGACGTCGTAAGCAACTGGAAATTGAAGTTGGTCACGCCATCATCAACATCATCACTACATGAATGGCTTCAACGTGAGTAAGTAACCCATGCTCCCAGTTCAGGTCGCAGAACGTGGAAATGTACATTTGTTCTTTTATTGTAACGCACGCGTGAAGCGGTACGGCACTGTAATTGGCTTACCCAGCAAATACAATGAAACAATCCAACCAATTCCATTTGTCAGCAAGATATGTTCCATTTCCAGCAATACCCATGGCGATGCATTTGATACACATCTCTATGGCAAAAAATGCGAAGATACAATCATCCACTACCTGGAAAATGGAAAACAAATACACGGATTAGAATGAAATATGAAAAAGTTTGTGCTTTGTTGTGATAAGCAACAGAGTAAAGAGCAAAACAAGCGATTCAATAGAAGGATCAATATCTTGGAAACGGTAATTTCTCTCTTCTTTCACCGTGATGCAGTCGCATTGCTTGGACTTTTGGACGCTTTGCTGTGATGTCGATGCATTATATAAGGAATATGGTTCATATCTCAAAACTGTGTCCCACCACGCACTGTTTCTCACATTACAGTGTGAATCATTGTGCCGTGCTGTGTACTGTGCCTTGTAGTGTATTTCTATTTCCCAGGAAATTCATTTTTCCTGTCAAATGCAGTCGAGTCCAAGACCAAGTTGGCGGAGTATTCCTTGAGGTCCAATACAAAAACGTACACGTACACATTAAGCATACGGAACTTTCGTTGCTTTTTCTGTTTGCTCCCAAAGGACCACAAGCGAAAATAAAAACATGACCGACCAAACGAAAACGCCAAGCGCCAGCATTATGATTTTTATGTGTACTCAACTTTCTCCGACTCTAAAGTGCCACATGCCACAGCATTGCTGTTACTGTTGCTGCTTGTTACTGTTAAATGCGAAAGTAATGGACTGCACCACCGTACACGCAGCACAGCGGTCGGTGCATGCTCGTAATATTAAGTGATGTGTGAGTACAATGTGGAAATGAACTGGCACGGCATGACACTAGGCTACTGTATTCTGTGTGCACCCTTTTGCGGAAACGAGAATGGCAAACTTTCTCCGCACAGAATTGTTATTATGATGCCAAAGTTGATGCTTGATGTTAAGGCCTTGTTTCAGAAAGGAAGCGCAGGAAGGAAATGACAGGCTGCTGGAAATATTTGCAATCTGCACATTTTCTTCTTGTAGGTAGTAATTTACTGCGTACATTATTGTTATTTTTCCATTAGAAAACTTTCCTACATCATTTTCTGCTCGTCGGCACGATGCACGACTGGAAGATAAAGTTCAGTTCAGTTCAGTTCAACGGACGGAGTGGAAAAGCGCAAGGACTTTGACTTTGCCTTGCCCTGTTAACAGATCGGCGGAGGGGCTCGAACTCATCATCCACATCAAAACAAAGTAACTCATCTTGACGTTCACCATGACGTTCACGTATAATGGCGTATAATGGGATAAGCTGGTGCAGCAGCATAGAGAAAGAGTTCATCGTGAAGAGTAAACAAGATAAGAAATTCTGGAAAGTCTCTTCTTGATTCAGAGCAGCAGCAGTAGCAGCAGGTTCAACACTTCAGGCAAAGGAAGATTACTGAAGTCAAGCACTGGGACATGGCTAAAAGGGAAAGTGCGGTAATTTGATGAGATGCATATCATGCAGTGGCTACACGAAGCTCGCGAGCACGCTTCACATTAATCTTGCTCTTTTGATGTGTAACAAATGGTTTCAGGTTCAGTTGATTGTAATCAAAGATGAAATGAATGTTAAACGCCAACTACAGTCAGCACTACGTGCCTCGCCAATTTTGGCTTCAGGTTTCAGTCGACTGGAAGAGTTGGCCTTGCACTTCGTTTTGAAACAAATGGCATGGCCAGACATATGTTTTTTGCACGGAAAAGTTATCTCTGAATCTGCGACATGCACATTCATAAAAGTCCACATAATAAATTCCAGTGTGCACTCGTGCATGTGCGGTGTTTCGCGTTTGGCATGCCGTATGTATGAAGGGACAAGGTCGAGTTGTCATGTCATGTAATAAATTGACTCAGGTTTCTCACGCCAAGTGACCAGACACGACAACTGCGAGCTGACGTCGCCGGGCAGTACAGCCAATCTGCCAGCGAACTGGACTAAAATCGAAGTGAGTGCTTCTCGTTCCGTCTTTTTGCGAACAAGAAAGATTTGTAATTTGGTGTTGAGTGAAAAGTTTATAGATTGAGTCATTGCATTAACTCGCCCAACCCGGCTGCCTGCCCTCCTTTCGTTTTCTTCTTTCTTGGTTCGGGTCCAAAGAGTCCTGGTGAGGGAGTGCACAGTTCACGAAAGAATGTGTGAGTGTCAAGTGCGAGAAAATTTATGAACTTTTAAGTGACATTACGGGCGTACATACATTTTGCGGGGTTACGGATTAAGATTATCTTACACCACTACAAAATACTACAGAATGCATCTGGGGCCACGGGAGCCGTGTTGTGCCTCGAGTCCCGACTCGACTCGACCTGCACTTCCTTCTACAGTAATAGAAAATCATTCTCAGCCACAACCAGCGCAGTACAGGCCGTGGAACCACAGCTGCCAGCCAAAGGCTGATCTGGCATAATGTAGTTCAAAAAGTCAGTGTTCTTGTAGCGACTCGGGGTCTACATGGCACAATAAAATTTATTACCAAATGCTTTCTCCACTCTAATCTCGAGCCGGGCAAGTGTAAGGGCAAAGTAGTCAAGTCGTGAAATAAAATTAAGACACGGGTTTTATCTCTTTTCTATTAAATAGCATAATTCCATTAAGTAGATTCGCCGTCTTGTTGCGAAGCAGCCTGGTGCTTGGACATTCGCGACATCCATAAAGTAATCCGACACATAAAAAGTGATCACATTGTATCTTCGTTTCGTTTATGAGATCAAGGTGAACTGTGAAAGGCGTCTCGTGAATGAGAAAATGGGGATTTGGAGACTTGAGGCAAAACAATACATAAATTGAAATATGTACTTCAATTTATGGCATGGCGAGCGAGAGCGCTAGCTGTCCAGCAGTACAGCGCGTGACTTAAGCCCTTTCTTAAATCGGCAGCTTTTTCCAGTTCAGCGAACATGCGAGGATTACCGAAAGATCAACTACAAGGACACGGGACAAAACAGCATCCACGTTCACATCCAAGAAGTAAAGACGAAGATGAAATTTTTATTTTACTACAACAAGCCATTACTGGACACCGTAAAAATATGAGTCTGGACTGATCATAAACCCAAATTACTTATTACAAAGCACAGAATACAAATACAGCAGTAAGGAAGCATTATTGCGACGAGGCAAACACGATGACCTAAATTTTTAATGCCTTGGCCATTAAAGGATTCCGAGACTTCCATTTGGCCTTGTCAATTATCCACCCGAATTCACTCATTAGTTTTACAAGGCAATATTTGGGGTTAAGCTCAGCTCAGCTAATCTTATGTGAGTCGGGATTAAAATATTGCCGTGATTTGAATGGGTCGCGGGTGGGAACCTGAACCCGAAAATGCTGGCTGGACACATGGTACACGAAGGGAAATTGAAGTTCGCGACTACGAAGCATGTCAAGTTTAAGTGGACATGTCAGCAAAAGACGGTTTATCGTTTTATCTTGGTCTGCCAAGAAGCGATATCATGACCATGGTTGCTTGTTGGTTGTGTAAAGTGAAAGACCAAAGTTCGTGTTCGGGTAAAGGACAGGACCATGGTCATGACTCAATCGTCATGGATGCGTTGCCATTGTCGAGCACCAAGCGCGAGCAGCGGAGGCATGTAACTGTCACACACTCAAACTTCGACTTCAACTCGAATCTCGCCTGTTTGTCGTGAGACAATAAATAATAAGGCAGTGCAGTAGCAGCGTGCAATGGAGCGAGCACAAAAAAGTTCAAATTATACGAAAAAGTGGGAGACGAGAGTCTGGCATGGCAAGGGAAAAGAGCAAACTGCAGATTTACAAATGGAGAAAGCATTGAGTAAAGAGCTTGTGGAGATAGAGACAAGTTGAGAACTAACTAAGAAAGTTGCACGCAAATAAAACTTGAAACTTCCCCTCAATTCATTCATTTCGTACTTTTCCAGTATTTTTCTCTGCTAATAAGTATTCACAGCCCGTATTGCATTGCAGCAGCACAGAAGATCAGTCTTCTTTGACTCCCTGTGCACAGCAAGGCAAAAACTTTCTGCTAAGACTCTTGCTCACTTTCAATTTAATTTAATTCAGCCGAAAGAGCATTTGTGATTTTCACATCAAAGCGAGTCGAGTGTCGAGTGCCGGGCGCCTGCCCGTCGACTCTTGGAGCGGTGCAGTGAATGGTGGAGGAATCACCCATAAAGAATACATGGCAAGACAATGAACCAACTCAGCCAACTGAAATCCGTTACTCAACGGAGATTCATGAGGAAAGATTTATTGCTTGCGGTTCAATATCTTAACTTTGACAAAGCGAACAACTGCATACATTATTAGTAAAGGCACTGCAATAGTCACAGTTATAATAGTCAAGTAAGCATCCACCATGTGACGAATAAATTGTGGTTGTTCTAAGTCCATCGGCTTAAAACTGCGCATATCGTCGTGGCGAAGTACGAATTCTGTCCAGTACACGGCTGTATCAATCGGGTTCTGTGGTTGGTCTTTCAAGATCTTGGACCTTGTCATCATGTTGGATTTGTATCTGAAAATGTTATGTTTTGATTAATGGATTGAATTTCTGTTAATTATTAATTACTTTTTGCTGGATAAAATTTTCCCAACAACTTCATTCATTCTTTCTTGAGTAATTCCTTTGATTTCGAGAACAACTCCAAGCTCTTGCGCTTCAAGGCGGTAAGCAACCAAATCCTGGTCTCCAAAGAGAGGGACGCCAATGAGAGGCACTCCAAAACAAGTTGCCTCTGTTACGCTGTTCATCCCACAATGTGTCATGAAAGCTCGGATTTTCGGATGATCTGAGAAACAGAAAGAAGACCAGTAATGATCAGTTCAAGCAATGAATACGAGAAGCAATGATAATTTGACTTACTGAGGATCTCTTTTTGTGGCAGCCACTCAGAAGCCATGAGATTGGGCGGCGAATCTGCCGGCATTTCACCTTTCCATCTCCAAATAAATTTCACTTTGCTGTACTTTCTCATCATGTTGAAGAAAAGGTTTATGTATCGAGGAGTGAGTTTATTAAACTCAATTGTTGATCCAAATGCAATAAGGATAACGCCTTCTTCCGCATTGTCCATGAATTCTTGGAAATTCTGGCGGAAAGAATAATTCATCCATTAGCAGGTGAACAATAAAAGCCATCTTTGCTCTCTTTGTGTCACTTACCTGTGAAAGAACTCCAACTTTGGCCCAACATTGCATCCCACCAATGGGGATGAACATTGGCGTGAGCGGCCTCGCATAGTCAATGGCGTGATGGGCACTGTAAAATACCAGACTCGCGTTTCTCTCCATTTCGACAAACGACGGGACGCTTTCCAACCCAAATCGTTCTTTCATTAGCTCTTCAAGTTCAGTGCTGTGTGATTCGCCTCTTTTGCCATTTTTGAAGTATTCCAGCACATTCCTCACGCGTTGCACGAATCCCAGTGGATAACTCGTTCTGTAACTCATGTCTGGAATGTAGGATGCCTGCCACGGGAGACCAAATGAATGATGATACCATCCGATAATTGTTGTCGTGCTAAACTCAATGAATTTCCAGCCATGGTACGACGCAATAAGGATTCCACATTCCCCAAAGATGCTGTTCACGATCGCCAGATCGTATTCACCATGGTCAATAATGTGACTGAGCTGGGAGTCATTTCTTGCATTTAAAAGTGCCTTGCACGCGCGAACACTCACTTCAGCATAGTGCCCCATGACATCTCTCTCCGCTTCCCTGTCTTGAAGTCTGTCCACATTGTATAGGGATGCTGTAAATCTTGTCATTACTTCCGGTGCAATGTCGGTTACATTAGGATGGCTCTGCACAGTTTTGGGGTGAGATGAAACAAACGTTATTTGGTGGCTACGGTCAGCCAGACCAAGAACGAGAGGCCAAACGCCCATTTTGTGACTTAAGTTGCCACCGGCAAACAGAAATATTATTCTAGCACCGAACGAGGCACTTAATGAAGCCGCCAAAATGGCGGTGAACAAAAGCACGCGTACAGACATTGTCACTGTCGGTAGAAAAACTAAAAGACCCAAATCGTCTGACCTCAATGCAGCGAGCAACACGAGAGAATGGGTTTAGCATTTCGGTGTCATAGATTTAAAATCATGTGGTTGTGTTATTATGAAGCCAAAATAATAATAATCTCACAGATATTAAATTCAAACATTACACAAAGGTTCGGTCCACAGGTCAAAGATTCAACATGACTTCCCATTCCAGAACGCAAAACCATGCATCTGAGTACAAATTTTTCAAGTAATCTATTAATATTGAACTGTGAGTAAATACAGTACACTGGCCTCGAAAGCCAGGTAAACCTTCTCGTGTTGTGTACTCACGTAGACTTGTTTTTATTTTTAAGCGCATAAAGCCATTAAATTTCTGAGTCATGCTGTGCTAGTCAGAAAGAATTGAGACGCAATTTCAATTTTCAGTCCCGACCAAAGAGATTCCAATGTAAAGACTAGAGGCATTATTCCCGACAATCTCTCTATGTCAACGCCATGGTTTGAGGGGTAGGATGTTTGACAAAGTAGCAATCGTTCGATCACTGTTACCAACAGTTAATTTGTTGATGTCAAATCCTGTTAAAAACTCATGCCACTTCAATTTTCACGGAAAACTCAATCTCCTGGTAATCTCGCCTCTAATTTGGTTCCGTTTTGTTCGCAAGAGAAGTTCGGCCACAGCTGGATCAAACTAATTCACAATAATGGGCCACAAAAGGTGCATTATTCAAGACTGCCCAACACAGCCTAATTCGCCGACGGTATCTTTCCACAGGCAAGTCAAATCCCTGCAATCATGTTCTGGAACATTTTAGGCTACCAAAGCAGGCAGCACAACGTGACAAACGGCTGCACTTCGTTCGTGGCAAAAATGGAGAATTAAATTATCCCAATGAAATCTACGTGTGTTCGCTGCACTTCTGGAGTTGCTGCACCCGAAATGGAGTGGATGGACGGAACAGTATCGCTGACGGTCATTTCTCTTGTGCTGACATGAACGAAGATTCAACTCTGTACTCAAATCTAAGCAATTCAGTTGCAGTGTCCCTAAATGTTTGCCGAAAACTTGGTCTTCCGTAGTTTGTCGACTCTAGACCTACCGCAAACTTCATTGCACTAACTGACAATCCGAATGTAGTCCAGCTTGAGTATGCAGTAAAATCATTGTTTTGTGGAAATCTGAAGCCTGGTCTCAACGCAAATGCCACCGCATAAGACGAAAGCACATCACGAATGTCGGCTCTGGAAAATATGGCGGACATCCGTGGCCGAGCCACTCTAATTCCGAAAACGGCGAAGATTCAGACAATTCGGAGGAGGAATTATGCGCAGATTTGCAGTGCCTAAGCCCGTTCATCAGAAACATCGTTGTGTACATCGCTGGATGGGTTGGCCGCACCATATCTGCAAAAATCACCTGTGCATCATCTTACTTGACTTTAATTACGTCAGATGTCAAAAGTGTACTGCTGGATGAAGACAGCTTGCTGTTAAGTGAAAAGCAGAAAGGAGGATTGTTTGTCCCAAGCCCAGACTTAATTCAAATTTGCAAGATAACGAAATTCGAAGTGAGGCGAAACATTCCAAAAGGTCTGTCGTCGTTGAAGAAATCAGAGCTGATAAGGAATGTTCTGCGTTACTCCAATGTGCCCACAATCTTCGAAGAACTGAGGACAACAGTTAACGAGGATCACGACCTGTTTACTGACCATGTGAAAAGCTAATTGCACTCATTTCTGAGCAATACCTCAAGGCCAGACTTCACTACCCGGCCAAAGAAACTACACTTAAGCTACCACCGGTATCAAACAGAAGTCAATGTACAAAAGTGGTACATTTTAAGGGCAATTAGATTATTGTGTCTAGACACAGGTCGTTGTATTGTTAACGATTTGAACTCTTAACATAATAAAACATATTACCCCTCAAACAAGTTGAAGTTACTCACAAGCAAAATATTACACTCTGATAGGGAGTGAGGTATCTACAATTAGTATTGAAACATCTTTGGCCCAGACTGGTTGACTGACTGTATTTAATGTAGCAGTTTCCTGATAAACACAATTACGAAACACATCACCACTAACGGCATTACAAATGCACCCAGGAACAGCGCGAAGTGGATATCAAGCATGTGTCGGACGTAAAAGGGTTGATCTAGCCTCATCAGCTTAAAACTTGACGTATCATTGTGGCGAAGGACAAACTCTGTCCAATAAACAGCAGTCTGCACGGGATTCAACGGCTGATCTTTCAGAATCCTCGAACGAGCGACCATATTCTCTTTGTACCTGTAGAACATTCGAGGTTGAATTTAACAGATGCAGTCCTTTTGATTACAAAACAGTTCAAAGCAATTTACGTGGGATTCGACAGAATCTTCTCCATCGCCAAATCCATTCGTTCTTGAGCTATTCCATTTAACTCCAATTTAACTCCAATTTCTTGCGCTTCGATTCGAATAGCATTAAAATCTTGATCAGCGAAAAGAGGAACGCCAATCAGTGGAACTCCATAACACGTCGCTTCGGTTACGCTGTTCATTCCACAGTGAGTCATGAACGCGCGTAGGTTCGGGTGATCTGAAGTGAGCGAACGTTATGTTAGCGTATGAACTGAGGCAATAATTATTTATAAACTTGCTTAAAATTTCTTTCTGCGGTAGCCATTCAGCTGCCATCAAATTCTCTGGGGCATTATCGGGCATTTCACCTTTCCACCTCCAAATGAACCTCACCGTGCTGAATCTCCTCATCATATTAAAGAATAAGTTCAGGAATCTCGACGACATTGTGCTTAAATCGACTGTCGACCCAAACGCAATCAGGATGACACCGTCTTCAGCGTTATCCATGAATTCTTGAAATTCCTGAAATGTGTAGCAGATAAAATTGTGATCGGTTTCTTGACTTGATAAACTTTTCACTGGTCGTACTTTGCTCAATGCTCCGATCTTCTCTAAGCACTGCATTCCACCAATCGGGACAAAGACTGGAGGTAGTGGACGCGCAAAATCAATGGCGTGGTGTCCGCCATAAAATATCAAGCTTGCATTTCGTTGCATTTGCGTAAATGTCGGTACAGAATCCAAGCCATATCTTTCTTTCATCATTTCTTCAACCGCCTTATCGAATGAGGCTTCCCTGAAAGCCCATTTGTAATAGCTCATGAAATTCCTCACTCGATCAGCAAATCCCATCGGGTATTGAATTCTGGCTCCGAGATCAGGAATGTACGACACAGGCCATGGTGTCCCGTGGTCACCGTTAAACATTGGAATGAAAGTTGTCGCTGTGTAGTGAATGAACTTCCAGCCATGATAATTCGCAATCACTGTCCCACACTCTCCGAAAATTACATTCACGATGGCCAAGTCGTAGTCGCCATTTTCTACCATGCTGACGAGGTCAGTATCGCCTTTTGTGAAGAAAATCGCCCGGCACATGGCCAAACTGATATCAGGAAACTTGTACAGCTCCTCCGTCTCTCTACCTTCAGCCCTGCTTTGCAACCTATCCACACTGTAAGCGGAAGTCGTTGCTTTTACCAGAGCCGACGGGGCAATGTCTGTCACGTTCGGATGACTCTGCATAGGCTTGTCACTTGATGAGTAGAATGTGATGTGGTGACCACGGTCGGCCAGACCGAGCACGAATGGCCACACGCTGAGTTTGTGGCTCAAGTTGCCTCCGGCGAACAAAAATATTATTCTCGCACTGAACACCGAATTCAAGGAGAAAAAAACAAGACTTAAGATCAAAAATGAACGAAACAGTGCCATTTTTACCACGGGTGCTGATTGGAACTAAATTTTGAAACCGATAACGTGATTAACTCGAAGTTATGTGTTACAAATTCTGGTGATATTCAGACCGTCGTTGAGGTTAAAAGGTAACAAACTGAAACATTGACGGTACTTATTGGTTGCATTTTGTATACACAAGCCTGTCTACATGAGGACCACAACAAACTCGTGCACACACGGATTATCAGTTTGCATTGTTCTCACAATCCCATCAAAACCATTGTGCCTGGGACTGGGAAGATTGATTTCATTAGTTATCCAATTTGCAACGCATTTAATCAGCACACGTGCTCACAGTTTAAAAATCACCTTTCGTACAAATGTATATACAAGATACATAATACTCAACGGGAGAACGATCAACACAAATAGAATCGCTAAATAAATATCGAGCATGTGACGGACAAACAGAGGCTGATCTAATCCCATCAGCTTGAAGCTGGAAGTATCGTTGTGGCGCAGGACGAATTCCGTCCAAAAAACTGCAGCGTCCACAGGCTTCAGAGGCTGGTCTTTCAGAACTCCGGAACGAGTCACCATATTCGCCTTGTATCTGAGACAAGAGAGGTAAAATGATACGAAAATGCTGACTTTATGAATAATGAACGCTGCGTGCAAATATTTACTTGGGATTGGTCAAAATCTCTTCCACAGCTGCGTCCATGTTTTCTTGAGTGATTCCTTTCAACTCCAGCTTGGTTCCAACTTCGTGAGCTTGAAGTCGGTATGCATTGAAGTCCTGATCTCCGTAGAGTGGTACACCAATTACCGGGACGCCGAAGCATGTGGCTTCAATAATGCTGTTTAACCCACAGTGCGACATCAGCGCACGCGTCTTCGGATGACCTGTTGTCGAAGTCAAAGGAATAAATCAGTACGAAGCGAGAAACGAAGAACCGGCATGCGGAATTTACTTAAGATGTCTTTCTGTGGAAGCCAGTCCACAGCTAGCAAGTTCTTTGGCGCATTGTCGGGTTCTTCTCCTTTCCATCGCCAAATGAATCGTACCGTGTTGAATTTTCGCATCATGCTATAGAACATAGCAAGCAAGTGCTTGGACATGGAGCTTGGAATGACCGTTGACCCAAATGAGATTAAAACCACACCATCTTCGGCATTGTCAATGAATTCCTTGATGTTCTTCCGCAGTGCACCAATCTCACCCCAGCACTGCATTCCTCCCACGGGAATAAACATAGGAGGCAGCGATCGAGCAAAGTCTAGTGCGTGGTGGGAGTTGTAAAAGACTAAGCTGGCGTTTCTCTCCATGTCAATGAAATTCGGAACGGACGTCAACCCAAAGCGTTCTTTCATCAAGCCTTCCATTGATTCGGTGAAGTAGTCACTTGGCAGCCCCACTCGATAATAATGATAGAGATTGCGAATCCTCGCGTAGAATGTCATTGGGTACGTCATCTTTGTCGTAAGGTCCGGAATATGGTCAGCCGACCATGGCATTCCGAATGTAGGATGCAATGATGCCACAATCGTGTTGGCGCTAAAGTAGATGTACTTCCAGCCGTGATACTGCGCCAAGAGCACACCGCACTCCCCAAATATCGTATTCACAATTGCCAGGTCGTAGTCTCCATTCTCAACCATGTTGACCAGCTCAGGGTCGTCCGAGTGCATTATTGACCGACACATTCCAACCGTGACACGCAAGTAGAGGTTAATATCAAAGGCGTCCAGACCATCGGCTCGTTGTTGAAAACGGTCCAACTCGTAAATCGAGGCTGTGGCCTTCACTAAGGCTGCCGGAGCAATGTCTGTCACATTCGGATGGCTCTGCAATTGTTTTTGACTCGACGAGTAAAATGTGATGTGATGGCCACGTTCAGCAAGCGAGAGCACGAAGGGCCAAACGAAAATTTTGTGACTTAAGTTACCACCAGTAAATATAAACACTATTCTAGCACTGTGAACTTGGACAATGATAGTTGCCAATGTCAGCGAAAGTAATAAAAGACGAGTTAGAGGCGTCATTGCAAGCAACAGCGTACGAAAAGAAGGCAGATGCGATAACCACGTGAACTGAGCCCTCAACCTTACATCTGCATTCAACTGCCGCTGGACTCTTTCAATTCAGTCAATTTGTAATCTGTGGACTGCTATCACTTTTTCAGCTGTTATCAAGGACTAAAACACACTTGACAAACGCAGCAGCCTTCGCCCGATTGCCGAAGCAGAGCACGTGGACGGGTACCCACGAGTCCTGAACTGATAAGAAATACAATGATAGCTGTTGTGTGTTTATCAATCCTTTAAGACTTTAGTAAGAACCATTTTCCTTACGAAGGTAATTACAAAATACATGATCGCTAATGGAACAACTAGCACTACAAATAAGAGGGCAAAGTACACATCCAGCATGTGGCGAACGTGGGCTGGTTGCTCCAATCCCATCAACTTGAAACTCGAAGTGTCATTATGGCGCAAGACAAATTCGGTCCAATACACTGCCGTTTGTACGGGATTCAGCGGCTGATCTTTCAGTATTCTGGAGCGAGTCACCATGTTTTCTTTGTACCTGAGCCAAAGAGGCGAGAAGAAAAATACAGTTAATAAGTTGACCGCTCATGTGTCCTAATTGCACAGGCGTGGCAAGGAATCGAATCTTACTTTGGATTAGATAAAAGCTTTTCGACTGTTGCATCCATGATTTCTTGGGTCACTCCTTTCAGCTCTAAGTTTACTCCGAGCTCTTGAGCCAAGATGCGATTTGCATTAAAATCTTGATCTAGGAAGAGTGGTACACAAATTACAGGTGCAGATACGCAGATAGCTTCGATAATACTGTTGAGGCCACAATGCGACATGAAACCACGCAATTTTGGGTGACCTGTCAAATTACAGCGAAAGTGATTAACATGACCAGTGGAAGCATGAGCTCTAGACGTACTTAAAATTTCCTTCTGCGGAAGCCATTCGACTCCCAGCAAATTTGGAGGAGATTCCTCAGGAACGTCGCCTTTCCACCTCCAAATAAACCTTACTTTGCTGAATCTTCTCATCATGTTGAAAAACATTGACCGGAAATGTGGAGACATCGTGTTAGGAAGTACTGTCGAACCGAATGAGATAAGAATGACCCCTTCTTCTGCATTATCCATAAAGTCTTGGAAATTGTTCTCAAGTGCCCCAGTCTTGTCCAAGCATTGCATTCCGCCGACGGGAATAAACATTGGCGGAAGCGCTCTGGCATAGTCCAGCGTGTGGTGTGAGTTGTAGAAGACAAGACTGACCTGCCTCTCCATTTCTGTATAACTTGGAACGGAAATTAAGTTGAAGCGTTGTTTCATCAGTTTTTCCATTTCTTCCGTAAACCAGGCGTCTCTCGCACCCCATTTATAATTTAGAAGCAGATTAATAAATCTTGCGTAAAATCCCATCGGGTACTCCAGGTTCCCCGTCACTTCAGGGATATAGGAAATTGGCGCTGGTACGCCATAAATGTGCTGGAACCAAGTGAGGACTGTGTTTGCACTGAAGTAAATGTACCTCATTTTGTGGTGTGCAGCGATTAAAATCCCGCATTCTCCAAATATGGCATTGACGAAGGCCAGGTCGTAGTCTCCATTGTCGACCATATTGACGAGGTCCGGATCGTCAGAGGTCATTATCGTTCGGCACATGGCAAGAGTACCAAGCTGGTATTCGTCTGACAGGATTGCGTGCTTTCCTTCCGCTCGTAGTTGAAACCTATCAACACTGTACGCCTGAGCGGTGGCTTTCACCAACGGAGCCGGTGCTATGTCAGTCACATTTGGATGGCTTTGCAATTGTTTCGGACTGGACGAAAAGAATGTGATCTGATGACCGCGATTTGCGAGCTCGATCACGAAAGGCCATACAAATAGTTTATGGCTTAAATTACCACCAGCGAACAGAAACACAATTTTTGCACTCAAAACGGAACTTTGTAAACAACACAATGAAAGAAACAAAATATAACAAATTAAAATATTTGGGAAATTCATTTTGTTGCTGATCTCAGAAAACGCCGTGAAAAACTAGAAATGAGCCAGCACTTACCCAGCCGAGCTCAATGCGCATTAAATTTTATATCGCTTCCTTTTTGAAAAAAAAGCATCCAGCAGTCCAGCAACTTTTATCACCTGACATTACAAAACACGGTAGGGATAAAACAATTGATAACTGATAATGCATTGGAAGAAAAGTAGAGCATGTATCAGCAAGCATGTATTACGATCTGGCTTAAACCCACAGCCACGTTGGCCACCAGCAGCAAAAGCACATGACAAATGTTTTGACTGAAATGTCAATCAATTCTGGTGCGCACAATGCCTGTTCACAGTTCACGAAAATTCAGAGCCCTAGTCAAATACTCTATGTACCTAAGATAGAGATCTCCAGTCGGACAAAGCTTGTCAACTCGAGACAAAACGCTGCAATTTATTTCAACTTACAACTTTCCTTATGCATAATATTACGCAGTACATAATTGCCAATGGCAGTCCCATAATTAAAAATGCAATGGTAAAAAAGGCGTCCAGCATAAGGCGAACGTAGACGGGTTGGTCTAAAGCCATTGGCTTGAAGCTCGACGTGTCATTATGTCGCAAGACGAATTCCGCCCAGTAAATTGCGGTTTCCACTGGGTTCAAGGGTTGATCCCTCAGTATTCTGGAGCGGGCAACCATGTTTTTCTTGTATCTGTAGAGCCGAAGACGAAGAGATTCAATGTAAAAAAAAGGAAGCTTGCATTAAAATTGCCAAAATGCCGACTCACTTGGGGTTGGTTAAAATTTTCTCGACGACTCCATTCATTCTTTCTTGCGTCAGACCCTTAATTTCCAGTTTCACGCCAACCTCCTGTGCTTCAAGTCGATATGCGCTATAGTCTTGATCGGCAAATAGAGGAGTGCCAATGAGTGGAACTCCAAAGCAGGTCGCTTCTATGACGCTGTTCATTCCACAATGCGTCATGAAGGCACGGAGATTAGGGTGATCTGAAGTATCACAAAGATATGAAATTCAGCAAATTCAAGCAGGGCACTCAGAGTCAGAATTTATAGTTTTAGTTACTTAAAATTTCTCGTTGTGGAAGCCAGTCCGCTGCCATTAAATTTTCAGGTGCATCTGTTGGCATTTCACCCTTCCATCGCCAAATAAATCGAACTTCGTTGAATTTTCTCATCATGTTGAAGAAAATTTGCAGGTAATAGTCAGTCAGATTGTTTAATTCAACGGTGGATCCGAACGCGATCAAAACCACACCGTCTGCAGCGTTGTCCATGAAGTCTTGGAAGTTCTATGATGGAGGAAGTTCAAGGCTTGTAAGTGAATTTTACCACGTGGGATGAAGCAGTTTTGAAGCAGAATCAATATACCTTTGGAAGGACTCCTACTTTACTCAAGCATTGCATTCCCCCGACTGCAATAATGTTTGGCGGTAGTGGCCGCCCGAAGTCAGTTGCGTGATGTGAGCCGTAGAACACCAAGCTTGCGTTTCTTTCCATGTCCATAAATGCCGGCACGGTGCTCAATCCAAACCGATCCTTCAGCAGTTGTTCCAAGCCTTCGTTCAGGCGTTGTTGCCTTGAGCTCCATTTCCAGTAGGCCAGTACATTCTGTATTCGGTCAATGAAGCCCATTGGGTGCCGTGCCCACTTCACAGTGGGCATGGGAATGTATGAACCCTGCCACGGTAAGCCGTAAGTGTCATGAAACCAGGGCAGGATGGTCGTTGGACTGTAGTTGATGTACTTCCAGCCGTGATACTGAGCGATGAGGATGCCGCACTCGCCAAACGCGGTGTTAACAATTGCCAGGTCGTAGTCGCCATTCTCAAGCATGTTCAGGAGGTCGGGATCATCCCTCTCCGTGAAGACTACTCGGCACATCGCTACTGTGAGATCAGCGTACTCTTCGAAGAATAAATCTTCGCCATCTTCTCGTTGCTTGAATCTATCAAGACCGTACGCAGACTCGGTCGCCTTGACCAGAGGAGCAGGTGCGATGTCTATAACGTTTGGATGAGCTTGCATTTGCTTCTGACTCGACGAGAAGAATGTGACATGGTGACCACGTTCAGCCAAACCGATCACGAACGGCCAGACGCCCAGCTTGTGACTTACATTGCCACCACCGAACAAAAACACTATTTTAGCACCGATCACTCCGTTCAGAAACGAGCAGGCGAGAAATAAATAATAACTCCCAATAGCGTCAAGCTTCATTGTGTTCAGGAAACGTTCACGAAAGAACCCGTACCGCGCCGTGTGAGACCAATAACAAAATCCTCCTGTTCCGGCTCAATTGCGTTCCCTTTTATAGTAATGATAATTTGATGAGGTTAATCCTTTGAGACACGGAACCGAAATTAGTGGCAGCTTTAATTTTTGGGCTACAAGAATCCTCAAAAATAGGAAACAAGACGAAGTTCACAGTTCAGAGTCCACAGTTCAGTGTCTAGGCAAATAATTACTCGTGTTGAAGCAACCACGAGACACTGAACACGTTCGCCACGCGTTATCAGTTAAGTACACATACCACCAGAAGTACATACGTTGGCTCCTTTCACATTGTGCGGATCAAAAGCATTGTCCATGAATATTTTTGTACTATAATCCCTGTCACATTATATAATATATCCCCATTGACTTAATGGCGGATTGCGTTACCACCAGCAAACATAAGCACCGTTTTGGCCGTTAATTACGAAGCAACTTTAATTCCGCGCCATTTCATAGACAATAAAGACAAATACCTGATAACATGATAACTGGCAATGCATATAGAAATAATAGACATGCAGCATAATAGTTGCCTTCTATATTTAAAACCACGTAGGCCACCAGCACCAATATTTTGAATTCTTATTGTGACTCTATCGACTAAATTATAAAGCTCTAATTCGTCGTCACATTCTCGTGTTTGCATGCGCTTCAGTATGAAGAGCCTGGTTTGACCTTTGGGACATTAAACTTAGGGCAGAACAACCTTTTTGATAAAACGGCATAAATGCACTCCAACATAAACGCTCGAGACAGTTTTTATTGCTCGAAGCTTGCACAATTTTATTTCATGATGAGAAAAATGTTTTACGATCTCATAGCTTTGGCTTTATGAGCGTAGAATGAGAGCAAAGGATAGCTTCACTTTCACTTTCAGATGAGTTTGTAGTGCTGTTCACAACTCTCACAAAATGGAATGCTGCACGTGTGTAATTTGCAGTGACATAAAAGTTACGAATTACCACGGCGAACTTTTTCTAACATGCCATGTCACATTAGCTATTAATTCGAGTTGAATGATCCGAGCTGGGGCATGTTTCAGTGCAAAAGCATAAACGATTATTTGCCAACCAATCAAGTGAGACATTGAACGAAGTCAAGAGCCGATGTGACATCTGACATGGCATTAGGAAAGAAATACGGATAGTTTGTGAAAAGTCAATGTCCTAATACATAGAATTATCGTAATAATTCTTGTGTGCAGATGCAGATACGACGCACAACTGCAGAATTCATGGCAAATTATCAAGTCAACCTTCCGCAAAATTCTGCAATAAAAAGTATCATTACAACAATTTTATTGGAGTAAGAACCTACAAGAGTCAATATTATTTCTAGCTTCCAGATTTAATGATTTTCTCAGAACGGGTCTGAGATCAAGAATAAGGTTTAAGAGTTTTGGTTCTGCTCCACTAATAATCATATCTGGCAACGTCGGAGTAGGTCATGGAGTGAACAATCTTAAAACACGATCGGGTGATTGCGAGAAGTAACACGCTTGAATCTGGACCACCTTTAAGAGCATTTTCAACAGGAGGAAATTGTTCATTTCATAAGTTCACTCTGAATATTTGTACAGATTGTTTCGCCTTTTGTCACCAGAAGTGTCGGGCATTGTAAACAGGCAAGGCAAAATATTCGCAAGCGCGGACAAGAATTAAGACACGAACGAATATGAATGATGTACGACCTGAGTGTAACTTCCTAGACTCAGACTAGACCCCGTCGACTCGCCTTTTGATAGCTAATCGATGAGATCAGAGACGACAATTTGGTAGACGAAGACGACTAGAATCTAGAAGCAGCGACGTGATAGATTGAAATGGAAATCACATCGCGTATAATTCATGACATGAAATAAATAGGGTGAAAATGTAAATGAAATCGGTGCCCGCGATTTTCCATTAAAATATGCGACCTAAACGCATAGAATTAGAATCGACACGGCGGCACGAGACGATGGTGATGGTGTGACAAGAAGCAAGTGAATCCCAGCACGATCCGAGCGGAATGTGCGAATGTGATGCGAATGAGGATATGTAAATGCAAATTGTGCAGCGGTGAAGAAGAGAGAATGATTGCCGCGATTGGAGAGGAATCTAATCATTCCAGGTAAAAGGCAAACGCCAAGAAGAGGCAAGGCAAAGCGGAGATTGTGTTAGAAAATTGAAATTTGTTGCACTCACCTGTAAAATTTTACACCGTGCAGTCTCACAGTTTTCGTCGTCATCACAAGGTCGGTACATCCCCAGCGTCACGCAGTTGAGAAGAATTATTAAAATGCTTATCCGCTCGAACCACGTGGAGATTCCAGCAGGGCAAAGAGTATTGTCAGTTAAGGAAAATTTCTTTTTGCGTTGAATATGTTGTGTTAATTAAATTAATTCATCATCACTTGGACTCACTCAGAGCTCATTCATTCAACCAGACATTCAGCATGTATCAAATTGATTGAAACTGGCACAATTTTAATTTTCAACATCGGCATTAGTTCGGAAGCTACATTTCCTTCCGTTTTAGTGCCTATGTAAATAAATATATAGCAGGGTTGACCTTTTCATCTGCGCTCTTTTCAATTTACTAATCTAATCATCTCGCTTAGAAATCACCAAAGGTCGTCAAAGTACTAATTGGGGCAAGATTTAGCGTTACCTTCGTATTGGCCAATAACGAGGCCATAAAAATATTTACTATAGTGCTAAAAGTTTGTTTTCCCGTTTCTAAAATCAATTGGATTAAGAGCTTACGGGCAAACTGCAGATTGTTCGTCCTGGCTTCATGGATCATAAGTTTTCAGTCTCGGTCTCGAGTATATTTCTGGCACGCATACTGCACAACACCATTCAAGTCATTTGAATTTTGACACTCAATGTCAAAGCCAAAGTCGAGTCTCTCGAGACAAGACGAAGTTTTGATTGACTTCACGTTTTTGGCGTATCTAGTATGACTTGTATCATGGGGCGTTTCGCTCTACTTAGCTCGGAAAATCTAGCAACCGAGGCTCTTGCGCTGCTAGAATGAATGAGTTTCAAATCGGAGTCAAGTTCTCAGAAAACGTTCGATACAAAATATGCGAACGCGAATGCGGAAGCAGTTCATCAACCATCCCATAAAACTCTGCCGCTGCAGAACGAGTCGCCTGCCATGTAACTGAACTTGACATTCGTATCTTTTAGTCTTGCAACAGCGCTTCATCAAGATTCGAAAACATGAATTTTACAGATTGCAATTACTACGTGATGGTTCTGGCATCCGACGAGACGCCCGCGCCCGGCCACGCTAAATGAATGGGAAGAATTTCTTGAGCACAATATTTACAAAGTCCGTATATTTATGAACTATAAATTAAACAACCACAGACGCGAATCGCTCGCCCTCTAAGAGCAATACGTGACCAAGTTCATGGCGCATCGCACTTCGCCCTCTGCAAAAACCGAAGCCAGAAGCCACAGACAGGTGAGAGTGTGTAATTTATTTATTTATTTCTCTAGCAAACCTTCGCACGTCTCAGTTGTGGTCCGCTACTGCTGTTCGCGGGTTGGGATTGGAGTCTGGTCTCGTTTCGACATTGAGTTCCTATTTTTGCTGTGTTTACATGAAAGAGGGAAAACGGATTATTTTTATGGCAAAAAGAAGTGCGAAATCGAATTTCAGAGTTTGTCAATGTCAAGAGAATACAAATTATGAATTTTGACTTGTAAAGTCCGAGTAAATATAAATATGCACTGCGGCGGAAAGTGATGGTAAACCAATGTCAAAAGGAGAACGATGTGCTTTTAACATATTATTGTGCTGAGGGCAGCATCTCTGAGCTGGCATTGAGCAGCCAGAACCAGTTACGATCCAGTTTATCACCGTGCACGTAAATTCAGTTCAGGTTGCCTTTGCTTCGAAGAAAAATAAACAATCAGAATCTGCGACCTGAACTTTGCACACACAACAAGCTACATTGCATTGCACACGCTGAAACGAGTGATCAAAACTCGACTTCAGGCTGCATCACACAAAAGGTTGCGCAGACGAAAGCTGCAAGAAAGCGTGATACTCTCTTTGATTACGTCGTATTTCAAAACAAAAACTAATTAAGAGCGTAGGCTTTGCAATTACTTTAATTATTAATTAATGAATAGAGAAATAATGCAAATGTTTACATGAAAAGCTTTAATGACGTGCGCCTACGACTCGGCTCGCCTGCATTGGTTTAATTAAATTCGTGCAGAGGGTTTGAGCTTGTCTAAGTTACTGCTTGTCCCATGATCATTTGCATTTTTCATGTGACAAGTGACTTTTTGACTTCGCATGTCGTCACCACTGTAGTGAAGCCATATTAGTGCAATATTTTGCTTTCACCACCGTCCCAAACGTTTGCCAATTCAACCTTGCAATGCAAGAACGTGTGCGGATACAGGTGTTCTAACATTTTTGGAAATTTTCGATTCGTCTTCACGATTCCTAAAATAGGTGGGTGAGCTAGTTGTCGAATGTCACCTTGTCAGCTATAAATTCTTCATATGTAATTTCCAATATTTCCCCTACGTACTCTAAATTATCCTAAAATTAGTTTGTATCGACATTCAGGAATAGAATCATCATTTCATTGTTTCAGCATCGATTTGCTGACTGGCACATAAATTTCCGTTGTGGCACCGCAAATGACAAAGGAAATTCCTGAATTTGATGATTGGCTCATTTTTCAGTGCAGCCTACTGCATTCTGCACAAGTGAGTGGGCTCTGCAAAGCAGTATTTGAAGCCTTATAAAGTGTATACGATTTTGGCACTGTTGGCATGCGGTACGGCACGCGATACAGTCTGGCAAAATCCGAAAAGAATCTCTGATGAAATATGTGAATTTAGCTTTTAAAACCCAAACACATTCGAAAAACTCGCGTATCTCGTTCACGTTTGCTTTTTACTTCTCCTTCGCAGCAGCACTCAATGCATTCATAACTCATATTATCAGTTTTGTTTATTTATTTTGGTGCCTGTCCAGAAACTTAAGAAAACATTCGGGTTAATCAGACTAAAGTCGCGAGAGCTTCCTTCCTTCTCGGAAAGCAGCATTCCCGTAACGCAATACACGTTACGTGACACGGGCATTGAGTTAACGAAGCCGAAGATTACTTCGGCAAGGAATTTCCATTAATTTTCATTTCTCATTTCTCACCGTTGCTTGGCAAATTGGTGTTGCGAGTGGGACAAATAATGCTCACATTGCCCGCAGAACTCCAATTACATTAGTCAAGGAATATTAGCCCAGTGTTAAAATTTTAATCTTGTGCGTGTACACGCTTCAACAATCTTTGTTATTGCAACCGCGACATGAAATGCAAGCAGAATTTGTCGTCAAGTATTTGCACGTGCACCCTCACCTTGGCCTGGCCCGCAACATTGTCTTGCAAATGCGGGCGTACGCGTACGCAGCACGCAAGATCACGGAAATTGAATTTTTAGTGGGTTATTCCAGAATATGTAAGAAGAGCGCATCAAATTTTTATTGCAACAACTTCAACGAGGCAAAAATGAGATTAAATTTTGAATGACTTTCTTTACTCTGTTCTGGTACGACGGTACAAGGCATGAGTGCAGAGCGGTCGTGAAGAAAGCGAAAAGTACTCCAATTCATACATGAATGATTATTCACTACAGCGCAGCGCCCAGTCCCTCGCCCGCATTCAGTCTTTCAGTGTTCAGTCCCATTATACAGCAAAGCAGCACAGTCGAGCAATTTTTGATGGTGTAATATTTGTGCGAAACTCGAAACGATGACGACAATTGGAAATACACCTTCGTCAGTCACCGTGCCGTGTGAAGGCAACACCTTCAGATAATATTTCCATTCAATTCGCATTCGAACGACGAAGACGCGAGAAAGCTTTCTCCTCCAGCAAGCGCAAGCACTTTCTAAAAGCAAGCCATTGAAATGAAATGCTGAATGTTGAATGGCGAATGGTCATGTAGTTCTTTCAGAGCCTATTATTCACAGGCACCATCACCAGCTGAATACAAGTGAGTGCATTAAGCAACAACCTGCAGCAGCCAGCAAGGTGAGCCAAGCCATGTCATATGCTGAGGCAGCAATCCTGCTGCTGTGGCTGTGCCGTGGAGAGTTTATAGAAGAAACAAGACAAAAAATCAATTATTCATTCGGGTTTTCTTATTCCATGCCATGCTGCTCTGGCACTTGAAAAATATCAAGCAACCTGTAGCCGTGCAGTGGCCCGTCGAAGGTGGGAGACGTCCATCCACCTTCGCCACCATTCACCGTTCGCCTGGCTAGTGTCCGCGTCCACCGTGGAAAAATCAATAAAACATTTTCCATGAGTTTGCCAGTTTGCATTATCCGGGCATGTTATTAGTATTTGGATAATTTAGCCCAATTGCACTACCAAAATTGTCACAGGACCTGGAATTTGTATGGAAATGTAAATGTATGAGAACTGGCCATGTTGCAAGATAAATATGTCCAAGTCCAACAAAATGATTGAAGAACTTTACAGAATACGATACGATTACATGATTGGCATTTTACGGTGGAACGTTTGTCAAATGTAATTGGTGGACGTGCTGTTGTCTATTATTATCATAACACTCAAGCAGCCTTGTTAGCGTTAGCGTGCCGATTGCATTGATGATCTGTCAGTGTCACGAGTATTCTTGAATTTGTAACAATGCAGTAATCGATTCCGGCCTTATTCGAATAATGTTCAGGGTGTGAGAGCCTCGCGTCCAACACGTGGACGTTTCCGCGTGCAGGCGACGGGCATGAGCTCCAGTTCAGGGTGAAACGAGGTTAATTACTGGCTTACATCGCAATTAGCAGATTGTTGATTCGAGTTTTCCGTCTTCGCTTGGCCCGATGATTTCACGAGCCCGTCGGAATTGCGAAAGCAAACGCATATGTCGCAACAACAACTGAAGGCAGTTAGGCGAAAATTGAACTCGAGTACAAAATCTTGAGATACTACATACGAATTAGCCTATGCAATTAGTTTTTATGAAACCTAAAATTTACGCAGGCTTTCACTTTTACCGGGCACCAGTACCAGCATTCTGGCCCGTAAGAACTAAGAACTTCTTGCTTAAAAATTACCACTCTATTCACAGAAAAAATTCCACGTGCCCGTGCTGCCCGCGCTGAAAAGAAATTGTATTTTTAGGTCAGCCGTTCCTTACTCGGTTTGTTGTGCACCATGTCCAAGGAGCAGTTCAGTCTTTCTCTAAGCCATGGCCTGCCGCAGCCGTCGTGGCTGCTCGTCCAGTGCGATGTAATGAATGGTCAACCGAGTGAGTACGGGAGAGATTGCGATCGGGTCGTGAGATTATTATTATAAAAATATATACTCCATGTTTTGGTTTTTGTATTTTGTTGCGTTTTATGCTCCAGAAACTTTATTGTTCGTGCCACGCACGCTTTCACTTTTGAGTCTTGACCATGAGCCGAGGCCCGTGGCCCAGACTCCAGAGCGTGACTTGTCGACCGTGTTATTGTGTGACTGGACAGAGGAGCGGAGGCCGCGTTTTCCTACTAATTTGCGTATACGTCATGGTTTACCAGAAATAATTCGTCATTCGTGGAATGGTTTCGTGTATGATAAGCGGAGATAATTGATAGTTTTGTTGTTCCTGTTACTTTGTAGTTTGTAGGCTGGTTTAAATGAAGCACTGCGAAATGCAGACTACTAGGAACTTTGCACGAGTCTGAATTTGGGCCTCGTGCTTGTCGCGTCAAGCTCGTGGCTCGAAAAATTCTTACGTTGGAGTATTCAAAGAATTGCTGCGCTGTTTGACAAATTATAAATGCGGACGGGCGCAAGAAGTTTCTTATTCGCTTGCTTTCCGGTGAGCCGCGTTAAAAGTCAAATGTCAACGGATGGAGTCGAAGAGAGAAGTAGGGAATGAATGAGTTTCATAAATTAATTTTGCATAAAAAGAGAAGCAATCAAAAGAAAACTTTTGGCAACTTCTGAGCAATGCGAAACGTGTTACACTCAAAATGAGCGGAACCGGGTCTAAAACTTTGTTGCCGAGATTTTGGCTGCATAAGCAACTTCGAATAGGAGACGAGCAGGCTAGGCCAGCCCAGCCGTCTGCCTCAAAGGTGTGCGCTAGTTTCATAAATACGGAATAATTCTATCAAACGCTTGAATGAGCCCTTTGTACAACCACTTTTCGATGTTAAGATGGATGAAATGTGTCCTATTCTTGCTCCAACGACAAATTTCTGTCATGGCTTGGAAGAAACACAAGCCGACAGACGTCGCGCATCGCGAAGATTCGATTTCTTTCAACTTTTATCTTCTCATCATAAATTTCGCATCATTTTCAATTATGTGGCAATACGAAAGCGCGGGCGTATGTGTTTAAGGTTTTTAGTGAGTACTGCCTGGCTCGGGTTCTGCTTCGGTTTGAGAATTAGTTTCCAAATGAATGAATTTCACACGCGGGACGCATCAAATGCTCTTAAGAGAAGGGCGTAGCAGCAGCAGACTCTGTCGGAATACTTGAGCACATGATTCCACTTTTAAATGGGACGAGAACGAAAACAGATTGTTTGTTTCGGAATTTGTGTCAGACTGGAACAGACTGTCAAGAAAGTATTGAGAAAGGAAATGGTTGCATCTGTTCACAGACTTGCTCGTATATGAGTGATAGGCGTCGACAAATATTTGCATAACCTGATTAATCCTGGCGTATGATTTCGTGAAAACTTTCTTAACATCTTTTATTTGTGTTCATTCGTATTCAATTATATTCACCGTGACCGGACTCCCACATCGGAATCTGTGTTTGTGCCTGTCTATGGCGGGTGGTTGTTATAAGTTAAAATTAATTGCAGCCATATTCAATTCAACCTGTCTTGAACCTCTCTGTCGATGAGAGCAGACACGATGATACGTAGAGTGACATGAATCCTGGCCTGCATCAAATCTAAAAGTAAGACAGATTCACAGTGTCGTCGTGAGAGAAAATATGACCTTTATACTCTGCTCCGCAAGTTGAGCTATGTCTGTGAGAAAAACTTCATTAATTACGTGTTGATTCTGGATCGCATCGCTTCTCATATCCTCTGAATAGTGAATCACGACGTAGACACCGACGCAAAAGAGAATGACTCGAAGAACAACGGGCCACATGCGTCATCTCGTTCAGAGCTCATTGTGCTGTTTGTTATGCAATGCATCTGATCCAATGTATATTTGATTCTAAAACTCAAAATAGATTTTATTACAGCCTTGCATTCGTGTTCACGTTTTGCCTTGCACAATGGATTTTATTAACCTTTCACGCAAATATAGTATAGCGTCTAGCAAATTGCTTTCACACGGGATTAAAATGCAAAGGAATTTGACACAAAGACAGCAAGTCTGAATTATGAATGAGTGTGGTGAATGTGTTTGTTGTCCCAGGACATGTGTCTTGTACTCTGTGTACTGGTGTACTGTTTACGGGTCCCATGTGCGGGCATAAAGTCGTGCCGTGCGTGCGTATTGGCATTTGGCATTGCCAAAATTTCTCACATGTGCTGAACCACGTCAAATGAACTCTCGGGACGGATGGCGGACGTGTCTCTTGTGTTTATTTTGCCCCTCTGCAACAAACAAGAACTTTCTTCTAAATTCTTGCGTATCCAATTTAGAAACTATTTGCCGTTCGCCGTTTCAATGCAAATGTGGAGCAAATATGCAAAAAATTAAATTTTGCGACATGGAAAAGGTTGCGCTTCCTATTTTATGTGTATTTTATTAGACTCTTATTGTCAACTCGTGCAATACCCGCTCATCTCGCTCGACCTTCGTAATTTTGAATAGGTTCGTCTTGACAAAGCTTTGCTTGCTGCTGTTTGCTCATTCAATGCTTCAAAATGTAGACAGAAATTTCTTTTTACTAAGTCTGCACGTGCTTTCATCTTGATGAATTGTTCCGACGAGTGCTACCAATAAAATGAAGTCTGTCACTCAACGATTCAACTTCAATTTCTATTCAATATTTATTCCTCCGATTGATGAACTTCCTCGAGCTTAACATCATAAACTGTGACATTTCGCACATTGCCACATTGGTTTCGTTAACCTTGACACATTTATTGGCGCAATCAAATTATTTGCAAGAGCAGGGACTCAAGCTTGGCGTTACTGTTCACAATTTCTTGTATCTCCTGTATAACGTTCCCTTTGAACCATTAATTTAATAAGTTGGCTCTTTTGTGGTGCAGTCCAAGGAATTTTTTGCATTGTGTTGCATTCTTTCACTTTCCTCGCGCTTAATTGGCAATGAAAGAGCTCCTTTTATTTCAATTCCATTCAATGTTTCGCTGTTCCACGAATTCATAAGTAAAATGTCTTGAAGTAACTGGCTACATATTTGTGGCTAAAGTGCCAGTTATCATTCGTGACTCACATGATCATTTGTTCGACTTTGAGTTTCAAATTTAACATGCCACTCATAATTCAAAGTCTTGCTAAATATAAATTCAGATTCCAAGAAACATGAGAATCACTCAAGCGCTGCCGCAGACACGGATTAGTTTTTAGCTAAAAATTCCTAATTGTCGTCACTAGTACATATCACTGATACGATGAGTGATATCCTCTTTGAGACAGCAACGTTCCATACACAATGCTTAATGGGTGACCCAAACGCATAAGCTGCCGACCTGAGTTTTGTTTTTCAATATTCTTTGCCAAGTGAACTTTTCGATGGCATTTCAGGTCGCACTGATATTTCACTACATTGCAAGTTTTGCAAGCGTTCGCAAAGGAAGGATTGCGTGAACTTCCAGCGACGGTCGACGGTAGTCAATGCCAAAACTCATAAACCATGAAACACGAACCATTTGCCCATCGTCCGTCGCTCTTTTTGGCTTGCTATGAAATAAATGCATAAACTGCTACTGTAATTACACACTAACTGCAGTAAGCCCGAGCCGAAAACTGATGCCATGGCCATTATCGAGTGGAGAGCAGAGCAACCTTCGCTTTTCCATTCACATTTCATGGATTCATGTATAATTACTTAAACGCACGCGATGCGAGTGCGATATCTACAATCAAGCTGATGATGGTGAAATAAATGAGAGTGACAGCACGATGGCACAAATGCGATTGTTTACGTTAAACAATGCAAAATATGTGTCCAAGCGAATAGAAAAGGAAGTGAGACCGCTTTTGCTCCATGTTTTCCCAGAATTCCTAATGAAATCCAGTACGAAGAAACGGCGCGAGCCAAGTCTTGTGCCTCCGACGTTTTATCAAGCAATCTACCGCAAAGAAAGCTTGTGAGACGTCAGTATTTCAATCTCTCCTCAATTCATATCTTTCATGGTTATAGTTATTGAACTAATTTAGTGCTGGGAAATAAATATCCACCATTAAGGTGTAATTTCCTTTGACACTCGGTCTCAATGGAGTAATTTCTCGGAGTTTGGAATCATTCATTCCAGTAGCACAACGGCAATTGCGCTTTGTGGCGGTGATAAATCGATCTAACAATGAGGAACGTGGCGTGACGAGGCGAGTCGACGTGGGACGGCGCGGCGCCACGGCCAGGACTCCACAGGAAATACTTCCTTGGTTACATCATTGCCTCCTAATGACTCATCACAGTCGCAGCCGCGGGGATGGAATTACCTAAATTAGAGTGGTAGCGGCTGTCCACATATGATAAACTTGTGAGCCCATCTTTAGAATGACTTCATACGTTCAAGAGCACGTGGGAAGTGGCAAATGTCCAGAAATCTAATTAAGTTCATATCCTACTCAGTCAACGAATGAGTCTAGAGTGCGGAAGAATGCGTGACCACGGATTACAGTTACAGATGCAATATTTACCCTGTTCATAATGTTTACACGATGATATGAAAAGCACACAAAGAGCGACAGAGGAAAAGATCAAATTATGCCTGGTGGAGAAAGCACGCTCGCACTAAGCCAGAGAAAGATCCATTCTTATGTCTTACTTTCTTCCAACAACGGGCACAACTTCTTGTTTCAAGAGAAATAAAATCGTGGAATTCTTATTCGGGGTCTACCGTGTCTTCATTCATACCTTTTATAACGACTCTAAGATTCCAGAAAGAGAGCACACGGATGAGAAATGGGAAAAGACTTTCGCCAAACGCATAAAATGCAGCTCAGGCTCAGGCGGGAAGCAGCAATCAGGTCGGCTCCGACCTAGAAAGAGAAAGTTGGAGATGGGAAAACCTGTTGAGTACTCGTGCCCGTGACTCGTGTGTCTCTGTACATAATACAGATGTATATTATGCTAAATCCTACACGGCATTTAGTCGTCATCCCATCCCATCCATTTCATCCCGTCGTACGTGTGTGTTCGCGGAATATGTGAGCTTTGAATAATATTATGGTGCAAACAGAAAACCTTTTCGTGTAATTGAATTTTTTCACCATTCGTACATGCATGTCTGTGGCCCGCACCCCGCATGCATGCACGCTCGATTTTACACAGCGAACGCATGGCATGAATTGTGCATGCATGCCATAATAGATTTTGTCTTTTATTTTAATATTAAAGAAACTCCACGCTTTGTTAAAGCTAAAGCTACTTTGTCACGTCTGCCGGCTCTACCGCTCCGAATCTGCATGAAGGATTCTCCGATTTCCGTTCCTTCTTTAAAGCGTATCACATTTGCAAATTAATGGAGCGCTTTCATAACTTCTTCGGTTACGGTGGGATATTTATGATAATCGCCCTTTTCCGGGCGAGACGAAGCGAGGACTTGCAGTATGAAAAATTCATGTCGATATTGAATACCTTTGTAAACAGAACCTTTTGCTATCTCACACAGCAGAGTTTTCCGGGCGCCGTGTTTGACTCAAGGCTGTACCTTGAAATGCAATTAAAGCACTTGTACATCCGGGAGTATTGAATTACGAACCGTCATACAGTTTATAGATGATGCAATTATACTTGTCCCAGCATTTTCCATTTTCCATCTGATGCAAATTAAAGTAGCAGTGTAGTAGATCGAATCAGATCGGCCAAATCGCTTGCCTAATTTCGTGATTGCTTGCCAATTACTGCAAAACATTCGATACACGTTTCACGTGCAACTTCCTCGTGGATTATGATTTCGTAATAGCTCCAAATTGTAAACAATTACAACAAACGTGATGACAGCACGCAGAATGGCGGCAATGCAATAAATCATTTAGAAATGACGAAACACCTCACTAACAACGACCATAACCTTTTGCTGCTCTTGAAAGAGCTGTAGTGTCGTAAATTACAAAGGTCACGCACGAGGAAATGTTCGTGGCCATTGATGAACCTCACTCCGACCATTTCGCCTGTTTACGACATACAATTTATGAATTTTTAATTTAATTATGCACCAAAATTCATTCCTTTCATCCCGTTCCTGTGCATCAGCTCAGCGTTTCGAAGTTAATGTATTAAAATTACACTCAATAGACTCGTTACTCAAAACTTGTGCCCAAACCGTTGAGTGTGTTTGCAGTGAAGATGGCAAAGATATAACCACTATAACGCAAAACAGAATCTATCAACTTGCAGTTTATGTGTTAGCTCCAGGCAACAGACAAAAACCAAGGCCACAATGCGAAATTTCATAGATTACCCAAACTCAATTTTCATAGCAGCTGCACCTTCTCCGCCTGCTGCAGTGCGGTGGTCGGAACAGTGAACAACAAAGGCACAATAGGAAATGGAGTTTTTGAAATAACTCGAAGGCTTATGTATGAATTTTTTACGTAACCCGCTCCTAGAAATACTTTGACAAAAATTAGCTTGCGTCTTTTGTTCATTATTCTTGACACAGAGCAGCGAAGACAGGAAAAATGTCAAAATCGATACATGCCCGACTTTAAAAAGTAATCGAACGAGAACAGGACTGAATACTCGCTAACTTCAAGAAGTTACACATTGACGTGGAGCTGGTTTGACTGAGAAGTTCGCTGATGCCGTGCCTTTCAACACAATGCGATGAGCCTATTGTTCGTTTAGGCGAGCTTGTTTATCAATACGGCGAAAGAACGCGAACGGTACGAAAGGTAGCGGCAGACAAAAGACGAGCGACCGACTCACCGTAGATTCTCAGCGCAGGAAATTGTATTAGTAAAAATTCCATTAAATTCTTTACATTATTGCAGACAAGTGCACGCGGTATTATTTGTCCATGGGATATCTAAATGTGCAAGCAGGACATTTTCCTGGCCACCGCCGTCGCCGTCTCCCTCCAATAAGCATTAAATATAATGCCGCATTCTTTTGAATCGCGAGTACCTTGGAGAGATTACAAAAGAGACAACGCACACTTTCTCTTTCCAATGCAATCGGCAATCCCGGCCTTTCACTTCCTTTTCAATCCTGTCCCGTGTCGTGCCGTGCCGTGTGCAGTATGATGACAATCGTGTATGTTGGGTGGATGAGCATTCAAAAATTCAACCACAGCCGAACAATCATTTCATGTGCGGATCTACTGAATATAATCTGTTGTCTGATAAAAGTATAAATGATGATGCCATACATTCTTTATTTCTCTCTCCTCTCCTGGAAAGAGCAGTCTACAAATGGTTCCAATTACTTACAATGATCATTGTAGTGCAGTGCAATGATTCCTTGTGTTCTGGAAAGTTGTTCACTTTACTTTTTCTCGTACTCGCTGCGTTCTCAATGAAAAGATGATTGACCTCTAAGTCCTGCCTGTATGCTTCACATACGAGACGCCAGTCCGACTACAGCAGAGCAGTCAGAACAAAGAACCCACAAATAATGCTATTATAAAAGAAATGAAATGAATATAATAAAAAAAAAGTGATGCATGAGAGCGAGTCATTTCGGTACATTGCATCTGAGACTCACTGGTCATGATTCTGATCTGCGAGCATTATAAAAACAAATACGACTCACTATGACTGAGAGACTGCTGAAATGCTTTGCGTCTTGCCAAAACAAGGACAGAACGGCGAACGCGAGGAACGAGGAATAAAGTTCATTGAAGGACTTCGGGAAACTTGACTCAAACTGAATGCCAACACTGTAATTTACATCCTCTAGACGCAATAAAGTTCATGCTGATTGTATCATAAATGCGGCGTCTACTGGCAGTAGAGTATGGAGTACTAAACGAATTGTGCTGCGCTGCGCTATGTGAAATAGAGAAAGAGATTGTGGTTTTGATGCAAGCAAGTCATTACCCTATTATTATAACTGGCGTAATGATAGGATTGAGTGAAAGCTCCTCGTATGAGCAGTCACGAGCATTGCCATCGGGTTCATACGAATGTGGCGAAAAATGGTTACATAAAAGAAACATATTTTATGAGAAAGTACCAATGCGAGTGAGGATTTTTATGTAGAAATATGTGGTTACATACAAACACGATGCACGAACATACAGCCAGCCTCGTCAAAGGATAGCAAACTCGAAATTGGTAGTGAAAAAAAATCCAATTGAATACGAATGCTGGTTTTGGTTCTGAGAAGTTAAATATAAAGTTAAGGTAAGTATGTGTCTGGTCGCCATAAATGTATTAATATATAATTAAGGTCCTTCACTTGCACGCGGACACAGGCGTACATCAAAATCCAATTTCTACAAGTACTCCAACTCCAGTGTATATAAGAACACACGCGGTACGATGCGTGCCCTTCCATTTACAACTGCAATTCAATTAGAATGGATATACAGATATCTGTAAATAGGAGTTTGACCGCGGCAGGTGGCGGGTAATGTGCACGTGTAAATGTAATTGGGTTCACAGCGAGAATTCGATTCGAATTCCCGTCATAAATTCTCAATGCCGAGTTGGTAATTAAAATTGTGCGTTTCAGGTTATTGCGTATGCATCGAGCGCGAGCACGAGTATGAACGGGATATGGATTAGTAATCATACGAAGACAGGTGAGTCTCAGTCGATGAGTCTGTGGCAGACAGCGTATTGCGATGGCTGGAAATCCAGGGTACGGCAGAATATTACTGCTTCCTCCAAGTTCTTCCTCGACTTCCTCTTCGCCTGCCGTCTCATTTCCCTCCACAGCGTCTTCAGAGTCGGGAACTCTCGTAATCATGTTGGGATCGCTGAGACAGGTCGCTGCGGCGCCCGCACCGGTGCCAATGCTGTTAATGTTATTTCCTTGATGACAAATGATTGCTGGACAGATTCTGTCTAGTGATGCAGACGAAGCGGCAGGACCAGGAGCAGGACTCGGAGTCGGAGCGGTAGGAGAAGGAATTGTTTCCGGTAATGTTTCAATTTGATTCTCCATCTCAGCTGAACTCTTCGACTCTCGACTTTGTTGCTATTTATAGATTGCAATTACTTTTGAATCCAAATAAGGAAGGAAACACCACAGCTGAAGTGAGGTCTAAAGAAATGCTGGAGACTGGCGATCAACATTAACCGGTTGAGGTTGAGGCATCAAAGCAGCACCAATTTTCACAATTTCAGGCGATGATAATTCGTAATGATCGGTGTAGGGAGTCAGTGTATGTGTGTGTATATCTCATTCATTTTCACAGCAGTCGCATACGACGGAGAGATAAGGAGAAATTAATTTAGATCGTCACGATCGCCAACCATGTTAACCAGCGAAGCATGTAAGTGCATTACCTATCACCATTACCACAAAACCTCACAGCACACCAAGCATAGGCACCAAATAACAAGTAACCAAATTATCTGTCAGCTTGCGACATCATTTATTCTTTAATTTGTTATGTTTATGTTCACACTTTGCACTGCCTGCACATGTAGCGGTCTTGATTTGGGGTTTTGTGAGTTGGTCATAGTCACGTTTGACGGCATCTCTAGCACTAGCACACACAGTACACGAAGTCAGGTGTTCGGACCCGGTACTATTGTCACCAGCAGCTAGCCGGGATCATTATGAGTCTAGTGTCTCAATTCGTCGTCAGCTTTTCATGATTCTTGCGTTTGCGTTATCTCCTCACTTTTATGCTATTAGCACCAAATCTCACAAAATGCAAACTGCGCCTGGTTCACTATCTTAAAATCGAAAAACAGTAAAAAGAACGTATTGTATTGAAGTTACAGCTACACACCGTTACAGCTTAGAATTTAGAAACGCGGAAGCGTTCCTTCTCCTTACGATGGGCGAAGTAAAACTGAAACTGGCTTCATGTTCTCAGGCAGTCTCAACTTTTCCCGAAGTCGAAGCCGGGTAGGCGTGAGATTGTGATGTCGATGCGTGGCCGGAGTAAAAGCAGTGGCAGGCGGCAAGAGTGCGAGCGCACCGATATTTTGACTGGCTCTGGAATGTAAATGTAAATATGAACCATGAAGAGTGCCCGTGGAAGGAAAGCCAGAGCTGCCGGTTCTAACTGGGAGCTTTTTTGTCATGAATTCTTGCTTGGCTCAGCTGCGCTGCATTACATAACATACAACGTGGTAAATGGTTTCTTAATTCCGTTCAGCCATTAAGCATGCGGATTAAGCCATTTCAGACCAACATGCTTTGACATGGAACCTGCTCTACGATTTCACAGCTAAGCGTGTTCGCAACAGAACCAGCTCAATCAAAAGAATGTTATGAACAGTTAAATAAATTGAACTAATTTCTTTTGCTCCAACATTCATTCATGTGCAATAAATTTTTTATTCGGCCTTGCGTTGATTATGTTGCAGTCTGGACTGAATGTGAGTGATGTCAGTCACCAGATCGTCATTGCTGTACTTTTTGCTTTGAAGGGTAACTTTGGTTTTGAAGCTCGGGTTCGTAGAACTACTTTACCTTCTTTGATTTTATCCACGCCCGCGAGATTTTTGACCCCTTCTTAGAGCTTTAGCTTTCCTGAATCCGTGGCGTGTCTTTGTCCGAGACTAATCTTGCTCGATACGAAATAAGTACAATTCCGGCCTAAGCGCGTTTCCCAAGAATCAAATTTTCCTGCTTAAGTCCAGTTTTCTTACTGATTTATCACGGTTTATGCAACACAAGATGCACGAAGTTTCATAATCCTTTCCATTTTATCTATCTTAATCCGTTCGCCGTCCAAGTTGAGTTGATGGTTGAAAGGTTCTTGGAAGGTTACAAGTGTCTTCAATTTCCATCGTCTGGATGATTATTCGCGTTGACAAACTCAACATTTAGCATAAAAATCATCATCGGGTTTTGTAGTCTCAGCCTTTCACGATGTGTTTATGAAATCCCATTCACCATTTCGGTAGCGTAAACACATAACATAACAATAAAGTACGACGTATTAAGCAGAAGCCATAAATATGAAAGAACTCTGCAAAATTGTTGTGTCATCTCTATGGTACTTCTTCGAGTCGGGCTGAAATTCAAACCCGTACGAAGCTGTAGTCAAGTCCTGTTAAAGTTTTCATCATGGAGCATTTAAAAGACGAAGCTAAAGACCAATGGTTAAATCGGCGCATTGCATGAAAATGAAACGGCTTTAGATGGCGAGAAGAAGAAGAGGTTGGTTGGGGTTAGAGACTACAAAACTAGATCACATTTACACGAGACAGCTACGGACGTCACCGGTCGTCAGCGAGTGTGGAGTTTAATGACAAACTGATAAGACTCAATTTGTCTGAGATCAAAAGGCTAGAACAATCATTCCATATTCACATTCGGACCCAAACACTGCGCTTTAACTCGGACGGGACTCCAACCGACACCAACTGACTTAACAGCGTTCAACAAACCTGTTCCACTGTTAGCTTATTTAAACATGGCGACCGTTCTTACAGGTGTTGCTCCAATTGCTGGCCCCCCAAAATGTGTCTGTTGTTCCGCATCCGGCGACAAGAATCGATTGTGTGGACAATGCCACACAAGTTTGGTACTGCATTCCGGAGCACCAGAAGAAGGACTGGAAACGTCACCGCCAAAATTGCTACCCCTTCATGGAGACCTTCAATCAGAAGCTTGGCAAAGTGTTGGTGGCTACGCGGGACATCAAAGCGCTCCAGTGGCCAGAAGTGAGTCCACTGTGGGAAAGGACTTCTCGTGCATTTGTCTTAGATGCTGCAAGCTCCTGAAGGAAAAATTGGAGCGCGATTTTACTCAATTGTGCAAGATCTGCGTGTAGCCGTTGTGCAAGCCGGATTGTCCACGGGTAACTTGGCGCGTCTTTCGTTTCGATCTTCGAATTGGTTGATCTAAGCTTAGCCTTTCTTCCCGTAGCTCATGGTTCATGCTGAGAATGAGTGCCCAATTTTCCAAGCAACTAATTTTACTCCTGGCACAGCTTTGGAGGCGAGGAATAAATTCGACCTAAACATACCCAACTACGTAATATACGATTTTATCAGGGTTCTGCGTGTCCTCTTGCTTCAAGAATACGAACCGGCCAAAGTTGCTGACATTGCAATCCCACATTGAACAGAGGAAGGAAAAGGTCGGAGAAATTCGGAAGTTTTCATTCATCTACGACTTGATTCTTCATTACTTGCATCTGGACCAATTTTCTGACAAACTAGTTGAAGAGATTGTCGGAATAATTTCCGAACGGAATTTCGACCGAGGACATGGTGATTGATGGCCTTAAAATGTAAGTATTCGCGTTCAAACGAGCCTTATTCTTGATGGAGATTCCTCTTGTTGATCAGTTCATTTCTTTTCATTAGTTGCATGGCGAAGCGTTGCATTAGATCAACGAGCTGAGTAGCGAACTCTGCCACAGTTGCATCACCAACACGCAGTCCATGCAATCAGACGATGAATGGACTAGTGTGCGAGCTGTTCGTGCCATAAAATCTGGAGAACTGTTGACGCATACATTCCAGCATCACAAAGTTTTCTTTGAAGACATCGTCCAGCGACGCGAGTACTTGAACCAAATGTTACTACTTCTGGTGCAACTGCCCCCGATGCACGGATCCAACGAAGCTTGGCACGTATTCGTCAGCAATAAAGTGTCACTACCGCTGCCACAGTCGCCCCTGCGAAGAATACTTCTTACCGACAAATCCGCTGAACCATAATGCGTCGTGGCGCTGCAGCAACTGGAAAGGGTGTGGTCAAATCAAATCCTACAATGCTCTGCACAACGCCTATATCCTTCCAATTAAAGACGCTTTGCTGAATGCGACAACACTGGAGCAGAGGATTGAAATCCTCAGAACTCCTCGAACTCCGGTGTGAATGTCCATGAAAACCACTCGATAATGCTGACGACTCGATGCAAAATCATGAATTCGTTGGCCAACAAAGTAGAAGACATGAGAGACAACTCAGACCAGTCTCAATACGAAACTTGGAACAATTTGTTATACGACGTCATCTGCAAAGCTGATCAGGTTCTTGAGGCGTTTGGACTCACTGCAACTTTACTTCGAGGTAACCGAATTGCTACTGCATTCATATATACAACTTTACGACTCAACGGAGATTGATTTCCATTTCAGGAGTTATCCGGTACTACAAATCTCTCGCCATTGAGAATATGCTCGTATTGCCTGACTGGGCCGACAAGGAGAAGTGGCTGGACGAGATAATCATGTGCCAGGAAAGGGCTTTAAGGGTCTTCGAGCAAAACGAGATGAGGCCAGGCTCCATGGCGTCCAATGAGTACTATGAAATACTAGGAAGGGTCAAGGCATTCAAGGATGTAGGCTTGGGACCACGATTGAGGCTGGGGCTGGAGGAGAGGCAGAAGATGAGAATGGCGACCAGTCTTATAGAGCTCACATCAAATAATTTTCAGACTATTAGCAAATTCTACAGAGTTTTTTGATAATTCATTTCATTTTTAATTTCACCCTTGTGTGCTGATGATGTGCTTGAGTAGAATAAAATCGTGGCATAAGATTTTATATAATTAAAGTGTTTGCATTTTTGAGCTGTTATATTGAGATGTAAAATTCCTGGAAAACAACTCGCATTTCTCTTTGGCTACGACGTTCGGAATGAGTTCGTCTGCACTAATTTCTGGCGCCAGGAGGCCGTTAACTCTGTCCATGTCCTAATTTCGACAATAACAGGAAAGCGACCGAGGATTGGCGAAAATCAGATTCGTGAAAAATGGACCCATCCGAGACTTGGAGTCGCCAAAGTTTTATTGAATTGCGAGTCCGTTTCCTATTTCCGAATGCGTGCTCTATTTCCTCGCCGTACATCAGTTACTTACATCACTTTCCTGTGTTCAGTAAAATATCCAATTCTTCACTGTCACCCACAAGTTGTCATTCTGGAAATCCCGCATTTCCTTTTTAAGTATCGAAACTTTTTTCAGTCGCTGTTCGGCTCTGCTTCTTCTTCTCCCAAGCAGTGTTCAGCGCAGCGTTGACGAGGAAAATAATACTTCATTACAAACGAAAGACACTAGCGCATCTTAAAGCATATGAAACACTCTTCTTAAGCGGTGAATCCGGGATGATTGTGTATAACAACGCTTTACGTTTTCAATGCAAGGCATTCATTTTTATCTCATTCTTGGCACCGCCACTCGATCATTTCTTGTCTTCGGCTTGGACGCTCTCGCTCACGGTTCCACATGGTCTATTTTGCATGCTAGTATATGTCTGCTTAATAGACGTATGAAACTTTAATCAAACTTTCGTCTATATTACCCGACTTATGTAAATCCAAAACTTCTCACAACTAAAGAGGCGAAACACGAATCAATTTGATTCTCACCCAATCTATATGCAGAGCAAAATATGACACTGAACATGATTAGAAGCAACCACTGGCATGGAGTCTACAAAATTCGTGCCTACAGTCTGACTTTGTTCAACCCATCAAATCATCTGCAGTCAAATTAGCATGAAGAGATAATTAAGTTTCTTAACTAAATACGGCAGCGTAGTCTGTGAATCATTCAGATAAACTTGTAACCGAATCATACCTTAGCAATTTGGTATGATTCGGCGGACATATTTACATCTGAATCGTGCAGCGGTTTCCACAAAATTTTTATACATAACGTATACAGACAGACAAGAACGAACCAATAAGCACACTGAAGATGTGCTAAAAAAAGTTGTCAAGTACAAGTGTCTCGTCTCCAGTTTGTTCTTTCACTCGCGGATGAGAGTGGGATCAATCGCTTAGCATCACACCGAGTTACTGGATACAAGCAATTACTACATCTTGGTCGTCTCCTCTATCGTCTTAATTTCACCAGCCAGCGAGAACGAGCGAACGAGGACATAATTCCATTCTATATCCTAGTTCCTTTATAAATGATTTCACTGATTCAAAGTGAGCTTCTCCTTTGTCGTGCCGTTCGGTTAGAGCAGCTCAATGCTCAAGTACGAGTACGGGTTCGAGATTGTGTCTAACTGCATTCCAATTTGATACGCATGGATGCACCCACGGTTGATGAGACAAATATACTGATACGGTTAAGTCATACTTAAGAAATTTTTTTTTCAAAACTTCAGTTTTACTCACTGGCGAAAAATTTTCGCCAGAAATGGAGATTTCTAATGAGAAAACTTAACTACCATCACCAATTAACTATAGTTGCTTGGTAACGTAAAATGTTGAAGATATGGAAAAAAATATCCTTCAAATTTTCCAGTATGACTCAGCCGCATCGTCAACCGTGGATGCACCGTTGAAAACATAACTACAATCTAACAAGCGAGCTCCTTGTTGAATGAATCATGCTACTGAACGTCTTGCCTGCTGCAGAGGAATTTTTCGGTGCACGTTGCCAAAAAGGAAAAAGTCAAGCCATACTTCAAGAATCCAGACACAAGATACACAGCTTAATGAGTGGCGTACGCGTGCGTGCAGAAAGTCCCAAAGTATACTTGGAATCGGATTTTATTACTCAAGATGGATAAAGAAGCACAAAACACAATGCCCAGAGTGCGAGTGAGCGAGCTTTTGATGTTTACTCTAGTTTTTTACTGGTTGGTTGAGTCGTGAGTCTGGTTTGCTTTGCGCAACTGGGGACACAACGAGAGCGACCGTCGACATCAGATGAGGTATTTTGATATGTACGGACAGATTAATGTACATGACAAAAGACGATGGGGATGGCGAAGCCCAAGCAACACGCAAAAGTGGTTATTGAATTATAGATGGTGACCATGAGACCGACTGCCTCGTGCCTTGTTGGCTCCGGTTCTTTGTCTGTCTTGCCTCGATTGTCCAGAGTCGGGAGCCCGTGTTGTTTAGTTATGCTTACCCTGTCGTGCTGACATGCAAATTAGTTTTGTTGAGACTATGAAGCTAATTAACGATTAATTTCGATTCGAGTTTACAGTTTACAACTACAACAGCAGAACAACTTGAACCAGGCGAATTAGTTTTTCCTGGCTCTGCTCTGACCATTAGCCTTTCAAATTCGGTTTGCAGTACTTCATCGAGGGCTTATCGTCGGTGCCCAGTTTCAAAATATGAATGAGCTGACTTCGGATTCATTAATAAGTCAGAAAGGGCAGAGGTTAACCACATGTAGCCTGCTTGACTTAGGGTTTTCTTGCAACTTGACTTACAATAGGCCAGGCACAAAATGTTGACACACGGCTGTGCCGTGGCAGTGGCAGTTGATTGTGTACATTAGCCGATCACAGACTTGAAATTATAAAGAACAAGCACGAATTGAGACCAAGGCCAATGTTTATGTTACAATACAAGGTACGGAAGGTTAATGTACACATATTGTGTACTCAATATGTAAACATTCATAAACTCATGCTTTCTTGCCACAAAACACGAACAGTGAAAAGTAAAGTCAATAATCTGCACCAATTGCGATATGGATAACGGGCTTTGCGGTGTGCAAAACCTGAAATTCAGCTCAAGTATTAATTTTTCGATGAGATGGGTAACGGGTGCGGAGATGAGTTTTATGAAAAGACTTCAGGTTTTAGAATCAGGATCTCAAGTGGAAGTCAAAGGCATAACAACTATGCATCAGCGTGATGTCGTGAATTCGCTAACTTGCACAGTGGGGTATTCACGAGAATTTGGTGCGCTATGCATTTTAGCATATGAAAAAGTTCCAACTTTGGAAGCCAATAACTGCCTTCCGGATGGACATGGAAAGGTGGTTTTGCTGCATATGAAAGCCCATGTCCTTAGCTTTCCAACGACACCTCACTTGACATGGGACATCATAGAACCGGAAGTGGCAAAATGGCCAATGACCCGACTTTGACCTCCTGTATCTCCCAAGCCCAAAATTGCCGCACTCTGCAAAGAATATCGTAAATAGTACTAATTCAGTACTACACGATGACACAGGTCCGAAGGTGCGGTTTTGTGGGGCGTGGGAGAACGAAGGTTCCAAAGTTGTCATATAATCCCGGCATAAAAATCAGAAAAAAACTGTCAAAGAGCAGAAATTATTATTATTATTAATATTATTTGTATTATTTATTATTTATAATTAACTGATTATAATTAATTAAGTAATAATAATTAATAATTATTATAATTATAATTATTAAATTATTATTTTCTAGGATTTATGCTAAAATGCACAGCGCACCAAATTCTCGTGAGTACCCCACTGTGAATTGGCTTGAACCTGCAGCAATCTACCCAGAAAATCTGCAGCACCGTAACCAGAGAGTCAAGGACCAAACACTTCCTATCGTTTAGTTGCTTTTCTCTTTTAAAGATCATTTTACGCATCTATTAGCAAAGCACAAGCATCAGCATACATTAGGGCCATGCTCATTTTGTGCCGCGTATAACTTCATTCTACAATTTGCACTTTGATTTTGCTCAGGCAACTCACTGAACTCACTCCCATTTGAAGGATGCTCCAAGTACAAAGTTTAGGAACTGCGTTGCACTTTTGGGCTTTTATATGAGAACTAGGCAGGCATTTTATTCAATGGAATGGTGCAGTTTCTGATGTGTACTTGATTATGCAAATGAAATGTCTAATGCAGTACACAATTGTGGAAAAAGTATTTTCATGTACTCGTTTGCGTTTTTACGGTCCCGACCCGATGCTCACTCTAATTCAATTCTAACACCGACACAAGCGCCGGAAAATACACATTTGCTTTGTGCATTTGGCATTTTACTGCGCTAAACTAAACACTGAACACCGCTCCGCTAAACAAGCGACCAGAAGAGAGCAGTTTTGCATGGGCAGAGTGACAGGGCAAAGCCAGGCACAAGCACAGGCATTTTTGGACCGTCGTTTATATTTGCATAATATCGCGTCTGGATTTAATGGCTTTTATACCTTAGGCTGTAGAATTCTTAGCGTATCATATGGAGCTCCATTTTTTCTAATTTTAGACTTCATAATGAACTTACTGGAAGAAGATGCTGGCTATGAACTCTCGACTCGGTTACTTCTTTCTTTAGAATTTAGATTCTTCTTCAGCGTGAACACGAGTCTCAAAGCCTACAAGCTAAGCTACGCGATCGGTGAACCGAAAGGAGGACGAAATGTGAGAATGTAATAAATTGCCATACATTAGTATGGATAATAAACCACATTAATTCTCATGTAAATTTTCATGCGTCCAGCCACAGCCGCGGTGCACTGTTGGAAGACTAGAAAGGAGCAAGAACCCGAGTTAACCAGAACCAAGCCCAAGCGAAATCTGAACAAAGTGTCTCTACCACATTACTAATTTGTGGCTTACGCCAAATGATCGCACGATTTGTGGGACTTCCTGTTCCTGCTCCCTACTCCCTCCACACCACATCAAGTGCAGCATGAAATGGCAAATAATGGTTAGAGGTTGGGAGATCATTAATAATTATTTCACAGACCAACAATGCTAGTAGTTTGCATGGCATGAATCCCAGTTCAATGACTCCGTGAACCCGTCACGAAAATATTTGCCGTTGACACCCGAAATCATGTTTTCTGTAGAGTCAGCTCACATAGACCCGCAGGTCTCTGCAGAAAAGAAGATTTTATGTCACTGGTTCGACAGCCACGCGCCCTACATGAATTTGTATGTCGGTGACAACAATCAATTCGGCTCATCCATGTGTGTGGAATCAAATTACGCCACATATGCCGGGGTTGTAAGTCAATAGGAAAAAGTCAGAAAGAGAAAGCTGCAAACAATGCACGCGACCATTCAACGTCACTGCATTAGAATATGAGGATGCGGATGCCACTTTTCTCTCGCCTTCTACAGTTGCAACCTCGAATACAACTCACCTTCTTTTTGCGGTACTCTCTTTCCTACGCTGAAACAGCCTTGTAACGTGAGTTTAAATCCGGAGAAAGTGAAAACCTGTTGGAGATTCAAGTGCGGTACGGCACAGGTATTTCGTACTACTCGTACAGGTAGCACAGGAACTCATCCATCCATTGATTTTCTCATGTAATCCATTCTGCATTCGCACACAGATATAAACACGTAATACTCCAGGCCAGACCAGGCCAGTGCACATGACAAGACGCACGAGTGTTTCTGCCATGACAAGATAAACCAGTACCCGCACCACACGGTATGGTAAGTACTTACTTTTTGTCCTTCCTCTGCCTCGCATGTCGCAGCAGACGTCAATTTCGAGATCACAATGAAAAAAGGCTGGTTTGGTTAGTTACTGATGTCTCGCACACGTGGACGAGGTGAAGCGAAGAACGAAAAATAAAAAATGCTGCCGGAGATTCTGTTTTCTGTAGTCAAGAAGAGTTTTGCCCTGCAGTGCTGCTGGAAGATTTTTAATCTAAGGTTTCATGTGAAGTCGAATTAAAGTAGTGCTCCTTTTATTTGCGCTTTGTTGATCTTTTGCTTTCCTCAATCTCCGACTCTGGGATAACAATAAAACTTAATCAATTGCGGGTCGCGGCTTCGTTCGCCGCGCGCGTGATGAGATGACGGAGATCCGAAATTAATTGAAAGTGGACACGCGCTTGATGCACGTCATGCAAGTTCATGAGCTCTTTCTCAGTCAGAACAGAGAGAGGAAGGCCATACCAACAAGGCAAGGGAGCTTGAAGTGGCTAATGCAAAACAAAATGGCAGGCGGCATGTGATTCAATGAGGACGAGGACTGAAGTGTGGGAGGCTTGAAAGACCTCAGCCTCATTTTGCCTACCCGTTTAGTTTAGTTAGCACTCTAGAGTTAGGCATTCATTGTCATTTGTCCATGCACACAAATCCATGTAAAGTAGGTTAGACTGTCACCCTAATTAGGATTAGTAAGAGGACAATGAATGCCATCGGAGTTCGAAACCTACAAAATTCATATAGAAATGAACTTGGAGACTCATCCACAATGAATCAGATGCAGCAGGTGAGGGAGGTAATGTGAACCAATTAAATGTGACATCAAAATGCACATATCTCCAGTATTTTATACCTTGGGTGGCGCGCCATGAACTTATGCTATAAATTTTACTGTAGTGGTCGGAATCTCCAGTTCCATGAGTACTGTGTTCGGACAATTACCCTTTCCCATTCTCATCTTCCACGAGAAAGGCCGCAGGAGCAAATCCCGGCGTTGGCAATGATAATGCAGCGCACACAGGCAACATCAGCAATATCAGGAATAATGACCACGCGGCATCGTTGCAGCAGCAACACGGATTATATTCCAATTCGAATCGAAATCTCATTACTCAAAAGTTTGTCCCGATGGGAATTCCACCGTGTAACTCATCTCTTCTTTCGACCTACCAACACAACAGCAGCAACAACGGCAACAGTGCCAGAGAAATCAGTGGCAATGGGAATGCCAATAGTAGTTACAGTCAGTCATTTGGAGCTAATAATAATATTACCAGCCCAGGCGCAGGCAGCCCCAATTCCCATTTGAGCCCTCCAGAGTCGTACACTGCCAGCATCAGCCAAACTATTTCTGGTAGCAGCAACAGCAACGGCTTGGAATTGCTTAAATGAGCCTGCTGCGACTGCGACGGGCCTGCCACAGCCACAAGGCAGGAGTTCACCGATAACTAATGGAGACTATCACGGCGGCAAGGTAAATCTGTCTTCCTTTCAATTTACTTAATACAGTTGTCCAAATTCGGCATGGCGCAGCACATTGAGCACGCTGAGAGTACTTGCAGAGCACTTTACTCTACTCTGCTGGAATTTTGCATTCGCCAGTCCCTGTAGATTTAAGAGACAAAGATTTGTAGTTCAGGCTCGATCTGCCACGGCTCCAAACTAACACTAGCGACTCGGTCGTCTATAAAAATAGGAATCGGATTTGTGTTAGACATGAAACGTGAATGAAGGAAACGAAAGCCGATGTTTTTGTATAAACTACCTTACCTTTAGTTCGCTAGGCACATTACGGGCATGGACCCAGAGTGTCCGCGTCCGCCTGGAAGAGATTATTACAGTTTGCATCGCGTCTTCTCTTCGAAACTCTTGATATTCTTGGAACACGAAAACGAAATCCAAAATAGATACAAAGTTCCTTTGTTAAAAGCTCAACTTCTTTATCGGATCTCCGATCGATGCACTCTTCCTTGCACTCGCACTTCGCTGTGCACTTGAGCTATGTTTATCGTGCCAGATGCTGCTGCTCTTTGATTGAAATACACGAACGAGATTTTCCAGACACGGATCATGGCCGTAGATAAACAATCTGCTCACTCGCTTGCTTTTGTTAGTTCAAGCACCTTTCCTGCTGGGACTCTCTACCATGCTGTGCGATGAGCAGATAAAGTCATCTTTTCATAATCTAATTAATTACGATACGCTTCAGCGCGATAGAACTCGACTGAGAAGGAAATGAATAAATAATTTAATCTTTCCCATTCTGCTGCATGTGTATCTGTGCCAATTAGAGAGCTCTGACTCCGATCTCCGCATTCCCTACCATCGGCAACAGGAACTGTAGTTGCAGCCAAATGTAAGCCACAGCCTCAGTCGCAGATTAACCGAATCAAATCGTAGCAATCTGACGCATTCTGATGCTGCGACCGCATCTTTTGACTCCTGGAGCAAGTCACGTTTGTATGATACAGGATCCACTCTCAAAAAGCTGCAGACCACCGCAAGAAACCCAGAACAAGTGGGGCCAACACGAGAAGAAATGAAAGACCAACTCGCGTATGCACTGACAAGCGACAGCAGCATCAGGATACTGCCTGGTTTCGACTTACAGTAAGAAAAGCTTTCGAGAAACGTCTGAAATTCCAAGAAACATGAAAGTGTTCCGCTCATTCAAGATAAGACAATGGGCCGATCTCATTATTTGTGTATAATTCGACACGAGAAGAGTACTTATGCAAATTTTGTGTCTTTTGTTTCTGAATGAGTGAAGTTCCTGCAATGCAGACGTAGGCAGAGCTCTACCTTACTCCATTAATTATGGACGACATGAAGATAAAGTAAATAGTCGGCCTACACAAGCTGAGAAGAGGCTCTCTTCTCCGGTTACACGAGCTCAGGATGCCATAGGACAGACACGAAGAGAGTTGGGTCAAGTGCAGGGTATGATGGAAATGAATGGAAGCGCAGGCTACAATGCAGCTGGAGCTGGAAATGAGTTCATGCGACAAACACGTGGCAGAAACTGCTTTTCACTTGGTAAGACAGAATTCGACATCAAAGCCGAAGACAATTACGATCTGACTCATTTGACACGTGCACTTTGTTCTCTTAACATGAGACAGGTTCCGAATCTTTGCTGATGAAAAGAACAAAGCAACAATCGTATCGTGCCGACCTTGAAAGGCAGATTGAGCAGTCTCGGGCTCGTAAGAATGAAATGCGACGGCTGGATATGGAAGGCGATCATCCGTTGGGTGTCAAGTACAATTCTCCTGTACCTCATAATTGTCTGGAAGATTGCGTGTGGTCGTCAAGGAACTCACAACCAAAAAATGTACTAGCGTCCGTTGGTAACGAATGTTGTCGTTTTTTCGTATTCCGTTTGTTGTTTCGCACCATTTCAACAACATGCAAACTTTCCAGTAAAAGACTATTCCAAGTATTTGAACCTCATGGCAAGGCGTGATTTGCTGCCCGATGATCGAAGGCGGTCGAAGCCTCAGCCTCAGCAATCACAACGATCCAAGCATACTCTGGCATCTTCATATGAACGACCAGCGAACTTGAATCCATTCCTGACGAATCATTCCCCACGTCCGCAAACCAATCCGCAACACCAGCCCGTCCAAAACTCTCTATGGATCACTCCGCAACAGCAACATATGGCAGCCTATATCAGGCTCAAGCGCAACAGTATTACCAGGCGTATTATCGCCAGTATCCATGCTACAACGGTTTCGCCTCTTCTCCGTCTGCAGCGGGGCAGCTTTCAGCCCGGTGTAATAATGGTTCTCTTGACCCTGACCAGTCATTCGTGCAGGAGGCTGCTGACTCCGCAAGGTCGCCTGGTCGAAACTGTCGTCCACAATCACCAAAAATGCAGAGACCCGGTCCGGAGATCGCACGACAAGCGCCTGTGCCCTTGGATGATATTAATGAGACATGGCACGATGAAAATAACTCATCAGGAAAACTTCGTGACTTTGCCCATGATATGGAGAGCGATGGCATCGAAGAACTTGGGAAATCTTTACGGCTCCATGTTTGGCAGGTTGACCAGTTAAATGAATGATTACTCTCATTTGTCATAAGGTAAATAAAGGCAATTTATCTTCGTTGCGCATCACAGGAGTCTGATCAGATGCCCAGCCAAGACGTGAAGACAAATCTGTACAAGCGTGACTTAATGAAGCAAATTGTTGAGAAAAGATGCGAACAAATGGAACGGAAGCGCAAAGAAGAGGAGGAAGATGAGAAACTTGAGAACAGATTCAGGATTATCAGGGACAGATGCGGCGAAAAGTGGAACAAGAAAAATCGCAGCTCACCAGACTGGTAAGACCCTGAACCGAACAACTATGTTCAGAACCAGGCAATCAGGGCACCAGACCGCGACTGACAGGATATTAACGATTTCTGACCTAGATTAATCAATATTTATTGAGGCTGTTGAATATCCTGACTTCCTGAATCCAAATTTTCTAGCGTTTGGTCAAGTTTTATTATAAACTTAATGTATTATTTTTGAAATGCAGTTAGAAATCAAGAATCGGAAGCATGCGACAAATCTGAATCACCGGCACCACCATCTCCAGCACCATAATCAGCATGTGCAGCCAATGAGCGTCCACTGAAAAGCTGACGACACAATGTCGTCGATGCCGAAGAATCGTCATACACAAAAGGCCGTCGTAGAAGATATCCGTGGCGGTGGAGACGGACCCAATGAAGTAGATCGATCCACCTCAAGTGCCTCTACCTCATCATATGAAGATGTACAGCCAGCGTTGTCGTGTAGTGCACTTCCTGCACTCCGGAGAAAGATTTCTGCCAGGTCCATTGCAGTAGCCGCCGCTACCGGATACAGCAATGCAGCTCATGCCAGCAGTGAATCGTCCCGACCGCGAGAAATAGGAAAAGATCTGAGGGTATTGAGTAACTTGAACAAAATTTTAAATAAGGAGGCTAAACGAGTTGATCGTGGCCTGCAAGATAAACGGCCACTATCAAGAAGGGTAGCCTAACCTCTGTAGAAATACTGGACATTAAAATTTTTAACTGTAATAAAGAACTCGTATGAAAATCAAATTGATTCTGTTAATGGTTTTATTAAGCAACATTTCTTTCAAAGTTAACAAAGTGCAATCTGAAATGCCTTATTAAAGTTAATAAGTATTGGTTTAGTTAAGTTTGACAACAATGTGTGAGCACTGCTTGCCGAACTTCAAAATGGACAATAGGAAAGGTTAATAAGTACGAAATTATCTTATTGGATGAAAGCTTGAGGCATTATTATTCGTCGTAGTCACCGCATTGGTCGTGTGAGTTCTTGTATGACTTCTCATTTTCGGGGTTCAGCTTAATCAAGTCATCAATTCGAAGAATGGTGATTGCAGCTTCCGTCGCAAACTTCAAGCTTTTGATTTTGGACACTGCTGGCTCAAGCACTCCTGCCTCCTTGTTGTCTCGCACCGTTCCCTCGTACAAGTCCAATCCGATCCACTTCAGGTGGGCATGATCTGCTTTGGTCTGAGAAGCGTTGTGATACGCCCTCAACTTAGCAACCAATTCGGTGGCATCCTGCGCAGCGTTGCATGACAGCGTCTTCGGGATTACAAGCAGCGACTTCGCGAATTCTGCAATCGCCAGCTGTTCACGAGAACTTAATGATGTTGCGAAATTCTCCAAGTATATTGATAAGGCTGCCTCCACTGCTCCTCCGCCTGGCACCACTTTCTTGCTTTCGCACACGCGTTTGATAACGCACAACGAGTCGTGAATGGAGCGTTCCATTTCGTCGACGTAGAAGTCGTTGGGTCCTCGGAGAAGAATACTTGCTGCAGTACGCACCTTTGGCTCCTTGATTAGAATGAGTTCATCATCACAAATCCTGTCTTGAACAACTTCTCCAGCTTCACCCAAGTAGGAAGCATCAAAAACTTCTTCACCCTCCATGTTGGACAATGACGATAGCAAAACGGCTCCGGTACATTTAGCAATACGCTTCAAGTCCGATTTCTTGCATCTTCGAACCGCCATCGCCTTAGCTTCGACGAAATACTTCAGGCAGAGATCATCAATTCCTCCGGTGCAAAGAATTACGTTAGCTCCTGCATTCAGAATTTTCATCACCTTTTCCTTTGTCAAATCGGATTCTCTTTGACGAATTTCCTCCAATTTTTCGGGTTCAGTTACAAGCACTTGGACGCCCAGCTTCATTTTGGCTTTCTGAAGCGAGAAGTCCAAACAAGCGATCTTTGCCTTTTCAATGCGCTTTGGCATAAGCTGTGATGCAGCTGTGCAATTCAGGGCGTAGCCGGGGACGAGGTAGCTTTCTCGTGCACTTTTTCCATGGGCTTTCAGCACGTTGATGGATTTAATCGGATAAACGACATTCTTCTTTCCGTCGGTATACTTTACAGCCTCGCAAGCATCAACAGCCATTTTCCCAAAGAATTCAGCGTCTGCCCCAATCAGTTTACTTGACATCGACGTTTTAGCCGCGCTGGTTAAGCAGTCCTTGCCCAAATCGTTCACAGGGATGGTCAGATTTTCAGCGATATAGCGGCAGGCCTCTTTGCACGCTAATCGATACCCAGCGATGATTGTGGTCGGATGAATTTTCTGTTTCACCAACTCATCAGCATTCTTTAGCAGCTCTGCAGCAATAATAACCACCGACGTAGTTCCATCTCCGACTTCTTCATCTTGCAACTGAGCCAGTTCAACAAGAACCTTGGCGGCAGGATGTTCCACTTCAATTAGTTTCAGAATAGTTGCTCCATCATTGGTAATGGTTACATCTCCAATGTCATCAACTAGCATCTTGTCCAAGCCGACCGGCCCCAGCGATGTCTTCACAATGTTAGCAATTGCGGACGCAGCCAGAACATTTTGGGTTCGGACGGACGAGCCAGTAGTTCTAGTTCCCGAGAATGATAGTGCAGATCCAGACGGCATTTTCACTACAGAAATAAACATAAAGCCATTAGAAAATCAGGGTTAGCGTTAGAAAAGTTAGAATTGTTAGGAAGCCGGGTACACTTCAAAAGGCCAAAGACCCTCAATCCACGTAAACTGGCCGCAGAAATATAAGATTGTTATGCTATTTACCAATAGAATGTCGAAGAACTTATTCCAAACTGTAAAGTCGAAGAATTCGATTCGCGATCACTGATTAGGAGCAAAGGAGTGAATTGCTTGAGTCCTCGATTGATCTAGAAAGTTTTGCACTCGCTTACACTGCACTACAGTATGTACAGCCCATAGAGAGAAATCCGCGTGCTGCACTACTCTTTGTGTATGAGTCAAGCACGACCGCGTACACGCAAGGAAGAGACGAACTTACCTTGTGCACGTTTTGGAAAGTGAAATGGAAAAATATGTTGACTTCGAAGCTACAAAATCTGCCAACGTGTCTACGTGTCACTTTTTTTTAGCAAGATTCACAGAATCTTTAAAGTTATCTTGGTCTATCAGCTGTCGGTGCTAGTTTCGCAAGCCTAATTTAATTAAAGCACGTTTTAAAGTGGAGACTGTCGAGGTTGCTGTTGCTGAATATCCAAACCGTAGCTCAGATAACGTAACTCAAAATTAAAGTACGTAAATCTTAAGATTTTGACAGAGGATGAGGATAAGTATTTTAATTAGCGGCAAGTAAATAGAAATTAAGCAATTAACTTATTAAAATGTTGGAACTGTTCACCAATAGTAGTAATAGAATTAGGTTTCTAGTCATGATCTTTAGTGGTAGATGCAAGAAATCTAGTTCGGTCTACTTGCTACTGCTTTTATCACTCCTTCAACTGATATCCTTAACAAGGAGTCAGGAGCAAAGTTTTCTTCCATCGTCATCCGATCCAAACGATGCAGGAAAGAATGAAGGCAGTGATATGTATTGGTGCAGCGATTCCGCTTGCCGAGGTATGTCAGATCCGGTGCCTGTCCATTCCTTCAGCATCTGTCAGAACTGGTGAGTTCGATGAGTTGTAATTTTCAACTGTTTCAGGTGCCATATCCTTAGGACGTACTCTAGTGCCCTACAATGCCCCAACTCATCGTCACTTGTCGTTTAGCGCGAACCAAGACATCGTAATTCTTGGAAAGCCTGCTAATGATGGAGACTTCTGGATTGGGAAGGTTAGTATATTTTGTAGAGTCAGCATAGTGGAATCACAAGTTCTGATATCTGATATCTTTACTGTAGGTGTACAGAAATGGCAGGGCTGGTTTAGTACCTAAACGACTAGTTCGTGAGGAAAGAATCTTAAATCAGAAAGAAAAACACGACATGAGCCTTGACATCCTTCTCCTGTTTGCAAACGAAGAAACGATTGTTACCGTAGACCCACCAAAGGCCGAAACTGAAGTGACTGCTGAGAAACCTGAAGCCAATACTGAGAAGTCAGAAACTGTTGTTGAGGTCGCCGAAGAAGTTGAAAATGTGCAAGAGTACGACTCCCCCGAAGAAGTTCAGGGCGAACCACAACAAGCACACGATCCCGAGACCCACGATCATAGTGATCACGAGGCAACAGTGTCAAGTACAGATCCAGGAGTTGAGGAGCATGACGATCATTCACATCAGGAAGAAGTTGTGAAGCTTGAAATTGTGCCTACTCCTCCTGCATCATCAATGTACACTGAAACGCAAACACAGACTCAAGCCGATCCTCCTAGCATGCAATCTGAAACTAAGGTGGAAGAATCACAAATTTCAGAAACTCAGTCACAGGAAGCAAAGGAGGTAGAATCAAACGCGCAGCCAACTGCAGAGTTGCAAATTCCGTCCAGCGCAGAAAACGAGGTTCACGATGAATCACAGCATGCACATGATCATAATGGTCACAGCCACGACCATAGTGAGCATGAAACTACTCCCTCAACATTTGATCAACGACGTTTCAATGATTCGCATTCGGAACAACTTGAGAGTGCTTCTCCGTCACAGTCAACACAAACTGAAACACAGCCTCAAGTCACCAGTGCTTCTCATACTGACAGTGAGCAGCCTGAAGCAAAGGTGGAAGAAGCTTCAGTACCGGAAACGGCACCAGCAACCATTTTAGAAGCGCCACCGGAGGAAGTAGTGGCTGAAGCTGAAGTGAAACAAGAGCCCGATGTTCCGACTCCTTCCGAAGAAAAAAGTGAAGTTCAACCAGAAGAATCCCAAGTTGGAGATGACCATCTTGCTCAGCCTGAGGATGAAATATCCACTTCTTCATCCACGGATCCGGGAAATGAGGGACACGGCAAGGACAACGATTCACACCAGGAAGGAGTTGTGGAGTTGGACACTGTGTCCACACCAGCACCTGTACCCCAAACTGAAAACCAACCTCCAGCTGATGCCTCTGGCTACTTCACTGGGAATACGCAAGATGAAACGGAAGTCAAGCTGGAACCGCCGTCAGTGATAGAAACACTGTCAGAAGATGTGCCTGCGCTCGAAGTACCGGCAGACGGTGCACAGTTAGAAACTTTATCAGAAGAAACGCCAGCTGTCGCAGAAGAAATGCCGCCACAGGAAGCAAAGGAGGTCGAAAATGGTGTAGAGCAAGCAGAAACACCTAAATTACAGATTCCGTCCGAGGAAAACAGTGCAGGCCAGGTAGAAGTTGCGACTGCATCTCCAGCTCAGGAAAATCAAGATTATCGTAAAAATCTTTTCGAATACAAACATGAGCATCATGTTCACGATCACCTTCATCAGCATCATGCGCCTACCCATGACCATGTCCACAATGACACCATTCCAGCCGTGCCCGTGAATTTCGATTCAATAGCTTCAGAAACTCCATCTGTGCCTGATTCAGATCCGGTTGAGGCAATTATTGCTGAGGATGAGGCAACAGAAGATTTGTCAACAAAGAACAATTCTTTTGTAATCGTTGTGAAATACTTGAGCTCGACGCTGCTTTCATTCTTGCCTGAGCATTTGCAAGACACAATTTTGGATGTAAATGATGCACTAGTTTTCACTGGAATCATCGTTCTACTAATAATTGGCGTTTGTGTCCCATACTTCTTTGTTGAAACATTCCTTTCATCAAGGCCATTGAAGAAGAAGGTCGTCGACCTAAATAAGGCACTATGGAAGGTGAGACGAATTTTAAGCCAGTGTTGTGCAACGAGTTGAAACCTCCCGTACAAAATACTTTATGCGGCCATTTCTCATTTCAGGTGAGCGCAGCGTATGAAAGTCAGCAAGACGAATTCGACATGTTCAAGAAGAAGGCATTCGCCTATGACGACTGCCTGATTAAAATGGAGAAATTGCAGACACAGATAGAACTAAAGAGGAGTATCGACCAAAAACAAAAACTTGAAATTCAACAGCTGAAAGAGGAAGGTAAAAAGAGGGCTCGACTTGAGGCGGAAGTCAACGCTTTGGTGCAGACAACAATGGCTGATCTAGCTAAGGTGGGTTATTGGCTGCTTTTGCTTTTACAGTTCAAGTAAGCATTGGGTTCAATCTATATTAATAAATATTTTGCAGACAAAAGAAGAAAGAAACAAGTACGTGTCGGTGGTAGCGGGCTTGAAGAAGTCTCTGAAGGAAACCACTGAAGATTTAGAAACCATTCAAGCCGAACTAAATGCAAGAACAATGGACTTGGAGTTGCTAACCAGTACAAAGGATTTCACAGAAAATAAAGTCAAGGCTTCAGAAAACGAAATCGCTGAATTGAAGTCAAAGCTAACTAATGAGATAAGTTTGAGGAGAGATGTTCAAGACAAAGTTGATGAGTTGGAAAGAGAGCGAAAGTCTCTTCAAGAAGACTTGGGCGAGCTAAGAAAAATCACATTGCAATATGAAGAGACTGTCAATAATTTAACCACAGAAATTAGTTTAAAGGAAAATGAGCTATTTGCGTTGAAGGACAGTTTGGGGGATGACTCGCCCCTGGTAGAAATCGCAGAGATTAGGGCCAAGTTATCGATTGCAGAGGAAGAAGTTAAATCTCTGCAGTCAAGAATTGATTCAATCACACTCGAGAATAAAACCCTTTCAAGTAAGTCTTACTTTAGTTCATAACTTAGAACTTGAGCAGCGCTTAAATTTTGTTCTTAATTTATATCTTTCCAGGAAACTATGAGGAGTCAGCGTCAGCCCTTGTATCCATTACAGCCGAAAAAGACGAAGCTCAAAAGAAGTTACATGTGTTGGAAGCTTATTTTAAAGAAAAGGAAGAAGAGCTTCGGAAAATTGTGGACAAACAGCAGGTGGAACAAGAAATTCGTGGCAAAGACAAGAACGAACTGATTTCTTTGATTCAAGAAAAAATTAGTGAAATCAATGACTTGAATGAGAGAATTGAGCAACTTAAGCTGGAGTTTGAAGAAACTAAAAATCAGCACAGAAATGAGCTAAGAGCGAAGGATCAGAAGAATCACGAGCAATGGGTGAGAAACTGTTGTTGTTTAACTGTGGTGGGCGATGGCTTAAAAATTTGTAACTCGAGATGGCGAACTTATTTCAAATTGTGTTAAATATTTTAGCTTGCACTGTGTCAGTCGGAAAGAAAGGTCAAAGATGCAAAGGAAGAAGCGGACTCCTACCGCCTAAAGCTTACTCAGCTCGCAAAGGAAAGAGGAGATGAAAGTGAGTGGTTCATAAAAACAGTAGATTGCATGTGTTAAATTTTGGCTCGAGTTAAACATGCCTTTAATTTATTCAGATGACACTTTGATGGATGGAGAGGAGTTTTTCCCAGTTGTGCCTCCACCACCAATTGATGAAGTTCCTGTTTCTTACTTCGGGTTGGGTTTCGAGCCTCCGCTACCCTTGGATGATGACGAGATGAACGGCGAAACAGGTCACATGTCATCAGGAGGATTTGAGCCCAACCGTCCAAACCCAGTTGGAAGCATTTCCGGAGACTCCGAATCCGACGAGGTCACAGACATTTCACCGATCGTTGAGCACGACCCTGGCCGAGGAAGACGAGGCGATTTCTCTGATGGTTCTGCATCGCCCACTGGAAGACCGCTCTCCAGAGACAATTGGATGAATGGCACCAGCGGAAGAGTTAGCTACAATAACAATAACAAAAAGAATGCCAACAACAATCGAACAGATCAGAGGTCCCGACATCCCAATCAGCTTCCTGGTCCACAGTCCGCTTCTTCACCAATCAACGAGCATTCAAGCCTGTGCTGACACTTTCCAAAGGAGTTCATTATTTAACCGCAATGCCTTGTAGAATTTATATTATTTATGAGATACATTACTAATCTTTCTTTCGAAATAAATTCGCATGATGAATCGTAAAATGCTTGAATGCGTGCACAATCAATGCTATTTCAAGACCATCGAATCGAGTGTGCACTTAGCTAGCCGATGGCTCTGGTAATGCAAGAGTGCACTGCACGTGTAGAGTAACTTGGTTTTGTGCACGCGTATTTGTGCAGCTCAGTTGTGCACAGCGAAGTTAGAAAGGAAACGGCGCGCACGAAGTTGACAACACAAAGAAGTTTTGTACAGATTGTGCAAATGCACACATTTCACTGTGCACTTCTGTTCTCAGAGCTTGCACTTATGCACTCCAGATCATTCCAAGGCTCTAAGTCGTGAATTCTTTAGTTTTTTACGATCCAAGCGATACGGGACGCAAGTCATCCTGCAAACGGAGGTAAGTCAAACATCTCATTGCGCCATATGAGTGGTCCGATGACCGAATCGAACCACTCATTGATTTTTGACTATGACTGACTTCGTGTCATAGGAGCCGGTCTCAAGTCGCAAATATGACCTGTGCTGTGGCACAAGACGATGGTTGACCGTTTGACTTTTCTAGGGTCAAACAGGTCCGAAGTTCCGAGGCTTTGTTTTGCACGGCTCAATTAACGCTATTTTGTTTTTGGCCAGACAAGACAAGACGAAGTTGCGATAACGCTCGATAATTTCGGGACACTGGTACAGGCACATTGCACAAGCTATTCAGCAAGAACAAGTGAAAAGTCGCTAATAAAATGATTCCTCTTGCTTCTTTGCAGACAAGGCATTCCTTCCAAATCTGAAAGTCCGGATTTGTGCAGAAGAATTTTAAACCATGGCTGGCTTTGATCATGACCCCATTTTTACCTCCGGTCCGCGAGACGCGCTGGAGCACATGGAGACAGATGAGGGTGGAGCTGATGTAATCGACGCGAAAGCTTATAAGAAATCGTTCAAGGAATTCCTGAGGTCATATCAGGAAGGGAATTTTTACTACAAATATAGGTGCAATTGCCTTTTGCTAATGTAAAGTAGTACGTACACGAATAATTTGATGTGTTGTTTTAGGGAGATGTTAAAAACAAACTATAACTCGGGGCAGTATTGGGTTCAGGTGTCCCTGGATGACATGATAAAATTGGACCAAGGTTTGGTATCCAAATTGCAAACTTATCCAAGTGATTACATGCCACTGGTGAGCATTTAGCTCCATTATCACTCAGTGTCAAAATTATTTTAATTGCTTTCTTATCTTAATCCATGTTAGTTTGAGGATGCTGCGACTGAACTTGCAGATGAACTGACTGCTCCTCGGCCTAAGGGAAAGGAAGCAGTTGCGAATATCCAAGTTATGTTGACATCGGATGCAGAGTCCGTTGAAATGAGAGAGATAAAGGTATGACTGCTGAGCCTTAACTTTCACTCTCTAGCTCTTACTCCCAAAAATGATAACAGCACCCCAAACCACGACCTTCTGTTTGCTTTACACTAGTCCGACCGAGTGTCGCAGATGGTCAAGATATCCGGTATCATTCTTTCTTCGAGCGGAGTAAGATCAAAAGCAGTAAAAGTATCACTGATGTGCCGTGGCTGTCGAACTGTTGTTCCCAATGTTCACATCAGTCCGGGACTAGAAGGATACGCATTACCTCGAAAATGCAGCGCCAGCCAGTAAGAATTAAATGGACATCCCTTGCGGCAGCATGACAAAAACTAAAATTCTCTCACGTTACAGAGGAATTGCAACTGGAGATGTAAAATGCCCTCTCGATCCGTACTTCATCATGCCGGATCGATGTGAGTGTGTTGACTTTCAGACGTTGAAAATCCAGGAAGCTCCTGAAATGGTCCCGTCCGGTGAAATGCCGCGGCATTTGCAACTTTACTGTGACAGGTGGGTTGAAATAATCTTGGCCGAATGATCTAGCTGGTTGGTGCGTCGATTTGACAATCGTTTTCCGGGTTTCTTACTTTACAGGTACTTGTGTGAGAAAGCAGTGCCCGGAAATCGCGTCAGTATCCTCGGAGTATATTCTATCAGAAAAGCAGCTCAACCAGCATCGAAGGTGACTGGTGACATAATAATACGATAAATGTAGCTTCAGGAATCACGAATCCTCAGAACTTAAAATGACTTAATTAATTAACTAATTTAGAAATCTGCTCAAAACAAGAGCGCCGCTGGTGTTCGAATTCCATATTTAAGAGTTCTCGGTATTCAAGTGGAACTTGACGGCTCGGGACGGAGTGGCAGAGTTGCCTACTCTGCTGCTGAAGAAGAAGAATTCCGGAAATTGGCTGCCAGCCCTGATTGTTACGAAAGAATTGCACGATCAATTGCTCCTAGTATTTTTGGGGCCCATGATATCAAAAAGGCGATTGCGTGCCTTTTGTTTGCTGGTGAGAAATGTGTTCTTCTAATTCGATGGCTTTCAATAATTCCTCTAACTCTGAAACTCGAATTACTCGAAAGGGCTTCCACTTGCGAAGCGCGGTTAATAGCTGTTGAGAATGTACATGTTTTTCGATGCTTCAGGATCCCGAAAGCGCATGCCTGATGGGTTAACCAGACGTGGAGACATCAATGTTTTACTTCTTGGAGACCCTGGTACAGCTAAATCTCAGTTACTGAAGTTCGTGGAGAAGGTTTCTCCGATTGCTGTGTACACATCTGGCAAGGGTTCATCAGCTGCTGGTTTGACTGCATCTGTGAACCGAGACCCCGTAACGGTAATTTTGCTGAATTAAACTTTACGAGCAGACAGACACTATTTCAACTTGTCTGTTGGATTTAGCGAAACTTCATCATGGAAGGAGGCGCGATGGTTTTGGCCGATGGTGGCGTCGTTTGTATCGACGAGTTTGACAAGATGCGCGAGGACGATCGCGTTGCAATTCATGAAGCTATGGAACAGCAGACCATTTCTATTGCAAAGGTATCCTTATTTGGTGGTGGTTAACCTTTTGCAAATATATTAATGGTCGTATTCATTGAAAAATTGTTTCATTTTAGGCTGGAATTACGACTACATTGAACTCCCGTTGCGCCGTTTTAGCAGCAGCCAACTCCATTTTTGGTCGTTGGGATGAGTCGAAGGGCGACGAGAATATTGACTTCATGCCCACTATTTTATCACGTTTTGACGCTATTTTCATTGTGAAGGATGAACACAACCAAGCACGAGATGTTGTAAGTTAATCATTTCATATTCATTCTAAAAATTAAGGCGGTCAGATGTTTCGGAAGTGATGAGAGGCACGCTTAATATGTCACAGAAATTGGTATTTCAATTTCAATGATGAGTGACAGTGCCCAGGGGCCATCTGATCCGAAAGCACTAATTGAACTTGACACGATAATCAGTCCGAGTTACAGAATCAAGAATGAGATTTAATCAATTTTAATTGCACTCCACTATAGACATTGGCGAAGCACGTAATGAAAGTTCACATGAATGCTGATAATGCAGTTGAAGGAGAAGGCGAATCTGAGGGCGAACTTTCGCTCATGTTTTTGAAGAAATATATTGCGTACTGCAAAGGGTGAGTGCTGACTCATTAAAAGTTGACGTTTTCACGAAGGTGGACTTGCTTTCAAACGTTGTCATTAAAATGCACTTATTCGTCTTGTTTTATTTTATAGTCGATGTGGACCAAGGCTTTCAATGGAAGCAAGTGAAAAACTGATGAACCGATACATCCTGATGCGAAGTGGAAACCGAGAGCAGGAAATTGAGTCTGACCATAAAAATCCAATTCCAATCACAGTTAGGTATGGGCTGTTTGTAGATCCTAGATCAGATTGATCAAAGAAAAACAAAACGCAAATGTATTTAACGCAATAGGCAATTGGAAGCTATTGTTCGAATGGCTGAAGCTCTAGCCAAAATGCAGCTGAAACCCTTTGCAACAGAAACTCATATTGACGAAGCTCTCCGGCTTTTTCAAGTGTCAACTTTGGAAGCAGCAAACACCGGGAATCTTGCAGGTGAATATATTTGAACAGTAGTTAAGATCATCTGCATTGATTCAACTTTAATATTTACTTATTCATATATTTCGAATATCAGGAGTGGAAGGATTCACAACCCAGGAAGATCATGACATGCTGAACCGGCTAGAAACTCAGCTGAAGAGACGCTTTGCAATTGGAACTCAAGTCTCTGAACATGCTATTATTCAGGACTTCTTGCGTCAGGTGAGGCTGCAAATTTTAGTCAGCATGCGGGTCTGGGATCCTGGGAAGGATAGCAAAGGCGCTTTCTTGGAACGAATTGTGCGTTAAATTTAGTTCAACTTTGTTATGATTCTGTGGTAAACCATCCTCTTTCACGGAAGTTCGAGTAAGTGCGACGTGGTTTTCGTTTATTGTTTCACCAACCACGTTCTCCTTCGGTTTACTTATGGCATTCCTCCTTCCTTTGTCATTGCTTGTGCAATCCTTCAGACATGAATTTTCTTTGGAATGCTTTCTCCGGAATCTGGGGTACATTTCCATAGATTCAATTACCGAAATCCGGTGCTACAAAGGCTATTTCCGAGTCCATGTTCACCATTTAGATGTGAGCGAGCACTGGAATTCTTTTGTTTATCCTGAACAACATGGCTTTGCGTTTAAAGCATTTACCTTACCGTAGCCGTGGTACGAACGTTTCATCAGTCAAAAGTGAATGAAAGTGCTGAGCCCATTAAGTGCCTGTTCCGCACCGAACCATGTTGATAAATCATTATCCGCGAATGTACTTACTGTTGTTATTGTAAATGCATGAATAATACATGAAAATATGTGCGTGACAATTCTTCCTTTCTACAAAATATGGTGATATGATGATTGCTTGTAATAGCATCTGTCATTGTCGCAATTTAGTAATCTTGTCAAATATTTGTACCTTTGTGTATTTTCAGAAATACCCAGAGCGAACCATATCCAAGGTTATTCAGACGATGCTTCGACGTGGTGAACTACAACATCGTCTCCAGAGAAAAATGCTGTTCAGACTTAAATAATTTTACTGATACAACATGGAGCAGTGGAAGGACAGTTTATCAACACAGCGGATGCCATCTTGACCTGATACTGGGTTGCACCGGAGCCAGTAGAGTTGAAGTTGTGCCTTATGTTTTAACATTTTTTACTTTTTCATGCTAATAAAACTGCACCACTTTAGTATTTTTACATGGCATGGCAATACCGTGAGGAAGAGATTTGGGAATAGATGACCAGGTGTCTGCCTGTTGGCGTGTGACGCAGAAATCGTCTCGCCTGTCATACTTTTGACATAGTATCTTTCACCAACTATAAATAACTTCTTCCAAATCCTTTACGTGCATACATGGCGTATGGAACACGATCACGCGATTTCAAACTAATCACAAATCGCGTGTGGAGATAATCGAACATTTCCAATTTCTTTCACTTGAGCTTGGGCCCAAATATCTTAGAGATGACACGAAAGAACACTGAACACCCGGAATTGTGGAGTCGTCAAAAGTTCTCCAAGAAAAATGGTGAGTAAAACCGATGAAACGGAAAGCAGCAACAGCAAAAAAGCAGAAGCACGTGCGATCACTTTTATCAGATCTTATTTTACTTAACAGTTTGTCAACATGAGATAAAGTAAAATCTCTGCCTATATGATTATCTAATTAGGCGCTAGACTATGACGAGAATCTAATAATAATGGCAAAAAGTAGTTCTGCAACATTTCTTTTCTTTTCTTAGGTACTTGTTTATGACTCTTCAAGTTTCGTAACTGGAGATTTAATCTTTAACACGGAGCACGGGCATTATTTTACAATTATTCAAATAGCTTCAGCTTCTTTTCTTGTCTTCGTCTTGATCTTACTCATTTATCATGCACGCGCACGGCATTGACAGCATAATTTGTCTTATAACTCGGCCAATCCGGCGACGGGATTCGTCCAAGAAGGGCAGAAATCCGAGATCTTTACTGCTTACTGGCTCACAAGTCGGGTGTCGTGTCTGCAAAATATGATTTGGAGAGTCTTGCAGGGCATGGCATTGTTTCAGGATATACAAGCAACTCGAGCCTGTTTGTTATTTTTATTTTCCAGCTCAGCTGAAAAGACAAAGCCAGCAACAGCAACGTGATCGTGATCAGCGAAATGGTCTCTTTTCAATCTAAAAATCTTCTATGCATGTAGAATGAAGATGAAGAATATTCATGATTCACAACACGAACGCAGCTTGCTTGTCGAGATACTGAAGATGATAAAACAACAGACTGACGCTGTTTGGAGCTGCGCTGGGATGTGCTCGTACGGCATGGCACTGATGATGGTGTCGGTGATACAAATCTGAACTGAATCCGCTGCTCCATTTTTCAGTAATGACTGCATTTGGGATTTGTAATGGAGTACGCGACCGACCGACCCTCGTCTCGACCGTGGGCATTCCCATGCCAGAACCATCGCATGTGTTGAATTTGAGTTGTATTGATAAAAATCTGGTGTACGAATACTGAAAACACAATTTGCAAATTCTTGCTTCAGTGCTTCCGTTTAAAGCCTGCAGCCGCAGCTGCTGTGCAGCTCGGACCCGGATCCCCGAAGCACATGCACATATGGACACACGCAACAGTAATTCTCAGCAACTTTTTGAAACAATACAAGTGTGGGTTTCATTGTCCACACTTCGCAGCACTTTCCGTACACAGAATCCGGTTAATGTTAACACGTAATTTCATTCTACGCTTCATCCATGTCCGCCGTGTCCGTGTCCATGATGATGATTATTCTCACCCAATTTCTCCGTAACAATGGCTAATGGACCTAAAAAATAAAAGAGGAGCAATAAGAGAGCAGTATTCAACAATTTGTTAGTTGCTATATGCTGATTGGTTGATCAACGATTTGTTTGTAATTAAATTGATGAAAATAGGTTGTTTGTTGATTTTTCTTGCCAAAACATGGTCGTTTGTTCGGTGTACGTAATCTAATTCGCCAGTTAACAACTTTACTTATCAGCACACATCAGTCGTATCAGTGCAAGAATTTATTTGTCGGTCTGTGAGAAAGTACTGAAGTGCCTGGCGTCTGGAAAGCTTGCAACCCCAGCTCAATTAGTAAATTGGGCCAAAAACAAGTGTCAGCATCGACTTCTGATGGAGTAACCGAAAAGAAACTACCACTTTCACCTGAACTAGAAGACTGCGCGCCACCAACTCAAAAGAAAAGAAAAGAAGAAAGCACTGAGAGAATCGTGATTACTCGCCAATCGAAGTCTGCAGATCTCTTGCGAGCCATTCAACTGATAAAGACACCAGAAAGAATCAATGTTAAAGCTGCACTTTATCAGACCTCTGAGAAAGATCAGAAACCAACTCGTGAATCAAATGACGCAAGGCTTGCTGAAGCATGGCAGTGGAATCCGGAAACCGGACATCCAATTTTCGAGGATGAAACAAAACGTAAGACATAAATACAACTTTTTTGATTATATTGGGTCAGTTCTACGTGCAATATGTATTACATGAAGTGATTCTATTTTACAGCATGGTGCAGGTATGTCCCGGATTCATTCACGAAAGAATCCGTCATGTCAAAATTCAAGTTCGACAGAAACCAACGAGAAACTTTGATCGAATTTATGAAAGGGATGATCTCGAACGAGAAGACGTTTCGATCCGTGGGGATAAAGAACGTCACGACACGGACTCACTCCTTCTAAGACGTCTATTCGCTTGTGACTTAAAGAAAATCTCTGTCAACAGAACAGTTGACAAGGGCGTAACACGCCTTTATGTGGTTAAGTTAAACGAAACCTTAAAATCATACTCAGATCTGCCAGGTGGAGAGCCAGCTGCCCTGCAGGCGTGAGAGGAGAAGGTAAGCATGGTTGAGGGCAAATTAGGACCAGAATGACAGAGACAGAATCAAGTCTTTTGATTTGGATTTTTTTTCGAACAAATAACGATCTTCTCCTGTTTTTCAGGCATTGTCCGTTTAATAAATGAAAACGCGAAGTACGGGCACACCGGCCCTGGATCTGTGTGGTACCCCAATGGCAACTGCAAGCTTCGTAAGGTGATGACCACGGGCCCCAACAGTTGATTATGGGGTGATAAGTCGATTATTCAGAAGAGTCGCTATTCATGTGCTACTCAAAATGTCATCTACGCGTTACATTGTGTTCAGTGTCAAAAGTCGGGAACCTACGCGATCCACGTCGGAGCAACTGATAACGTGCACAACCACCTACATACCCATTTCGACCGCACTGACATACGTAAGGGCAAGGGGCACAAACAGAAGTACTCGAAACTAGAAATTGAAAACTTCACCGCAACCGGTAGAGACCCAGAACAATTTCGACGTGATTCACATGCACATTTTGGCTACGAGCACGATTTGAAGCCTTGAAAATTCAAGGCTAACCATCCTACACAAGCTAAATAACGACCAGAACCGAAGAAGTGTCGAACACCGATTCAAACGTGACGTGATGGCGTTCAATTATAAACAGTTAGGACGAGGCGGTTTAAATTCACACGACGGATAATTTAGTATGTCAATATTTAGTTATTAGGCCACTTAGTTAATTTGATCATTCATTCCTACTCGTTGTGTTCAATTAATTAAAACTACATTGAAACCATAACCGTAGCTTTCTATAACCGTAATAACTTACCGACCGACCTCGCTGAGAAATCATTTTCGTGTTGTGCGACAGATGCTGACCGACTCATTTGAGCTGTTTCATACAGTCTTTTTTGCATTACGGCGAGTGAAACTTTGTTGGAGAGTTCGCCTCGGAGAGAAATCATGTTTTCGCTCGAGTAGCGTCTCCCACGTTCGTCTGCGTCAATTTCAATGTCTACGACGTGCTGATGCTGATTTGCATGTGGTACTTCGGTGTTCTGGCCGACGATGCCAGCCCCACTTCCAAACGAGGTCTGATGTGTGATTGTACGCAGTTTTACCACGGAAATCGCGGGTATTGAACTAGACCGTCGGGAACTTTCACTGTGGTGCCTCCGCCGTCGCTTTCTGGAGATCTTTCGCATTAGAGTCTTGTTCAGCCAGTTTGGGCAACACATGCAGTACTTCCAGTCGTCCAGTTTCTTGATGAGCCAATTTAAATTCTGCTTAATTACGATTGAGGTAACATTGAGTAGCGAGTACAGGCAACAACATCCAAGTACCATCGTCAAGAACGCTGCTATGCGGTATACGAGTTCAAACTTCTCGTAGCTCACTTTCTGCATACTCACAAAATCACCAAAGCCGATGGTGGCGTAACTTACAAAGCAAAAATATATCGACTCGACGTATGTCCAGCCTTCCATGGAGTGAAACATGCCCGCGGACGCAAAAATGATGGTGAAGGACATGAAGAGCAGACAGACCATCACCCAGTACACACTTGGCTTCCAGTCGGCGACCTCTTCTTCGGCAGTCGACCCGTTTCCGATGGACGAGTGCGACGAGCGTCGACCGCCAACTCCGGAGGCAGGGGCTGCGAGGTTAAATGCAGTCGTGTCACGCGCAGGAACGCCTTCCGTGGCGAGGACGTAGACTGATCGACGTTTCTGACGCTGGAGACGGTAGTAACGCATGCAGCAGGCGAGGAAAGTGATGATCCGCTCCAAGAATAGGTTGAAGAAGAGGAGTCCACCAGCGCATCCGAGGAACCCGTACGGAATTATCAGGAGTTGGCCCGCCGTCGTTGAGGGTGTTGTGGCTCCGTAACCTGTGAACAAAACAAAAGGGCAATTATGCAATTATCTGAATGGATCACTTGTGGGTGTACTCCCAACCAATTTGTATCATTGGTTCAGTTCCGTAATTCTAATTGAGATAATATTGATCGACAGAATGGCATTTTGCTGGAGACTCGAGCTGGACAAAGGCGAGCATATTATTTGGTCACGTTTCTAAACTTTAATTTAATATTGATTGAGCAAAGTGACATTTATGCCTGTTCAGCTTGCACCTTAATGATGGGCTGGTGTGTGGTGTAAATAAGTTCGTCCAGCGGCCTTGTGGAACTGGAACTGGATATTTACAATTGCCTGCTGGGTTATTACTGAGGAAAACTTCGGAACTCCGGCATGAATAAATTAAGACGTTGAATATTACAGGAATTATATGCCGTATTGCCACATTTCAAAATGAAAGAAGACATATAAGCACAAGCACCTGCGTCCGATCGTTAAACTTGCTAGATTTGCAAATTGTGCAGTTCCAATCTTCCAATACGAATCGTAATTCATCCATACCGCACAGCCGCCTGAACTAGTCACGTCCTACTGTTCATTTCCATGTAAAAAGAAAAACGAAACGGAGTTTGACTGGTTGATTGTTTTATTTGTGCAATTTTAACCCTAATCTTCTCATAGCACACTTCGAAATGTTCAGTTTCAAGTTTTATGCAATAAGTGAAATAGGACGGAGAAACTTTGGCCATAAAGTGCCAAGTAATCGGGCCTTATACTGTTTGTCACAAGAATTTGCAATTTCTATTAAGGATATGCGTCGTACTGCTCACAGGAACAGAGCCCAAGTTCACATGTGTATTCCGAAATTCCGTTCAATAGATCAAAAGGAAGTGGCTGAAGATCAGATCACAGGAAGAGATTAATTATTTCCCACGATACGATTGACTCATACTGGAAAATTTGAAGGATTTTTTTCATTTCTTCAACTTTTACCAAGCCACCGTAGTTAATTGGTGAAGGTGGTTAAATTTTCTCATTAGAAATCTCCATTGCTGGCGAAAAATTTTCGCCAGTGAATAAAACTGAAGTTTGGAAAAAAAAAACATTTTTATTTCTTCAGTATGACTTAACCATATCAATATATTTGTCTCATCAAACGTGGTCAAACCTATGCTCAGGTTTGAGGTTACGCTGTCTTCAGTACGCTACATGTATTCTCTGTGCTTAACTCTGCGGCCAGGTAGCTGGTAACTCGCATCCGCATGTCAACCAAAATTTGCGTGCGCTACACGCAAGTATTTAGCTAGGTGGTCAGGTTTTGAGCGCCTATGAGCCGTTAGTTTCCCAATCGATTTCCTTATGTACATTTTACGCACGACATGGCCCTCACACGTGTCGGTGTCAGCGCATATACGTAACCACACTTCAATAAAAAGAGAAAATTGACAACTTATTAGCTTGAGCAAACAGCAAACAAAGCTTTCACGAAGCAATTTGGTGCAGATTTAAATTTTTCCATGTTCCATGTTGGTTCTGTGTTCGCGATCGACCCCCACGAGCTCGACCGTCCAGCATTAATTAAACTTATTGCCTCGTGGGTTAAGTATACGGCAATTTCTTGAGTCATCAGTAAAAGTAGACTGTAAAATGTTACACGACTCTCAGCATGCGGCCAGGATTCTGAATTTCTGAGTTCCTGGAACTGCTTCCCATGAGTCGAGACAAGTCAAGCACGTTGCAGGACTGACTCTTCAGACAGTTTCCAGTCTCACGGCCAGAAAAAGCCGGTGAGCATGCAGCGAGAACGTAATTTCTCTATTCAAATATTGACATCGCCATTGAACGTGATATTGGATTTCCCTTTGTTGTTTGAGTTTGGAAACTAGATTCTAACTTGTGGCACTCTCTGCGTTTGACTACGCCAGGGCTAATGTAATGGCGGCTCAAAATAGCTGCGTGCACTACAATTAATAACCCATACATACAATTAATTATAAGATCATGTTGACAAATCTCACGGACCTGTGCGTAGTACTGTTGTCTTATAATCTTATTGGTACATGGACCATGAGAGCCACTTAAGTAAGGATGCTGCAATACATTGTTTTATGTCATAAGTGTCACAAGTCAACAATCTCTGAATCGCTCTTCTCGTCCATTATGTTACTTGCTACTCAAGACTGAGTGAATCATATTAGATTTTGTTATTGATGAGACTGAGACAACGCGAGGGTAAGAGCGAGATCATTAATTATGCTAAAGGTCATGAGTGCACCAGCTGTTGTTGACTTGATAGTATCACGTTTATCGTACCAAGAATAGATACGATCCAGATAGCACACGGATGCTAATGTGAAAGATGAATTATTGAAGGCTGGCCAGAGCTGCTTATTAAAATGCACGAAACCACTCTCTGAACCGTGTCCAAATGTGTAAGATCTGGCTCAAAAATATTGAACATTCATTAATTTTCTAGACATGCTGCTCATAATGATGGAGGTCAAATTCGCGCCAAGTGTCGCGCTGGTCGTGCTCATCGACTAATGAAAAGCACAATTCGATCAGTCAACTAGCTATGAAACCAGTTTAATTGAGTTAATTTGATTGGATTTTCACACGTCGTCATTTTATGATTCAAAAACTTTTCCATTCATTCAAAGCGATGGAGTTCGTTGTGACAATTCTGGTACAGAAGTGCTGTTCAGAATCTGCAGTGCAGTTAATTAAAGTCAGCGTGAATAGCACAGTTTCCATTGTGAAAGGAGCTCGTTTCGGCTCCCACCTCGTCGCATGTCGCATATTGTCCTATGCCTTTTGCATGTGGCACAAAGGATTCCAGGGAATTAACCACTTGACTGATTTAACGTACCAAATCCCTACACTCGTCCTTCCCGGATTATTCACGCCACGCCAATCCTAACCCGGGCAGATGGGCAGCACTATTTGGTGTTTACATTTTCAGGGCAAACATCGCATTACGCTCAAGTTTATTGCACCATTTAGGTTTAAATAACAGATTCTGACATAAAATTCATTCTTGCATCTAAAGTCTCACTAAAAATCAACATCAGGCTGCTGTACTTAAAGTAATGCGACAATCTGTGCACACTCATCGCGTTAGCAAATAATGACAAGTTCATGATTATTTTTTCTTGTGCTTTGCCCCTTGAAGCATGAGCAAGGTTCATAGGCTCGTCTCCGCTGAGAGCTCGCATTATTTGACATGTGCCAACTCAAATAAATTTTACACTTTCTCGCCTCGCCGCGTTTACGGTCGCAGTCTCCGACGACCCTGACGAGGGAGTCGCAGCAGTAATAAAACAGCGGAGAGCCAATCGCAGTGGCAAAGTGGACGGCACACAACGCGACGCGTAACGCGACTAGATTATAAATGCGGCAAGAGCTAGCCACCAGCTAAGCTACTTATGTTTTTCTTTTCTCAGAGTAATCAGGTCTTACGCAATCACTTTTGATCCTGAATCATATTTCACTTTCCATATGCATTCTCCAGAGGTCAAAGTAAGTGCCATCAAGCAAAGGAATTATACTCGGGCTTGGACACTGACCAGACACTACAAAGACCAAGGCTAGAGAAAGCAAAATAAATCCCTGACATGGACTGCCTCTGTCACGCCAGCCAAGTGTTGCAAATACTTCATAATTTATGAAAAGGAATGATTTCGTAAGCTTACAACCATGCATGGAATTTTAGGCGTGCTATTATTGTAGCAGTTCCGCTGGACTAATTACGACCCGAAGCGTAAAGTCAAAGCCGTGTTTTCTCTCCCGGCCAGCGGTACAAATGTACATGCATTGATTAACGATTATTTTGTACAAATACCCAATACGACCCCGTGGAACCACTAAATTGCGAAGCATCGCCTTATCGCGATTATGATCTAAGAACACGAAGGCTATTATTAATTTACTGTTCGGTACGTACACTCGTAAATATAACAGCGTGCAGTGTGTGGCCTGAACCCTGCCATGCGGTGTAGAGCGCAGCTAATAGCACTCCAATTGTACGAATTACGGCATTAAATATTTAAACCCGCGCGGTCAGCTGTCCGGATCTGAAACATTGACCATGAGCATGGGCATAGAATACGTCCGGTGAGTGTGGCTTTCATTCTACTGATTGAAATCAAGTTTCGAGCGCAACACGAACGCTCCTGTGCTCGGCACCCGCGACTTTTTAAATGTAATGAAATCAGCGAGCGGTAATTTTCCAGATGAAAACTTCCTCCTAATTTTAAAGGTTGGTCCCCAACTGGAACGAGATGCCTGACCGCGTCCGTGGACGACGACAAGAAAGCAGAGTCAATTTCCAATCTACGGTATACTTGATTCCACATACGACGTACATCATGTCTCATGCCTCATGCACGGTTCCGAGAATTGCACTCAAAGTGGAAACTAAAAATAGATTATCACTTGCTCTCCTGTCCTGCTTCTGTCCAGTGCTGCTGAAGTTGAACACATTTCCAGAAGCTGTCTGGTAGGTAATGAACGGGCAAACCTCCAAGGCTACGGTTACGCTTTCCAAATCAGGCTACACGTTTGAGCAGAAGCCCCCACCACAAGCACGGGGCTGGCTGGCGGTCAGCCTCATGATCATAATGTACGTTTGTCATTATCAGCCATGCCACTATTAGTACTTGAGATTACCTCGTGCGCCGTACCACGTCCGCGTCCATGGCCACGCCACACCACGCTTCCCTTTCTTTGCTGGATACGTACAAGACACAAGTACGGCTTTGGTCAAATTAAATTGAATCAAGTGGAAGACAGACTTTATGCCAACACGCTACCGCCAACGTGAGCGTGCTCTGAGCTAAGGAGGGCCGTGGCCGTGAGTACATCAAAAAGAGAGCGAGCAGAGGAGAAAGTAAAAACAAAAAGTCAGTATGTCTGCCTTTCTCCTGGTAGTACGTGGAACTTGACGAATTGCGTCTGAGAGTTGAAGATCACGAAGATTCTCATTTTTATCTCTTACGTCATCCCAAGCTTTAAAAGGGGCAAGCATGTAAGCTGGAAGTGGACCGCATTATCTATATTTTATTAGATATACCGGATACACTAACTGCCTCTGCCTAATGTGGTCAACGTTCATTTTCCATTTCCACTGTTCCATGCATTTTGTTTCTGAACTCCAGAGTCTCGAATCTATTATTTACTCAGGGCGGTCTGCCCGCTACTGTGCTGTGCCATGAACGAAACGAATCTACCATGGTCAGCTTGTCACGCCGTGGCAAAGCCAAAGATAGATTGATGAATGTTTTAAAATTATGGAATTTTTACTCGAATCGCGTTCTGAAATTCTGACGTAATAAGCCGACATGATCTCCTTAAAATATAGATTCAGAAGCGCATTTGCATGAATGTGAATAAGAAGATTATCCAGCTTCAAAACCCCGAACCGAAGCGAACACAGCTTTGCATGCTATAAATAATTTCAATTTTCAATTCATCTTACTACTATATGAGCGGTTATCCAATTGAAGAATCAAAAGATTATCAGCCCTTGCATTTGCCGTATAAATAATGCCTTCTGTGCAATTCAAGAGAATCAGGACTGGTTTAAAGTTCAATGTTCAATTCAATGGCACAATACGCCTCTTTGTCCATGCACACATTGGACATGCACAAAGAAAATATCAACCGAATCAGAATTCTCTGGAAAATTCAGAACTGAATCGAAAAAAGCAACAGCAAAGAAAGCATGCGAGCAAAGAAGGGAAAGGCCACCATCTTTCTAATTCGAGCTTACAAAGGGAGTGGTTGACTTTCTCTCATCATAAATATTAAACAAAATGAAGCACTTCCTACAGTTTTGTCTGCTCTGCTCTGGCCTGATGTGGTTACATTTGGCTATGGCCTTGCGTGACGAAGGCATTCGGTCCTTTGCATGTCTCGAGCACGAACAAATTGGCATTGGCAAAAGAATTCCGCACTTAACTTTGAGAGTGGACTGGAAATATCAAGTGAGCATGTAAGTGGCTGGTTTCGCTGTGCTCTCTGGCAGTAACCAAGCACCAAAGCACCAAGTATAATCGAATCATACAAAAGAATCCATTTTCAAGTTGTGATTGTCGTTGAAATGGAATTCCGGGCTGAGTCTCTCGTTTTTGGATGCCGAAATGCCAATGCCACGACACGCCGCAGCCACGCACAGCAAATGCGTCACGTCACGGTCACACTTTGGGGCTTAATGCGTTTCATTCTTCTCCGCTCATGATCAGCGCGGCTTTGTTAAGCATAAAAGTGTGTCATATTTGCTACTAATTGTCAACATATCATTTGTACTGACTGGAACTTAATACAGACGTGTCATGTCAACACAAACTTCGAGTAGCGACGACGACGACGTGAGCCATTCTACATTCGTTTCGCATTCACTGTCATGTGTCGTCCGTGGAATATGGCTTATGGCTGGTGTCACGCTATTTTATTATTCATTTCAATGTCAGCCAGCGAGGAAATGGCAAACTGGCAAACAGCTCAGCGTAATAATCAATATTCATAACTTTCAGTTCACATTTTGCACAGCGCAACGCCGCGTCTTTTCTCATGCCAGAGCAGAGTGGCTGACAAGCGGCAAACTGTTGAATACAGCTACAACTCGTTCGTTGTTGTACTTTACTTACACATCATGCTGACGACGCCCCAAAGTTCGAACTAGTTTTTGCTGTACTTGTGCTGATGGTGCATTCGAAAGCGAGCCTTAAATTGGAACTTGAGACTTTTATTTACCTTGTTGGTGGTTTGCTTATTAAGTTCCGCAACTTTTTTACTTTTGCCAACAATTCTTGGCTAGAGTACATGCACAACACACGAGGCTGTTCAATCATTGTCATGGCTAGTACTGTCTTAGTCTGAAAACTTTCGTAAAGGTAAAGAAATGAAGGATTACTTTCACTAAATATAGCCGATGCTTAAAAGAGGGGCTCGGCTTTCAAATGTGAAGGTTAACAGACTTCATGTGTCCCGAGTAGAAATTAAAAGACTGATGTGCACGTCGCCAGCACTCTGGCATAGAATTACTAGTTCATTGACTGCACTTGATCTTTGCGCAAGAAGCAATATTCTTTTGAAGAAGACGCTCGCGTTCAAGTTGAACACAGGAAATTGAACTCTGCCTGCGAAGCAAGGCCGCTTTCTTATATGCTTGCTCATCAAGTATGCACGTGCAGCAAGATCTTTTAATTTGAGGCCGGAGGATAATCCTAATTAAATTCCACGGTATTAACACGTCAAATAAGATTGTGTCAACTCGTTTCTTAGAGCTGAGACAGCGACAAGGCAGCTAGTTTCTAGTGCAAGCACAACAAAAGAGCATAGGAAGGACCCATTACATTATCCTTCTGAAACTCCACTCTGCGTCTTTCCAAAGCATGTCAACTTTTTGATTGCGCGTAAGTGTGAGAAACTTACTTTAACGGAACGGCAGCAAGCAGATTATCAACTTTTAGCCAACCGAGAATGATTCAATGTTATTTCAATTCAAGCTTATGGGATCTTAGCAACCTAATCCTGCCCCCTTCATATAATGTTCTTGACGTCTGTCTGCCTGTCTGTCTGTACAACATATAGTTTTATATGTGCTGTTTAAATACAAAAAGTAAACGACTTCTAGACGACGTATGCAGCAAGCTTGTAAGACAATAAGACAATAAAACTGAAATTTAACTGTGAATTCGGCACTGAAACGGTTTTGACTCTTGCGAACTGAACGCCATGAAGTCAATTGGATATCATCAAACCGATTATCTTTCAAACCTACAGTCATTTCAATGATAATCGTCGTCGTAATTTGTATTCCAACGCATCAAGAACTATTCAATGCATTAGCACTAATTAAAGGAATAAAAAGTTAATGCTCACCGATAGTAGAAACAATGGTCCACGCAAAATGGAAGCTTCCGACCCAATCCCATCGCTTAGCCCCGTGAATACCGGATCTCGAGGCGTTTCCGTACGCGTACAGCAGCTGAAGCAGATCTTGCTCGGAGAGGAAGATCGACTCCCGTTCACGGACCAGATTTGCGTGGTCTGGATGGAACACGAGCGCAGCGTTCTCATTCAATAGACTCAAATTAGCCACAAATTCATTGTAAATCAGGTCATACTCAATCCGTCTCCTAATTTCAGTAGGTTCCTCGACGGCCTGGAAAATAGTCGCACCGATGCACAAGTAAATGTACAGAAACACCGCGAGCAGCACAAATCGTATGTTTTCTTCGGCGAAATGCAGGAACTGGCAGAGGCCTGCTTGACGATTGCGATAGGCTTCCGGATTTGTTGCAGGGACTGAATTTGTCATGATGATACTGGCGGTACTTTCACTTAAGTGGGTCTACGCTTTCAACGATAATCTAAACTCATTTCCATCGCATTATCATAAATTGTGAGTCGAGTGCACTGAATACACGTCCGTGAGTCTTGAGAACGTGATTAGCATTAGCCGAATCCCAGCAGCACTCGTATCAAGCAGGTTGAATTCCCAAACTGTCACGTCCTTAGAATTTTGTAATGTTATTGGAGATTAAGCACGTAGGCGGAGCTTCCAGCCCTGGAACTAATGAATAATCATTATAATTAGTCACTACTCTTCTGGAGAATCTGATTTCGGGCTCAGATTTCGAAAGAAATCGGCCGAGAACGATTATAATTTAACAAAGGTAATTTTATCTTCGAACTCATCCTGAATGGCTTTCTGCACATAAAAAATTTATCACCAGCCTCAAACTCATCAAACGAATTGCCGACGCAGATTTAAAATTCACAGTAACTAGAGATTGTTGATTGTTCTTTCCGTTTCTGCTGCTACTGCTGCCGTATTGCCTGACTTGACTTGACTCAAATCCTGTGTCCTAGTTTCATTCTCTGCTCCAGCCAGAGTCAGTTCCTTGTGTGCATAATAAATATTTAATTTTCTATTACTTTACAAACGGAAAAGAATTTGGTACGAAGTGGAGAAGGGTGAAAGTATGCGCCATGCCTCCACGGCCGCGACCAGTAAAAGTTTGCTTCATTTTGACAGCATCCAGAAATGAGGCTAGGAAAATTGCGAAAAGTGGCAGGAAGAACGTTGGCGTCGTGACTGATGAGGTAAGTTGCCGGGTCGTTGAAGTGAGGCACGTCAAGTCAAGTATGCAAGTCGCAAGTTTCACATTTTACTCAATCAGACTCACTCAGACACCTGCTGCACTGCTGCATCCTCGAAATGAATTCCAAAGTTCGCCTGTTCAAGTTCTTCCACTTTCAGGATCACCAACGACCGAATGCGAGACGATATCAATGCCGGTGTCAAGTATATCGACTATCAACACCTCCGGGAAATGCTAAAAATATGCACTCCACCTCACAGACAACTGAGACAGCACTGAATGCTTGTTTGAAACGAGATTATGATTACAAGTTTGCTTTGTGTGGCGTGCCGAAGTTTAGATAGTTGATTGAGTTGAGACTTGGATCGTGGGCGTGCTGTATCATTTGGTGAAGGTAAACTGTCCGGAATTCAGAGGCTGAGGCCTGGCAAAGGCAATTGACACGCTGCACTTTGAAACGACACACTACCACGGGAACCTGTCGGATCATTAAGCACGACAGAGGCAGACTCTTTCACTGGACCACAGGCCTCGAGGACTCCTCCTTACAGCTCAATTAAATCTTAAATGATTGAATCTCCCAAACGAAATCACAGAAGAGATAATGTGAGACGTCACTTCACCTCCACTGGACTCGAAACAAACGCAAACGCGAGAAAGTTATGCATGGATGCACAACGCTACACGGAGAAAGCACAAGTTCATTTCTCGGTTGTCTAATTCGTACAAAAATGAAATTATGTACATAAACTTGCCTTTGTATCAGTCTCGGTTTTACCCTGCCAAACAATAAACGCATGCGTTTCCAACACTCTCCTTTGCCGTGCTGTTCTGCCCAGCCTGCCTGGTTGCTGGTTCTAGACGGTGTGCAAGCAGTCTAAGCGTCTAGCGTGGCTGGTGTCTCACATGTCGCGTCCTGGGTCCAGGAACCAAGCCACGATGTACGTTTTCTTGCTGGTTGTTCTTGCTTTGCTTTCCTGTGACACGATTTGTCTCATTTTTGTTAAATTGGGTTTTGCGCATGTTTCTTTCATGTTCGGAGAAAATTTGCTCAGTACATTATCAAGGTTGATGGGAATCGTGGCAGTTAAGAGTAATCCATAATAAGTACTTTCCATGCTGTGCATAACACGTTGTATGAACGCGAGATGCGAGATGGGCGTATGGTAATTTTGGCAAACTTGAATTTAATTTAGTTCCAACTTTTGTTCTTCAACTTGAACCCAGATTATAATGAGGTTACTATATTTAGCATATTATATGCAAATTGTATTATAGTAACTGCTCGCATGAAGTACAACGGGCGCAGTACGCCAACACATTGTTCGGATGTATAATTAAAAAACTGGCTTCTTAAATTCAAGGGTCGGTTCTTATTTCACTGAAATGAACTTGACTTGCGTTTATTCGCAAAATTCGCGACGTGAAAACAAAAGTATGCTCGTTACGGTAATATTCACCGTATAATGGTTTCGAATCTCATTTCCAAAGTCATTATGCCAAGAAAATTGAGCTAGCTCGCCCGGCAAGGCCAAGAAACGCATTTCGTGAATTCAAAGTTGTTGACTTTTAGAAAATTAATATGACCGGAGCGACGAGCCCTTATTCGACCTCAAACAGTCGGTGCATGAACCAAGGATATGCACCGCTAAGGATGCAAATTTTACATCTCGTCGCTTCACGTCTTTTCGTAATACGGACAAAATTTGGAGTACACGAATATTTCAACTACACTCTTCCGCAATTCGCAGAATTTTGTTCCCGGAGCCGATGAACCACAAAAGTGACCCGGGAAAAGACATTTCTTTCTCCGTGTTGTACACGTGCACATTTAGCTCACGTATTATTAAATTATGTAAGCAATTAAATGGAAAGGTTATACTGTCAAGTCAATATCACCGACTCTGTTCCCGTCCCCATCTGTGTGCTTTGAGCGGGCTGATATTTGACTTGTAAAAGCTGTGAATATTCTCATTGATTTGGGCTTCCCTTTCATCTTTTCATACCCAGGCCCAAGTCAAGGGCTTTAAATAAAGGAAAAATTAGATGCTCTCAAAGTTTAGGTCGGGAAAGTGCGGATTTATTCGGATTTACTAGCGAATCACAAATCACATCATTAAAATCAAATTGAAATTCATTAAAGTTTCCTTGTCTCTAGAAATCTCTTCAAGGCTGAAGTTAACAAAACTCAAAGTTAGGTCAGGTAGTTAGGTGCACAAAGTATTCGCAGTGTACACAGAATAATTTCGGCATATTACAAGCTGGCCGTGTTTTGCAGATGGACGTCGTTAACTTGCCACTACTGGCTAGAAAATTATGTCTCTGCCCACTAAGTACATGAAGTTCTCCATAAATAATATGCAATCATCCTACCATCCAATCACATAGTGCTGTGTACCTTGTCATAATTCACTTTCTTTGCGCTTTCGAATTTTCTTTTGGCACCGGATGCGCTACTACACCTGTTGCCACATGATGTGCCAAATCTTGCTGCACTTATGACAGTGACCAAATGCTACCCATGCGTCAAGCGTGGAGCCAGCAACATTATTGGTTGCTGCTGTTGTCGGAAATCGAAATCAGATCGGAAATGAGATGAGCGAATTGTGAATTGTGCAGTACACTAAACGGAGACGTAGATAACTTTCTGTACCACGAAACAATTAATTTACTCTCGTGACCTTTTGATGAAAGCGAATAAATGCTATCCGTGTGAGAACGACGACCAAAAGCAGTGTAGTTGAGTCGAGTCGAGGCAGAGGAAACAAGTCAGCTGCTCAAAGGAAGAAGAATGGGAATGGATGATTGATGATTAAAGAAAGGAATCACAAAGAGAAATTCAATTTAATCCACTTTGTGTCCCGTGACGTACGACGATTTCGCTTGGCCTCAGTGCAGTTCTGTTCATTTTCGTTGTAGCGTAGCCCAAACAAATAGTTCTTTCTTACTACAGGCAAGACAAGTCAGAGGGAGATATCTTAATTTGGAAAGTTGACTCTTCGTGTGTCATGCTTCGTGCATTGATGCTCTTTATTTAAGGCTATTAAATAAGTGTCAAATTACTGTTAGCATTATCATCATCGCTCATCGTAACTGAACTCTTTAATGGCAACAGCATAACATGAGAGCATTAAACACATTAAAAGTTCCAAATTTACAAAATTTGCTGTCACTAAATAATTAATTCATTCATGACATTAATTCTTAACTAAAAGACGAAGAGCATTCCAGCAACAATATGAACTGTCAGCAACGAAGCAAAACAGGCTTGACTGGGCAGGCTAGCATACCCGCTAGAAAGACCTTGCAATTTAACACGCAAAATTTGTAGAGCTTTTCTCGCTGTGCTGTGAAATAATTTAAAACTTTTCATATTATTAATAGGTTCAATGCTGCTCTCTGCTCACATATGGCGGCCTCATCCTAGCGGCAGAAGGCCAAGACGCTCGCTTGCTAGCTGCTAACCGAGAATCGAGAAGAAAACCTCCATTTCCAGAATTTATAATTTGTTGCTACTCAAATTAATTCTAAATTAGATGTAGCAACTTTCAGAAAAAGCACAAGAATACGTGAAAGCCGGCCAAGTGTTGCCACTCTATAAATATGGCCTGGCCTGTCTGACATGGAAAAGTACAGCACATACCGACAAAAAAAATTATTATGGTGCAAGTTCAAAAGAATGTTCAAGTGAAAGTATGCCATGAAAAGTAAAGCAAGCTACCTGACGATGACCCACATTCTTGCGGTCTAGGGCATGACAAACTTGATATTGCATAAACAACTGGCAACTGGTACCAATGTAAGTCAAATGGCAAGGGCAAGGAAATCTAATTTGAAATCGTTATCGCCACATCCATCCATCGGACTAATTACCATTGCTATCGTCATGTAACATTTAACATGTGCAAGTACAAGTTAAATTGAATTTCACCTACAACGATCATGCAAGGAGAAGAAAATTTTTGCACTGAAGCAGCGCGAGTGCCGGTATACATCATACATATAAAAATCTTAAGTAGAATATTTAAAGCTAAAGGTTACGGTTATGGGTGCAATGTTACGTACTAACAAGAAATCGAATTTAAAGCTCTTACTCGAAAGTTCAAAAGATGAAATCACACAAATCTTGCATCCCGGATTAGCCTATTTATGTTCGTCGATGTCGAATTGGCAAACGTAACTTAATTTGCGCTATTGCAGCCTTAACCACGACGCTCACACTTGTACATCATTCTCCTCTGCTTCCTTTCCTTTCGTAGAATTTTCAAGAGGAATTATTTGCGGCATTTTTGCCAATTCACTCTTGCTCAAATGATTCACGATACCAGCACCATATGAATCGCCCATTATGTTCACAGCCGTCCTGAATCGTTCCCTGTGAAGATAAATTCAGTCAGTTTAAATTGATTTATTGTTTCTAAATTCAATTGAAGTTGGCGCGCGAAGTGTGCCGGTTGTCAGTTAGGAACGTATCTTAATAAAGGATAACTTAGCATAATAAATGGCAATTGGGAAATAGGCGTTGGTTTAGAGAGTAAAGACCATAAAATTGGGCGCCACCCGTTGACATTTACGGCTTTCGTCGAGTTTTATTTTTAGCCTATTCCTTTTGGAGAATCTAAGATAACTTACAGGAGCCAATCCACAGGCATAATGTACGGAATATAGTCACCGGGTAGCCCAACAGCGTTCAGCACTGTCAACATTAGCACCATTCCGATCTGCGGAATCCCAGCCGCCCCGATGCTGGTTGTGATGGAGAGTAAACTGAAAGAAAAAGTGCTGGTTACTTTTCAGGCTCGAGAATAGAAAATTAACAGATATGCACCCACTGACCTGATTGAAATGATATCTCCCAGTCCCAAGCTCCTTCCGCAGAGCTGAGCGATATACATGGCACCCACCGGGAGGTAAAGCGCTGTTCCGTCCATGTTGATGGTGGCTCCAATCGGAAGCACAAATCTCGATACCCTCGGATCCACCTTGTTGTTGACCTCCAGGCAATTTATAGTTACAGGAAGTGTTGCTGAGCTACAGTTAAAATGTTAAAAGCACGCCATTACTCTCACGTTTGAGTGCTAATTAGCTGTCTTAATGAAAAATAGCAAGAATGTTAACTACCTTGAAGCTGTACCAAACGCTACACCAATTGCCTGAGTCATGCCGACGATAAACTGGAACGGAAGTGTTCTTGTCGCAAAGAAAAATAGTGCAGGCACAACGACGAATCCATGAAGCAGAAGTCCAGTTAACACGGTTGCAAAATACCACCCAATGTTCTTGAAGATGCCAGCAATGTCATCCTGCTCCACCAGTTGTCCAGCCACGAGGGTAAGAATGGCAATGGGAGAGAACCATACACAAATGCTGGTCATGATCATCATGGCTTCCGAAAGTGAGACAAACAGCGCGAGAAGTGGCTTCCCGCGTTCGCGCATATTTCCAAGCGTGACTCCCAAAACTGCAGAAAACATGACAAGACCCATCATGTTCATTCCAGGAACCAAACTCGTTTGTAGTTCCCAGTCTTCCCTTGCTAAAATCCAGAACATGACAATTGACAATTGAGCGTGGAAAATCAGTGAGTTTCAGGTACTTACGAATAGAATCATTCCGTACTTCACGCGTTTGGGTCTACAAGTGTGTAAAAGATTGGTTTGCAGATACAAAGAGACATGTAATTAAAAAGGTCACCCAAAGATTAATTAACGTACCAAAGTCATGGTCGCTTCAACGAGATTTGGTGGAAAAAGATTCCTGTGAAGTTTAAGTGCAAATTAGTATTATTCGTTGTCTATCAAACCCAAAAAGCCACACAAGACGTGAAAAATTGGTCACCTTATGATATCCATCAAATTGTCTACCGTGTGTCCTTGGTCTTCTCCTTCACACGACTTTGCTCCTTGCAGAGTCACACCTCTTCCAGGGCCGAAAATGACGACCATAATGATCCCGAGGGTCACTGCACAACAGGTGGTCGTCATGTAGTATACCATCGCACGGATCCCAATTTTCTTGGACATGGAAATGTCTAGAGAACCGATTGCGGCCACGAGCGACGACACGATAAGGGGCAGAATAAGTGCCCGCAGTGTACGCAGGAACAGTGTCCCGAGGAATTTTATGTACATGACGTCCCTTGGACTCCATTCTGGCTGCACGGCTCTCAGAATTAATCCGAGCACGACTCCAAGAACGACACAGATCACCGTGAGCAGTGTCAGCAAACTGCCACGTACGCACCCTTTCACTTGTTGAGCGGTAATTGGCATTTTGCCGGAAACGGGAAAGACACCGACACGTTGACCACCTGACTGGCTGACTAGAATGCAAGCAATTTCGCAAATCCCATGCGCAAGAGACGCGACGAGATTTGAGCCACAACTGAGCCGGAACTCGTCTCACATGCAAGAATTTAACTCGCGTCAACCCTAATCCAATTAAGAGACGCTTCTATCTTACGCGAACCACACTATAAATCACTCAGGGTTAGGATATTATGCTAATTCACGCAAGATCACAGATCGCAATGAGGGCCGAAGTCTGCCCCAGTTACTCTGGGCGATGAGACATGAGACGGACGTACTATAATGATATGTGCGTTGAGTTCAGCTAGCAGGAGGACGCATTCCACATCCATTCCAGAATTCCATCCATCTCTGCTAGACAGTTGGACATCTCTCAAGCTGCAGGCCAAGCTTAGAAGCCAAGCCACAATGCCATCAGCCTTAGTTGCTGCTGATAAATTGCAAGGAGGTTCGCACAAGTACGAAATTCTGCACAACTACGGGCGATAACAAGTAATAAAAATGACCTCGCTTGTGTTGAACTCAATTAAGTGGGCATTGCGAATTGTGAAGCATTCAGATTTGTCGTTTCCTGTACTTCTGCTTCTGCCGCCTGAGTGGTTTGTGTGCTTCTGTGCTTGGCAAAATGATTGTTTTGAGTTGCCTACCAGCAGCCGCAGTCGGTAGTCACATATTATTAGCATGCTGTGATCTGAGACGAGTTGCAAAGTTGCAAACACATACCACTCGCTGTTATATTTAGCATGCGTGATTTCGCGAGCGAGATTAACATTGTTTCAGAATGAGAATGAGGCTATTTATTGCCACAAAACCTAATCTGATGCTCTGGCAGATTTTATCTTTACACCATCAAACTCACTCTGTGATTCCATCTGACCAGACAAGGCAGTTCGTTCTGTCTGATTGACTGGCTTCTTTCTGTACGCAAATGCATCTGCGTATGCATACCACATGCCAGTTCTAAAATTTGCAAGCTGAGCGAGCCTTGCGAACAGTAAAGCGTGAGTCTCGATTTTTCACACTGATTAAGCCTAATTTGCTCAATCTGGACCATAAAATCTCAGGTCACACGATTTCACGAGCCTTTTGTTTCAGTCACATCAATTTTTCCAATTTAAAACCAATTCAGAATTGTTCATTCATGCTGAAATAGGAATCGCTAGTAATCTCTTTATTTCGCGATTACAGCTAATTAATGAGCATCTTATTAAAGCTGTCACGCTGTTGACTTGTAATCTGACGATTTATGAGGGTAAAGTCTGCCACAAACGACAGCGGCAAATGGGAATTGGTCGGTCAAGGCATTCAACGTTTGGTCAGTCACAAAGAAATTCGCATAATCACAGTCTCGGAAATTAAATGGAACATGGAACTTTTCAACATGTGCCCTGTGCACGATACGAAATCTTTAAATCTTGATTCCTTGTGAGTGTGATTGCTGTTGGTAGCATTGAAATACTTATTGACTGACGAGTAAAATCTACCAGCTGCTTAATGGCCTTAGCGTTTCTAAATCCCACTTAATCTTTGACCCATGTAATCTTAAGCACATGGCTTCCTGGCTCATTGGCGAATAGCGGTTTTTAATTAGAATGAACTGTGATCCATGAGCGAGCCACAAGATGTTTGTGGACATTGCAATTTTGTGGTCAGCCAACGATCGAAATTGTGCGTGGTACTTTTATCACAACCACAATCACCACGCATTCGCATTTGAAAGCGAACTTGTCTTACATAAATTAACTACGAATGACAAGTGTGACATGAGATTTTATTTCCGTTGCTAATAAAGTGTATAAATCATTACAAAGACTGACATCCAACATTACGTACAAACATGTTACATCATAGGATTTGACTTGAATAACGTTTGGCTTTGGCTTGTTTCTCATTAAACACGAATATGACTTGCTAACATTTGTCGTACGCTATTTGTAATCGCTACAATTTACAGTGTGCTTCATCATCCGATGCATGCAACCATGTTTTTATATTACAATTGGGCAGTGAATTTGCTAGCCTTGTGTGAGGTCGAAGCCTGGGCACGACGCTCTTGTTAATGTCCGGAAATGACACAGAAATATCAACAATGAACTACAATGAACTGCATAAAGAACCAGACTCGCCAAATGAGATCAATGAATCAACTGTTCTACAATATTCATAAATATCGAGCTCCAATGCTTAAGCTTTGTTGTACAGTTCGCAGTGTAGCGGACATGCCGCATTCCATTTCCATGTTCCTCAAGCGTGAAACACAGAGCTGGAACGCAGCTCCATCTGAGGCTGCAGAACCAGGGCTTTTCCATCTCGATCGTCTCTAGTACACACTTTTCCAAACAGAGAACATTCCATTACAACATATAAAACTGTGTTAACTTAAGTTAGTACGTCCAAAACTGTCGTATATTCTAAATTATGGCAGCGTGAGTTCCCCATTTTCCCATTTCTCGAGTCTGAACGCATAATTTAGCTTTGTTACAATTGATAATATCGTAAGTGGTAGTAAGGTTCAGTTGACTTTCGTACGTTTAACATTTTAGATACTTACGACTACAGTATTTAGATTAATGACACATTAATGATGCTATCAATCTTCCATCATTTAGCATTTTGCCCCAGAATCGTCTGAATCAGATGGACAATCCAATCCGGAATGTAGCGTCAGTGTCACATTGCAATTGAGACTGACTGCAGGATAATAAACGCCAAACAAATTCGTGAACGCGACTGGACCCTGCAAAACAACAAAATAGTTCATATATTGTGAACATGAATAAAAGCGTCAATGCGTGTGAACGGTTACTTGTTGTTCCTCGTTAACGTAAAAGGTTAGCTGGCGTCTGTCCAGATCGAGTTGCACTCCAATCGTTGAACCAGCTTGAATTCCTCCGTCAGATCGGCAAGAATGGTGACCACCATGAATAAACCATGATCGTTGATGATCAATGTACATTCCCCAGCCTTTATCATCTTTCCCTGCCAGCAAAATGACAATATTGCAGTATTAACGACATTATTCAATTTGTCAGAGCAGAATAAACAGGCCGCCCCGAGCAGACTCATTTTCAATAGCCATCAGTCATGGTCATGGCAAATGGTCAAGAGTCAGTCACCCATACTATTGGCAGATCAGGACAAGAAAGCAAACGTCATTTTGTGCGAGTCGAATCAGGAAGTGAAACAGATTATAATTGTAAACGAAAGAACACTGTGACCAATTTATTTCAATTATGTCATTTCAGGAAGACTGCAATGAGCAAGAAGTCATCCTACGTCTCCAATCAAGCTAACAAATTCAAAATAGAAAAAGTGACCACCAAATTACCGAGCATTTCATCCTTGCCAACATCGAGTCGTGCAATTCCAAACGACGGGTCTGCACTCGCGTCGTATTTATCCACTACATATTCCCAATAATGAACGCCGCGGGAGAATCCAATATTTCCAAGAATGATGCGTGGCTCGTACGAATCGGAGGTGACGGTCAGATTCTGATTTGAGAGTCGTACTCCTTGTGGGACCAAGCTGGGCTCGAACGTGAACCACGCAACTGCAATGAGAAACAAAAATACTTCAGCTACCCAAATTCGATTACAAAACACGACGACGAATTTCCAGAAATGAGGAAATAATTGAGAAGACATTCAATAACTTCGCAGGGCAGGCAGTGACGGCAGGCAAGTCGCTTCCGCTTCAGTTATCCGCTCCGCTGCAACGCGAACGCAACTGCTTCCGTTGCATTACGACGTAAATTCGTAATTATGACAGTGCTTTGGGGATCAGGAGGAAGCTCAAAACAGCAGCTTTACCGGGCCTGGCCTAAGCACTACAAGCGCGTCGCAGGAAAATGTTCGAAATTTGGCTCTTGACATTGCATTGCCGTTTCTAATGGAAGATAATCAAGTTTCAGATGGATACAAGATAGCCCGAAGCAACCACTCAAAGAAATGCAGGAACCTCCCAAGTTGAGATGTTCACAGCCCAGGCAAAACGAGTTGCTCACTCACTGCTCACGAACGCGATGGTTAAAATAAAAAGAAGCCAACAAAATTTGATTTTCTCTTGGGAGAAACTACCAGAATTGAACGGCAAGATTTGGAAACATTAGAGAATCGTCCGAGGCTAAAATGCATCCTGCATGGAGATTCCAGAGTTGTCTGGTCTGGTCGTCGTCTCTGAATGCGTCCAACTCCGGCAAGAGGGTGGAAGATCTTCACTTCACAGTTACTCGAATAGTCGGAATAGCCTTGGCATTGACAATGAAATGCACACGGCCAGAAATTGCACCGCCGTTGTGGGAACCATAATTCTCGAATGTCGCGACGTCCATTTACTTGCATTTACTCTGGCGCGGTGGAGAAAGTAAAGAATTGCTTGATCTTGGCCCGGTCTGGTCTGCCTCATTGTTTTATTATGTGAAGCTGGAATTCGGCTGTAATGCAATGCATTTTTATGTCTTCTTCTCGGACGCGAAGAATTGCGTAACTCGAGAAGCAAGAGTGTCATTTAAAACGCAAACGCACATTCTTACGTCTACAACTCCAACGACTTGCTCTTGTGTCTCACAGTTTCTCTCCAGCATTGTTTGCTGCACATCCATTTGATCTTGTTTCCTGATTACGTAGCTTGCTTGCATCTTTGTTATGTAGAGTGGGCTTTTAGTGGTCGGAAGAAAGTTATGCGAACCCTAAAGATGCGGTTAAACAATATTCTGCACTGTGCGTTTATGAATAAGCAAATGATTTATGAGACCGACCGAGCGGTTGAAATGCAAAATTGTTTTGAACTGCGTGCATGGAAATGTAATGAGTTTGTGGTTCCTAGTTTTCAAGATCAAAGGCGAATATGTTGATGGAAGCATTTAGAGTTTAGCAATCTAATTTTGTCTCCCTGCCAAGGCCATGCCACGCATGGTGTAATAAAAATAAAAGCCTCACCGTCCCCGTGCCGTTGAATTCTCTGACAGACAATGGATCTGGGGCCTGGATGCACTTTGCACTTATAAAAATGCATTTTTCTCCACGACGCGACGCATCCGCCTGGCCTGGCCTAATGTGTGGTGTGGTGAAATGTAACATGAAAAAGTTTTTAGAGCCCGTTCTGGCTGTCTGATACAATTTCATTTTGTTCATTGCATGCACCAGGCACGGCAGAAAGTTACTATTACCAAAATGCATTAACTTTATTTTCATTATAATGTCCACGACCTTACGTGCGTAGCGGCAGCTGCAGCGCTGCAAGTGCATCGTTACTGTACATGAGATGGGATACGGCGTTATTCCACATTCTTGTACGTTTCAGAATTCAGAAGAAAGTTGCTTAGTAGTTGCTTTTGGTGCCAGATAGTTCAAATTCTTCGATGGTTGTGGCTGAGGTTAAGGCTGTAATTTCATTCACAACTTTCTCCCCTCGCTTTCAATCTTTCTACTTCTACCCTGTCCTTGCCCTCACAGCTCCCCTTCGGAGGTTCACACCAGTCAGTCAGTGGCAGCGATCAAGAAAAGGCGTTTTGCCGTGACGTGCCATGCAGCGTTTGTTACGACATTAGTGCTTTCTGTGGATAATATTGGTTTTCTTGCAGACCACCCGACAATGTACTAAAGTACATAATTATTTTGTCCAGACCGAGCTGATCGGACATTTATTGATAGACCATACGAAGACCCGGCCACAGTTTATAGCATCAGCTCGTGGTATTGATTACGGTTTTCGCTCTAATAAAAGTGGTGATGATATTTATTTCCTAGCTTAAAATTCGTCTGCAGACACCATAAAAATGGACTTCACTGGTGGGCAGGCTCTCATTGTGTGCTGTCGCTGATTTAAAAGAAGACTGGTGGTTCAGTGGCACATAAAATTTAAGGGTCGGAAGTGGACGAGAACCAGTCAGCCCGTCCATTCGTTAGACGGAGCCGGGAAGTAACGGTTCAATTACCTTGATGATTCAAAAGCAGAACAGGCAGAGGAAATCGTCTTGGGATTAATAAACGCACATCAGTTACCCAAACCCAATTAAATGTCAGTGCTGTTCTCAAGTTCGCTGCTCACGTACAGAATCTAATCACTTTATTATTCTCCTAGCGAGTGGCAATGGGAATGACAATGAACCTGACACTGACTTTCATTCCGCCAATGCCAACTCGAGAAAAGGGATTAGCAGTTAAGTAATTAGAAGGTTTAAAGACAGCGTCGCTCTTTACGAGGTGACGAAGCCATAATCTTAATTTACGGCTCCGATGTCATTAGAAGATTGTTTTATTGGGATCCTACCTTCGGAAGTCTGCAGAGCAACGGTTTCCGAGTAGTTTCCGTCTCCAGTGCTGTTGAATGCTTTCACTCGAACGTTGTACACCGAACCATAATGAAGTCCGTCCACGGTGCAAACTGTATCCTTCCCACAATACACTTCCTGCAAAATTCCGAAAGAGATGGACAACTTAATCAAATGCGGCGGCTGAAGATGAATTTGGGCTCTCACACAGCGTCAGACAAAGCGCTTTGCTGAACGCTGTTTAAGTTAGCTGTTTACTTTTTACTTATGACAAAGAAAGATAAGTTCACAACGCATTGCACTGTAGCGTCATTTCGTCCTTCGAGAATGGCGGCTAAAAAGTCAATGATTCAGTTGTGCAACAAATGCGCAATTATTTACATTTCATTACGTTACAAAAATATTTCACCCTCTTGCATTACACCCCTTCCTTCATTCGGTGCAGACAGACTTACGCTTCACTGTAGTAATTTATTATTGCATTCAAATTACTGTTTGATTAATGCAGTCGTGGTTCGGGTCTCAGCATCTTTGGCATCGGAAATTGGAAGGGAAGGGTTGGAATTTTTAAATTGGCTTTGCTGCAGTGCGCGAGAACTATCATCGCGTTGACTTCACAAAGTCAATCTTCCAAGTTTCTGTTCCGTCTTTGTGATGAATTTGTTTAAGCCAGCAGAAGCTCGTACAAACAAACTACAAATCTTGTTAGCCGGACCAGAGTTTGCAAAATAATTTGATTAGGAAATATGTTAGAGCTTTGACAAAGGCGAGCGAAGATGCAAATATCACGCCGGAGCGACAAATTATTTTCCTGACACGTTAACATCCATTCTCTTGTAAACCCTTTGTTTTGCCATCCTTTCCATTATAGAACTTGAATTACACAGAGTTTGTGTTGTGAATTGTAAAGTTCAAGCTATTATTAGTCTGGAATCGGATTTTGCTCGTTCAGAAATCTGACTGCATAATTTTGTCTAGAAACCTAATTTGGGATAACAGAAATCAGATTACTCGTATGTACAGAAGGCAAATGCTGCTTGTGCAGAACAAAATCTCAATTTACATTTTAAAAGGATTCGGATTCAAGTAGGGAAAGACTCTGAGACAGAGTAGTCTGAATTTGTACTGGTGCTTATGTTGACAAAACAACTCGAAAATATTGACTCGGCATAATTCTATTGTAGTTGTGTGTGCAATGGTTATGGTCGCGCGTCGCGTGTTCAATGGGCCATGAGCCTTGAGCAGTGTGCCAGCGTGCGAAGTGCCTGCCTGCCTGTCATTGACTGCAGACTGACCCGAAACCCTCAATTTCGCCATTACAAACTTTCAATAATACGATAGGCCGTCCAGGCGCCTGGCAAAACAGACAAAATCACATCACAAAATGACTCATCAAACACATTGCACGCTCATAATAAGCTGGAAATTCAAGTGCCAATCTATTGCACCAGGCGGGCTCCGCTCTCATATCCAGCCTTATCATATCTGGCAGGGTAATTTCCCTTCAGCGCGCGTTGAGTTTCAAGCGCAGCAAAATCGTGGATCGTACAATTTGAAAATTGATACAGACGCTAGACACAACCCGAGTGCGGCGAGTAACAGAAGGAAAGAGGATCATTCAAGTTTAGTGCTTATGATTCATCCTCAAAGCATGAGGCTGATCCTACGCATACAGAGGAGAAGAGAAGCGAGCATCCTAATAAATGATTCACAAGCATATTAAGTTAGCGAGTCCATATTATTATCTCACACCCGGGATCCGGCCGGCTATCGCGTACTTGCGACTGCAACCGCGCTATGCACTTGTTCCATATCGACTCGACATTAATAAGTAACCGTGCGTAATGCATAGCGTAATAAGAACAGTAATCGATTGATGTGTAAATGGGGAAAAATCCTGCGTTGCTTCTGTTTTTTGTAGTAGCAGCTGAACTGAGCGCATCTTCTGCTGAGCGACACCGGGAGGGCTAATAATGTATTGCTCGCTGTATCGGGAAAAATTCCGGATGTGTACATCTGTATCCTGATTCCGATTACCAAAATAACCAATAGCGAAGTCAATAATTGAAGACCTGAACGGATGCAGTCTTCTTCCACACGACAACCGGAGCTAGAGGTTCAAGGCAAAGGCCGGTTTTTAATCTTACAGAACTGAGACTTCAAATGCATTGCAATGTTTCAAGAATTCGCAATATCGCACTGTCCAAGACCACGAAAAAAGGAAAATCAAACGTCAGTCATGATGAATAGGTTCAAATCAAAGCTCATTGTCCCGTGGAGCCTGGATACAGAAACAGGAGAATAAAATACTCACCCGAACAAAGGAGATCAGCCCTTCCATAAAATACTAGTACTATTGCTTTCACAAATTCACGTTCACCGTACTGAAGAGGCAAGCAGATTTTTCAGCTACGGTGCATAGCACATTGAATTGCATTCGTATCACAAAGAGTTCTTTTGTATCACTAAAGAATCGATACATTTACGTGCATGCACCCAATGCAATGCTAAAAAGAAGAGATCACCTTCAGCGAGCGTGTGGCCTGTACTGCAGCCTGAGTCTTGGAAAGAAGGGTGGAAAATCCAGGCAGCGGCAGCACAGAAAATGCAGAGGAGATGAACTGGATCCGAATCCTACAGATTGCATTTTCTCCCCATGCAATTTGTACTCTGCATTGTGTCCAAGTCGAAAGTAAAGTATGTACGCGTGATTTACTCAAAATACAAATTTTCAGTTCGATACTTTTTACGAACGCGAAGTAAATGCAATAATATGTATTCAGAATAAAATCCTTGTAAAAGTCGAGGTGTGGTGCTTGGGGGAAAGTTTCACTTCTAGTTCTGAATGTTTTCAGAAGAAAAGTTTTAGCCTCAAAACACCAGTCTGCTCAACTTTATCAATTCATTCATTGATTTGGATTTGGACTATTTCGTAATTTTTGTAGTTTCTTTCCGAATATAACAGAAATACTCAAAGACGAAGTCAGGTTGTATTCGAAAACGAGGAATGACAAACTTATGCAAAGTCTCAACTAGTAACTCATTGATGGCAAACTTTAAAATTTAAATTCACAGAAATTCTTATCGCTTTCTCATGTATTGCAGAAAGCGTTCAATTAGTGACTACTCGGTAAGATCGCAATTAACTGTAGCCTCAAAGACCAGTTTTATTGCCAACTCCTGTAATTAATGACATACATCTTCATTTGCAGTACAGATGTTAACACTTGGACCGACTTGGCTCTGAACTTTGTATAATTTACTCCAGAGACCCATTTCCTGGAGACAAAAAGACAGTGGGTCTTTGTTCTTAGGCTTATTAGTTGCCTGGCACGGAATAGCATAGTTTTAAGTTAACAATAGCAAGACTTTCAAGATAATGGACAAAAGCCATTCCGTTACACTTCATACTGGCGAAACTCTATTAAGATGAATATGGTCCGTTCATCCGTTCTTGTTTCTTAAGCCAGACGCTGCAAAATATCGTTCCACGGAATTAGTCTTGTAAATGGCAGGAGAAAACTTGCTACACTTGCACTGCATTGCAGTCAACCGTATTGAGTGGCATCATTTGTGATGAGGAGATGCGATGCAGCGATAAACATACGGAAAGACTCCTTTCTGTATCATTGCACAGGAAGAATGGATCATGACCCCTTTCTTGAACTCATCTGATGTTCCTAATGTGTTTACATTATCAACTTACATCAACAAACGGATAGCAATAATAATTAAGTGTACGAAAGCACTGTGTAAGTATATAGAGTTTCTTTATCCCTTCCTGAAGTGTCAAATCAAGATCGTATTAGAGATATCGCGCAGTTTGAGTAGCGTGAGAGCACAATAAAACCTTCATTCTCATTAATACGGGTAGGGAAGACTTACCCGAAAAGGCCCGCTGATTCCATCATCGATCTCCAAGACGTAGCCTTCGACGAGTGATGTCGGCGGTGGCTGCCAGGAAACTGTAACGCTGTTGTTCAACGTGCTGCATCCTTCGGGAATGATCACCGGGAGTCCGGGAACTGGAAACAAGGAGGAATGCAATCAGTGACTAGACTAGCACGGTTCGCGTTATCAGTTTTATGTAAACATCCAAATTCAACAAATCTACGTCAACTTCCACTGACACTCCCTCGGAAGTAAAGTTGTGTCTGGAAACTGAGTTAAATAGCACGCATAGAACCTTTCTTGCATGAAAAAGGAATTGGCGTGTGAGATTGAATTATGAATTACTAGCGGAGAGGGTTAGTTCTGATAGTCGTTTGTCGGCAGAGTTAACTTTATAGACTTCAACAAACCCGTGCCTGTGTCTGTATCTGTGCAAGAGTTCTAGAATCTAGGTCCTGGAGACACTACTGAAATTTCGGAGGTTTTGGGTTTACCTGCTGGTAACCGTTCGTCTCCATCTTTTGCAGCTGTAAAATTAAATAATCGAAATGCATGAGCGTAAGCGGAAGTCAGTTATATATGCACTCGTCTTCTAAGAAAGTTTTCCAACATTACCTTTCATTTGAATAAAGCTCAGCTGCTGAATAGCGTTCAACAAACACCGGTCATCCAGCGTCAAATCAAAGTCGGAGCTGACAATATGCGAGTACGACGAGGCGGATGTCAGACTACTAAATCTCGGCGTCGTCGGTTTGCGTGCCGCAATAAAATGTGCGGATTGCGTCTTTCCAGTGGAATTCAGTGATTCGTCTTCAGATTGCCAGGCAGCTTCCATATTCGCGACACGTGCAGCTAGTAAAGACCCAACCTATAAAAGCATACACCATAAAACGTTGCACTCATGTTCCCGGATTAAATTCAGGATTTTCGTAGGATCAGCAATCAAATTTTTATGTATGGACACAGTAAAGTTTAAGAAAAGTGGTCTGCGATGGCTGATGTGACTCGAGCGAGCAGAAATGATTTAGTGGCTTGGTGGACCGAGCACGCTGAAGCCAAGTAAAGTAACTCTGATGCATCTTACGCAATTTTCTTGATTAAAAACTTTGTCCAACTCTTTCCTTGTCTCCTGTTCTGACAGATACAGCTGCAGAAGGTATTAGTCATGCCTAATCTTTTGTCCTAATATCTCTTTAGCCGGCCTTACTGCCCGCTATGGACTGGTCAGCCCCATTACTCATCGTGGTGACACTTAATTCGATAAATTAGTGGACAGGATTTTGCTACTAAACATCAAAAGTAGTCAGCGGGCAAAATCCGCAATAGATTACGTGCAGGACGTCCAATAATTGCCAAAGTTGTAGACCATAGCCACGGCAAATTCTTGTCAAGTCACAAAATCAATGATGTTACACCGGGCCTCAAGCCTTTTGGCGAAAAGTTATTTTGCAAGCCAGCAATAGAGAACGAAGATGCGACCGGAGAGAAAACACAATTGCGAAAAGTGAAAAGGAATAATAAATGAAATAGAATAGAAATATGATTCTGTGCGTGCGGGCTCAAGATGGAGAAATTGAATGCAGATATAAAATCTTGAAACCGTCTTTATCCTAAGTTGGGAAGTGAATGTTATGGAGCCGAACACAAAAATATAAGAATACCTTTTACTTTTATGTCGTTTCATAGCGTTGTTGACTCTGCTTTTCAATTTCAACTCTAAAGCCCCCATGCCTTAAACCTAAGCGGCAAGTGCGTCGTAAAGCTTCCGGAAAGCGCGCATTGCGTATTGCGTACTTCATATGAAATATGTCTGCTCGCAGATCTCCTTTTAATGCATTCATAAATATTTCATGAGATTCGTTTCGTAATCAAGAGCCTTGAGCTTGAGCTTTGGGTACTTGGCATTATTATGAAGATGGTAATTGTGAACTCCTAATTCACATAAAGTGCGAGTGTCATCCCTTTCACGGACCAACTAACCTGAAGGTACGCGCACGGATCAGTTTCTTTGAGGGCTTCAATGCAGAATTGAATAAGCGCCGTCGTCTGCAGCAACCTTTGCGCGTGGGATGAGACATCCGACTTCAGTGACTTGAGTTTGTACTCCTTTTCTCGTTGAATGTACGCAGTGAGTTCTTGTTTCCGATTCTGGAGTGTTGCGATGATCGTATCGATTTGTGCTGCCACATGCGACTCGACGCCCGAGCAGTTTTCCTGTAATCCAAGAAAACACGAGTACGATTAATGAAAAATTAAGACCGACATGATCCACAATACATCTGTACTCTTTTCTTCTGAGCAAGGCGACCTTTAGAAATGAAGCGTAGCGCAGTCCCCAGGGCTCACAGCGCAGTGCAGCATTTTTAAATTAATGGATTCCGTGTTTAGTTTTGACATTTTAGTTTCGGAATGAACAAACATCAATAAATCTTCCGAGACAAATTTTTTCTTGTTCTTGTTTGTTCTCGTGTCGAGCCGAATTGAGCACCCAAGTAGGCACGCGAATGGCGAATGTCACTTTTTGAATTCGCCCAAGCAGAAAAAGAATTATTCTCTCATGTCAATTTTTTTGCGTATATTTTTCAAGCCAAGTTCAAGGCTAATCTTGCTCAAATCTTGTTTTCTTTTGTCTTTGATTGAACGCTTGACTGCATTCGCATTGTTTTTGTTCCGGGTGGAGATTGACCAGTCGGCTCTGGCGTCATCGGCAGTGTGGCTGTCGCTTTCACTTTCTTGGCAGGCGGATCGGTCAAGCATTCATTCGTGCATTTCGATCTGATTTCGTATTTCTTGCACCGCAAAATAATTTTATTGGCCTCAATTACGTTGTAAATTCTCATAAACAGTAAATGGACCTGATAAACAAATCACACCGTGCGTGCCAGCTCGTATTATTTCATGCTATTGCCGAGTTTTATTTCATATAAACTCTAAAAATGCCGACACAATAACGGAACATGTTTACAGTCACAATAAAATGTCAATCACACGACTATAAATAACAATACGAGTGGCACGGGTTCCTCCCACGTACTTTATTGGTACGGCTTTCAGCGTGCGTAAACTTATATTACTTATTGCCAAATAATTCAAACCACGAGCAGCGAGCACTTCTAATATTTGCTTGCAGATTCTCGTGCTTGGTCAGTCAAAGCCATTACGAGCTTTTATTCCTACTTTTGAGATTCTATTTACACGGAATTCCAGTGAGCGAACGTCCATTTCTTTCTTTTGAATTCGCTCATGCATGCTGTGGTCGTGGACATCGTCTAGTCAAAGCTTTATTACAAATATTTCATGCAATAACAATAAAAGGTTTTAGAATAATAATCAACCTGCGGTGCTTTCACCATTCGTTTGATTTCTCGACCGTGAACTTAATAATCCTCTGTTATGATCAAGTATAGACCAAGACTTCGTCGAAACCGAATCCATTCGTGAATTTGGGAATTGAAAGTCACGAGTCAAAATACGACGACGTAAAGTTCGTGATTCGTGATGCGGCCATGATTGATCCAATTTAAGTAGACTTACGAAATACGACAATTCTGCATTACACTGAAAGTTACGCCTACGCCTAAGTAGAAACTCCCAAACGCAAAATGCCAACAGACTCGTCAAGCTCAATTAATTACGGCATGAGTTTGACTGTGCGTCGTTAATTCACAAACCAAGGAGGAACACTTGTCATTAATTGTGTGCTTGTAATTGGCAAGAGCACAAGGAGCGAAGCGACGACTGACAAGACAACGGCAGACTGCTGTCCCGATGCCAGGCCAGGCAGGCGGTGGAACTGAAATTGCAAGCCGCAGATCCGTCCTCCAAAGTTTTCTCAAGTCGTTCTCATGTTACTTGCTACTTCTTACAGCAAACTTCTGCTGCTTGGTCGTCGCTTCCTGTTTTATCACCAATGCAATCTTAAGCTTCTTAGCACAGGCTGTAAGCCATGCGCCGCGGCGATCAAAAATGTAAAGTCTCTTCTTACTGGCACTGTTCAAGATGAAGAAGGAAAATCCCTGTGGAGATTAATGGTTGACAAATTTCAAATTAATCATACTGACTTTCACTCGCTTTCCACTTTCCTTCTTCCTGCTTGTCATCTGATATCTCTCGTGTTCAGCGACTCAAGAGTAAATGACAAGTTACATTAACGCCGGCCTCTGCTGTGCTGCAACTGCAATGAGAAACTGCGACAGGACATATTGTCCCGAAACCGCATCAGTTTGCACTCGCACTCCCGCTGCACTATCTTGAAAGTGAGAAAACACGACGGGCGACGCAAAGTGTGACTGTAAATCTAAAAATATTATCGAACTTGAACTTTATTGTGGCGTCATCATCCGTACACTTCGTTCTCTTCTCCACAATGCTGCATTGCGTCCATGGCACAGGAATTCGCATCTGAGAGTCGGTCTATAAATAAATTTGCTTTACTTTCGCACGCGCGAGTACGAGCACAAATAGTTGCGAACAAACTTTCCTCACGAGATTCTAGCCCTGCGTCTTTCACACTACATAAACATACGATTAGAAGGCCAGCGACGGCGACCAGCAAAATCAATGCCAAGTTCGAACCGAGTCGAGCGCGAGCCAGGAAAGGAAAGGGAAATTCGTTCGCATTATTTCCACTTCCTTGCGTGGTATTTGAAGTGTGCATTTCTTATAATTAACGCTTTCATTAGTTTTAAACGTAACACACTTGTTTGCCGAGTGCACCGGATTTGTTGGTTTTTCAGCACGTTCCTTGCCAAATACGGAAGAGAAAGTTTTTCTTTGATCCGGCACGGCTTGATGTTGTCAGGTTCTCGTGTTACTGTTGTGGATTTTAATCACCGAATTTAGTTTATAGTTGAAATTCGAATCCACAAGCACGAATTCGTCGGAGCCAGACTCGGATTCGGATTATACGCGTACTCGTGCTCCAACTTGTGATTGTTGTCGCTGACGGCTTGTTTATTCCTCTGCGAGACAGAGACGGAATGAAACAGATATTGTTTCCTTTAATAGAACTTTCTCTTTTATGTTGGTCTTGGTCTTCTTATATTGCTGCTGATCAAATACGTGCTCGGCGCCCGAAAACAAAACCAAAGAAGCCAATAATACTTAAATAAAGACCAGAGTAAATCCCTCAAGGAAAATAATGTCCTGCTCGCTTCTTGACAGATGTGAGCCGTTCGATCTAGTACGCTGCTGCTAAACGCATTTCGGCTTTTGGGTTGAGTGACGTGCTCTTTGCTTTGGGATTTTGCTTTGTGAAACCAGATTATTTTAGCCATAGAATATGGAACCAATGAAATCAAGCCATATAAATTTGTTCATGTCCACATCGTCGAAGCGAGAGCAAAGCATACTAAAAGGCACTAAGATGTCAAGCACTTAAGAGTTCTTACGCTGATTTTGTCCATCTGAGCCTTTAATCTTTGAATAAATTCTGTTCCAGTTTTGGCTCGCTCCGAAAGCGTGTGGAGTCGCTGCGACAGCTCCGTCTGAAATAAAAGAGAGAAAAGTACGTCAGTATTATTGCACTTAAGGACAAGCGCTACACAAAAACTCAAGAAATGGGAACGGCGATCTCAGCAAGAACCCTGGCTGGCTACAATTAAATTTGTTCATTAAAGCCAGGCTTCGCTTTAAATTAAAACGGTAAGTTTTATGACAGTCATAAAAGAGGTAAAGCACGACTTCTGCATGTTCAGATCAGATAACCAAGGAGAAACTTTAAACCCGGCAGATAAAATTCAAAATTAAGAATTCCTTGACAGTTTAAAAAATAGTGAAAGTACGAGTAGAATATTTAATATCGTTCGCTCGCTTTCTTCTTGACGTTGGTATTTGTCCCGGGCCTCGCCCTCATCGTGCGTAATGAATATGACAGGAATTCATGAGTGCGATTACTCATTACCGGTTTCTGCTTCACTTCAAGAACATCGGTATTGCACCGCCATAGAACAAAAGGAATGCTAATTTAAAACTTCCGTCGTTCATCATAAACGGAGTAGAGAAGCGAGAAAGCGGCTCGACGGGAAAGTACCTGGATAATCATCTAAATGTGAAATCGAGTTTCACGAGCAGAAGAGCGAGTGAGAGTAGGAGACAAGGAGACGTGTGTCGTGCGTGGCAGAAACTAGTTTAATGCAAGACAAGAAACGTGGAACAAGGAAGTCAGCAAACACTAAAGCCATCATCATCAGAATCGTTATTGCAGTTTAGGAGAGAAAATAGACTTGCAATGCAAACAACACGATGCGATTGGGGGAAGGAAGTGCACCCGCTGTGTGCAGAAATGGGAAATGGTTGAAATGAAATTCCATTCGATGCAGGAGGTCACGAACTTGAAATTCGAAAATAAAGATCCTACGTAGCTGCAAAGCGAACAACCAACAACATTATAATACATCTCTAAGAAAAATACACCGGCGTTGTTTGGCATTTGGTCGTTGATAGAACTTTAAAAGCCTAAATATATCTTCCGCGATCCAAGACCCTGTCCTGTCTCGGTCCCCGTCTCAGAGTTTTGTTGTTTTATCGATCCATTATCTCATCATCTCGTAACTTAACAGTAGATGGTAAGGTAATGCAAGTCACGAGCAAGATGCACCACAAGAACAAAGGCTTGCGTGGAAGTGAAATAGACTGTGAGAATGCGACTTTCACCGTTATTGCATTTTGAATTTGTGGGGTTTCTCAGTTTAGTTCGTTTTCTTTTAGGAATGAAGACAAAGAGTGACGACTTTCGCATGAAGCCGTTCGAGCTTTATTAAAACCTGTACCTGGCCTTCTTCCAGGGCCAGTGACAAAAATTGTCTTTGAAGCCTGTAATGTGCCACTGGACAATTGTAGCCATTACCAAGTGACCAAATGGCAATTGCCACGCCACAGGTAATGAGTTTCATTCATTATTCATTACAATGGTCAGGGAACATTTTAGAGTTTAGAGGCCAAAGCTTGGAATTATGACTCAAGAAATCCACACAATAAAATGTCTGTGTGGTCGAGGATGTGATGTACAAAATTCTCAGGCGAACAATGTTGGGTCAATAAACATGGAAATGGAATGGCTTCTGGTAACGGTTACAAGAATTCAAGGTAATACGACAAGCACCAACCAAAGTCAAGTACACCTATTTTTGAGGCTCAATCCTTCCTCGTTTCACGGTGCTCATGTTTTATTCAACCAGGAATTCACATATATTTTAAACTCAATTATGTGATAAGATCAAAAGTTGACGTCTTGTTGGTTTGGAAGACTTAGCAGACACATGAAACGTACTCACAGATACAAATTCTGGAAGATACCAAAGCCAAAAGCTATTATCGTGTACAATGCATATTAATGTATTGAAATCGATCCTCCTTTTACATTTACGGGGATTCTGAAACGCATGTAGACGTAAGAGACAGCATGCACAATGTAAAATGCAGTTTCAGGCAAGGCAGTTCGCAGTAACATTGACATTGACATCCATTCTTGACATGGTGCAGTGCAGTGCAATGCATTCAAGTGCAGTCGCAGTGCAGTAGTTTGACATTTCCTAAATGACTCTAATTTTAGTCTGTCTAACTCCATAAATGAAATTTACATCAAATATTCATACAACCCGAACTTTTGCCCGTACACATAACACCGACACTCATTTGTAGGAAGTCACAACTCGATGCAGTGATTCGGTTACATTTGTTACTCACTGCTCACAATCTAATTCACTGTTTACCCATTCATTCTCCCTGTGAATGCATTTATTTGACAATTACATTGTCCTCGGAAGCCTTCCCATCGCCGTCGCATTTTATTATTACTTGACCCACGCGCGCCGTGCACGCACTCGCATTCATGTAAATAAAGATCTGCACTTCGCCTGAATTTCCGTGTTTCTACTCATTTTCCCTCGAGAATCGAATCCGTGAACAAAGTACAGAGGTTCAAAGTATTTTATGACGGCAATGCACTTACGCATATTAGATTGTATATTTAGATTATATGATTTCATTGTTGCGCACTGTACAGGGAAGATTAGAACGCTGTCCCTGTCCTGAATATTGTGTGAGTGCAGTCTCCGGAGAGGGGACACTCGACATGATGCAGTTGCAGTTGCATTCAACTTACACAGAATAAAGTTATTCAGAATATTGTCACAGAGGGAGAATTTAGTATGAATGAAGCTAACCTTGACTATTGTGTACCGTAAAGTAATGAATTCGGAAGCATACGCGAGTTTTGACATTGTGACATTGTAAAACACACGCGCGCGTTGCGCAAGCTTAATAAAGGCATGCAACAGAATGGCTTAAATTGTCACAAGAGGAAGAATTCCTTTGCCACAACCAGGCAAAAAGACAACTATACTAGAATCATATCACAAAAATGAACGATCTCATTCACACACTCGGAATTTACAAATACAAGTTTGAAAAGAAGAAATATTCGAAAAATTTTCACTACGAATGGTAAAATTGAAATATCATAAAGTTTGGGTTATCATCACTCTTCCGTATAAATACAGCTGGCAGTCAACGCACGCAGACTCGCGAGCCCGTGGCCATAAACTAAACTTATGGCCAATGCAAATTGCGTTCTCTACAAAAGTGTGAAAGGATATTTGCCAAGACGCTCTCTCGTCGAACACGAACAAGAACGCCAAGGGAAACCAATGCCATAAAATTATGTAATAGTCCAGTAGTGTCAAAAGTTATTTCAACGCTGGGGCCAGACTAGAAAAAGTTTTTAACTTCTGTGTTCGTATGCGTAAGTTATGATTACTGCATACTGCTTCGAAATCGCATATTTACGATGTGTGAATGAATAATAGCGATGACTTTTACTACCACTTTATACACAGACCTTCCGCCAGTCTGGCAAAATGCGTATGCGTAGTGCGTAAGCAAGATCACTTTTAGTAATTGAAATATGTTGAGCAGCAACGACCTTAATGGATTGCGTAAAATGTAAAGACAATTTCAATTTCACTTTATTATTTTAAAGTCGGTCCGTCGCTCCATAAATTCTACACTTCAATTTCACGTTAGCACGAAACATATTGTGCTAAGACCGAAGGCACTAAAATGCACTTGCGCTACAGACAGGCTAAGTTCAGGCCCAAGCGCAGGCTGTAATTTAATTGCCACCATTTTGAGTTTCGAACGCACTCCGCGGTAGCTGTGAAAGCTTTTAAAATGGCTATAAAAGAAATTTATTCATTACCACAAAACCAAAGCAAGTCTTGTAGGCATGCGCGTGAGACTCGATCGTTGAAGGCAAGTTGGATTGGGCAATGTTTTCAAGTAGCATTAAAATCAGTCACTTAAACAATAAATTTGCAATGAACCCCTCGAGACGCGTTTTTATTAGCGAGTCACATTGCAAAATTGTAATTGGAGCTTATCCAGTTGTGCATTAAAGGAAGACAACATGTGAATGCGAAGTCTTTTGTATCAGCCTTCTTGAGCTTGCAACTAATTAAACTCCGGCAGCAGGGCCAAACCAAGCAATAGCAAAGATAGGTCGACTCGAATTCAGACAATGGAATAATGAGATAAGCACTATGAGTAAATTAATGTGCAGCTGGAGCTGGAGTCAGAAAATGTAAAAATGCTTGAGTAGAGTTTTATTTATTCAGAATCTCATTCTTATTTTTACCACTGCACTGCTGCATTTTCTTGAGTTTGTGTTACATTACAGCGAGCATGCTAATAAACTTTCTTCTGGCGATGGCAATGGAGAAATGGCCTTAATTTAGACAAGACGAGTTTTGTTTGTAAAATGAGGCTGAGACCAGACAGGCACTGAGATTTGGAAGCTTGACTCGACTCCCAACATTGCACGCTCATGAGCCCTGTAGAGTAAAATAAGAAAGTAGAGGCATAAAATGCAGAACAAGAATTCTTTATCTTGCAAACAAGTAAGAAAGTTGTTTGGCTGGCACACCCAGCATACAGAATTTAAAAACGAGCACAAAGTAAACACTTAAATCATAAAGAATTATATGTTTAGTCATAAATTTCTCACATCATAAAAAAGAATCTCATTACGAGCGTGCGTACGACGCCGGAATCTCTTATGTTGATTCAAGAACTGGAAATGGAATAGCTGAACTTTTACGTGCTGCTATTTTCGGAACTTTTGGTCGTGCATTTAATCAAAAGCGGCTCATGTCACGAGTAATGGCAATGGCGCTATGTAAGAGATGATGATTTAATAACGCTACGAACATGAATCTTAATAAACTCTTCATTGAATCTAATTAAGGGGACTGTGTGTTCGGCCAGTTTGGTGCTCCTGCGTAACTTTTTAACTGCCCTTTATCATGACTTCATTAATATGCACGAGATTTATGAATGCAGCCTGGCTATACTACCAAGAAATGCTATTAAGATTCCGCCATGTGGCAGTGCGTCGGATGATTAAAATATTTGCTTCCATTGCACTGTAATATTCATCCATAATTGGAATTGGAATTTCGAATTAGATTCGCATGCCGTGTTTTATTCATTCATTCATTCCCTTTATTTAACAATGGTGTGATTTATGGATTAAAAGTTCAGCTTTAGCGATAGGCTTAAGACCAGCCCCAGCCAGCAGTGAATGCTTCCAATCCGCTCTGAAGTGTGCCACCATTCAGATCATTGAACGGTCCAGCATAATGAACTCCGTACTGATTCAATGAGTTCCGATTGTATTGATAATTTGAGTCTCCTTGGCGCTTGATGTACTCCGTGAAGCCCAGTCCATTCGGCGAGAGTCGGTTAAGTTTGGCGATGTTCCGCATGAAAATTCCCTTGAATGAGATTTGGTTGCAGTCGCATCCGTCAGGAGCTGGACCACAACTCGGTGGGCCAGTCCATACTTCGCAAGGCTCTCTGAGAATTCCATTCGGGCTCAGATTCGGACTGTTGACAACGGCTGTCGCGATGTTGATGGCATCAAGCAGATATTCAAACTTATTCGTGGCAGTGAACAATTCGGCAAGAGCTCCGAGGATAACGCCTATTCGAACAGAGGGAAATTAAACTTTGGCTGATATAAAGAGTAATATGGTAAATTCCAATTACCTTGATTATAGGTCCATGTCGTATCACCGTTGTTTCGACAATCATCCGTCAGTCCATCGTTGATCAAATAATCGCCGTTAATCATTCCACTTGCCCTAAACCATCTCCACAAACTTTCGGCCTGTGCCAAGTATTTTGTGTCTCCTGGAATTCGGTTGTGCAATGCCGCAGCCAGTTGAATGTAGAGTTCGTTCGTAATTGCATTCTTGTAGGTACGATAAATGTTCCACCAGACGCCTCCGCCGCAGACATCGTCAACATACTGATAAATGTAGTCAGCATCAAATATGGCCATGTCCAAGTATTTTCTGTCTCCAGTCAAGTCGTACGCAGCGACCCAGTTCAGCGCCCACCACTCGGTGTCATCCAGTGCATCGCTTGTATAGTTGCCGTCCCATCCGTCCAAGTTTTCCACAAACACGTAATCCACGAGCCATAAGAAGTCTCTGCTCCCGGTGACTTGCATGTAATCAATTAATGCCGTGAGTGCATTCGCTGAGTTCCACCATCCAATTGTGTGCCACAACTGTCCATCAAAGTACTGCATCAAAGCTGTCGCTGCTGCCTCGGTCGGATTTGTTGCCAGCACTGTCGATCGAGCCCACTCGGTGCAAATGCCACGACCAAGTGAAACAGGTCGTGCGCAAACTCTCAGAGCTCCCAATCCACGGTTTGCGGGGTCGTCAATGTTGAACAACGCTGTACAGTACAGACCATGTTAGAATTAGGAACATTTTGATTCGGTGGTAAAGGTAAGATTGGGCTAACTTGTTGACACATTTGTGGCTCCAGTTGGAATTTCAGCGTCCCCTAAATGACTTCCGTTAGGTTCCCAGGAGAGGCCTCCGTCAAATGATCTGTCTAGCCAGACCGTGTCTCCAGGCTGGCCTCCTTCAATCGTTGCCAAGCCCATATTCTCTTCGTCTGTAACGTGCAGTGTAATGACCCATGGCACTTCGGAGGCATTTGATACAGCAGCTCTTAGTGTCAATGAGTCGATCAGGGTTGGATCGGTTCCATCGCAGTATTTGACGCAGATATCACGCGGGTGCTTTGCATTCGCACAGAATAATAGAGCTGCAACTAGAACAATGGTAGCGTGGAGCTTCATTGTTGAAGAAATTGCCGAACCTCGCTATTGACTGGATTGATCGCTGAGTCTGGGAAACACATTTTATCACCAGTACGCAGTCACATGGCTCCGCCTGGCTCCTGTTATCCGATTACATAACGTACGCGAAAATACTTGAACCGATTGCTCTCGAACCCCACGCCTAACGTTGTCACAGATTTGTACACTTAACTCAAAATTCGTGCAAAAGTTGCGGCACTTGAAGTCTGAAGTTGAGATCGCACATATTCGGGGCTGGAGCTAGAGCTAGTTGAGTGCCTGCCTACTTTGCTGAATGCGAGATAACAAGTTGTGCAAAATGATTATTCAGTGCTGAGTTATAAATCAAGCTTCGTGTTGAGCTGTCATCACAGTTTGGGAATAATTTATATAACGCACACGCAACTCGCTACGCGCCCTCGACCTCCGGCTCTGGGCGCAAATTAGAGATATTCAGAATTATTTTGCATGGCGTGCCTGACAGTATACAGTGCTGTACTATTACCAGCACTGGAATTGAAGCTGGAGTAGAATCAGTGGAACATGTTTATTAACATTAACGAAAAGAGCGAATGAATGCAACCGCTTTATCAGACTGGCAGTCATCTCATTGCAGATGCTTTCAACCGTTACAAATGAGTTGAAATTGTCATAAGAACCTGAATTTTACAAAAGTTTCCTCCTTCTTGCTTTCTAGTCTGTGGATTTCAGAATTAAACTGGCACTTCGTCATGTGTGTTGCTGTAAACAGGTGCGTAAATTATTGTCGGAGCAAGACCGTATCATTTGGTGAGGTCATGAAGGGCGTGAATTAAATCAAGTGCGAAATGCGAACTGCAAACCGAGCTTCCCTGTTGTAAATTCACGTTCAAACGTCCGGAGCTCGAAAGCTGAGCTTAACATGAGTAATTACTTGTCTGATGACGGATAACCCTTTCCTATTGCCATTTTGGAGTGATTACACGGTGCACATGTGTGTACATTCACATTTAGCACGATTGAGTGAACCGTGAGCTCCAGGCAGCGCGAAGCAACCCAGCCAGCGCACAGTCAATTGGGGAGCGAGAATGTCAAACTGGATTATTAAAATTCACGAATTGCTCAAATGGGAATTGACACATTTAATGCATGCAACTATCTGAAAAGGAGTAAACAGTTCACAATTCATTTGGACCCAATTTACATGCATATGAACTTTTTTCTTCCAGCACAGCACAGCGCACTGTTGACTGACACTGCAAATCCAGGCTTAAATTAATTTCGAAGGTGCCGTACAACAGCGCAGGGAATTTGAACCCTTTGTAATTGAAATTCACCAAGCAGTTCCTTTCGAGCACGGGAGTACACATGATGTGATGCGCTTCAGTTCACGACTCCGAGTCCCAAATCACCAAGCATGGAGCTTCCAAGCAACGCATTCACGCATTCAATGAGGATTAGCGTTAAGAGTACGTGCAGTATGGCACTGCTGATGCTGATACAAACTTTGATCCTTCCGTGGGGTAAACAGATGTGATTCGGACAAAAAAGCAATAATGGCAACGCGCTGCTGTACAACAAAAATAATGTTACGGTAGCAATTCGAAAATGGAACAGAAGGGGAGTTTCTGCAACTTGGAAATTAAGGATTCAACTTTTCTATATGACTTTGGCACAGCACAGTACGGAAGGCGCATAGCAATGGGACGGGTTTTATTCTTACTCCAATTCCATGACAAGAACAATATTTGAGACTTGGACAACTTTTTCTTGGAACCATCATCCGTCATCGACATCTTTTGCAGCTTGCAGCGTGCAAGAGATTCGCGAGCGCCAGAAGAAACATCTGCCCCAAAGCAAACAAGTCACAACTACAACTTCTTTCATGATTGCCCTGATCTTGAGTTGATGCATTATCGTGATTTCAGAATTCAGGCTCGACTCTGCCCAGAAGCCAGAATCTAATGAATAATTTTATACTTTGTCTCCGCTCTCCGGGTTGTAGACGTCAAGAATCAAGATTATGAGAAATGACAACTTTATAACCCAGCAGCACTAGCACAAGCACACACACAACGACGCAACAATACATCACACATTTCTTTTGTATCAAGCTCACTCCTGCCTTGCAACGCACATATTTTTGATATAGTGTTCAAAGAATTTCTACCACGCACGGGCTGCATTTCTTGCTTGTCGCTCGCTTTCTTGTACTGCATTGCTGGTTTATTTTTCTTTAATAAAGTCACCCGCTGAACCCGTTCCTATGTTTTTGGTGGTTGGACAGAAATACAAGTAGCAAAGTTGATTTTGATTGTTTTTTTTATATATGAGTTTATAAATAATTCATCGCTATTATGTACCATTGTACAAAGTGGTACCGTTGGTTATCGCTATCAAAGAAAATGTAAAGGCGTTTTCGAAGGTGAACGCGAATATGGTTCAAGTGTGGTTGAAAATGGAAATGGAAGTCTTGGAGGTAAAGGCAAAGCCAAAATTTACTCATGCTCCTAGGCAAATAAATTGATTTGCTTAGGCACTGGAGACTGGCCTGGCGTGGTGTACGTATGCTTTAAACTATAACCGCGAACAGCAGGTGACTGGTGACTGACTGCTTTGCGTCGCTGAAATTTACTTTTACTTTTACTGCTTTGTGCACTCATGCAAAACTGACTTTATAATCTAAATGGTCTCTTAAAATGTGCATACACAATCTTGTTCTACTTTCTCTTCAGTGGGGAATGGCCGACGAAGGCGATAAAACCTGCAGCAGATTGCGAGCGCAGGTAGAGCGTGATGATAATTGAGTCGTTTTCTACTAAATTCTTGCGCTGATGAAACTTTCTCCCTCCGTTGAATTCCTTCCAACTTCTTGCCATAAGTATGGATTATGATCACAAAAACATGAAAAAACACTTTCAAGGAAATTATTTAATGTCATTCTTGATTAGAATCCGAATTTTTGGCTTGTCATTGTAATTTGACAATGATATCGAAGCGCGGCGGAGGCAGGGATCGAGCGCAGAGTTTTGACTTCAAAGATATCACCCATAAATTGATAAATTCTGATTTTAAGAAATCAACATTGTGTCAAAGTCAAATCATGACAAGAATTTACTGTCAAATAGTACTGGAGATTTCAAGATGTTGATGTGTTCCAGGTTTCAATATTCGGAAATAAAATTTATGGTTCAAGAAGCACTTCGGCTCAGGCCAGGAAATCAGCACTCAGCAGCACTGAGGACCAAAGTGTACTTTGACAAGTTTGTGTTTTGAATGACAGTCGAATAGGAAAAGGGGAAAGCAGAAAGTAGGAAGGAAATTCCTTTGCCAAGGCTGAAAAGTGAGAATTTAAAGACATCGGTGCGAGTGCATTTGTCTTGGCCTTTCTGGCTCACGAAGATACTATTGATAATTCATTTTAAAGGGATACGTAAAAGAAACGGTTCAAAGGTGCATGAACGTGAGCTTCCCTTTTACCTTTACTTTACGGGAGGAGAGAAATACTTGAGCGAAAGATTAATATTCAGTAGCGCATCAATGCTTATTGAATTCCACAAAGAAAAGTGACTCACTTTGAGTTGAGTGTTCAGAGGAGCATGCCTGAAATTCAATACAAGATCCGTTTCAGGAGGTAACTCAGCTCGTTGGAGAAAAGAATTCTACATTGACATGAAAGCGGAAGCGAATTTCATTCAAATTCTTTTCGAGTAACTACTTCAAGTATTTCCATTGTGCATTGTTAAAAGTGCCAAAGACTCGCATTCACCACTCGTCGAAGTGAAGAAAAACTTTAAGTAAAGTTTTCTTGCGAATTCTTCGGAATCGTCTGCTCAACATTCACAAGCGTAATTCTGGGCGAACTATGCGAATAGTATTAATTTGCATAGCAAGTGGAGGCCGAACAGGTTTCCAATTAGTTCAACTATTAAACAGATGCACCTCATGTTTGGAGTGGAAGCCTCGGCGAACAAATGCAAAAATTCAAAGTAATCTCTGATGGTTGTCTTTAGTTCACGAACAGATTTAAAATTCGTTTCTATTTTTAGCTATCTTCACAAAGTCAGTTACATTCAGAAGACAACCAACCAGCTGAATGCTGAATCAAACCAGGCGGCATGGCGTAGCGCAGAGCATGGATCGTATTAAAAAGTACGAACTTACAATGAACAATTAATCACCTCACCAAACCGGCTCGAGTTGGAATGATTCCAATTCCAGTGCGTGACACATGAATTATAATTCCATTATGCAGTTTTTGTTCACGCCCGTCAACTTATCTCGTTAGGGATTCCTTTTGAGGGAGCCGGCGTGCTCTCGCGCTGACACTCGCACCTGCCCTGCCTGGCGCTGCGCTGGTGAATAATGTGCGTATACGAAGGACGCAAGGTTCACTAATCTGTCACCTGGATGAAAGACACTCGTTTTATTCTGCCTGTCGTGGGATTTGAATGAATCAAATTCGAAAGGGAACGCAGAAGGTAAATTCTTCTTGGAATCAGTCAGAATTAAATCAGTGATTCCGTGCAGCATTAGCATTTATCTACTGGTTTTTGGTGTGACCCAACCACACAACCGGTGGAAAAGTATTCCTGGTACCAAGAGGCTTGAGAATTGACTTCAAAGTCATATGTAAGGGACAGAAAGATTCAATAAACGATCTGGTCTGAAGATTGCGATTAATTGTTGTGAAAGTTGACAGAAGTTCGGGATAATGTTCGTGTCACTGCTAAAATGCGATTTAAGCTGACAGATAAGTTGACATAACTTCAAGCCCAAACAAAGAAAGCTTCAAGAAGGCAATCATGGCTTCATAAATTTTGGCAACGCGCTTAACAACTGTGCTGCTTGGTTTGGCTCCGATCTTACCTTTTGAACTTTGCTCATCATTTTAATTGGTTGCACGTCGTGATCCGCGTGCCTGCGTTCATCCAAACACACGACACAAATGAGAACTTTGCAGAAGATGCAATACATATTGAGAACTTGATTCACATGGTCCGGGCATTTGTACTCGAGTGGTCCAGAACGAACTTTAAGTTGCATCTTGCCTTGCGAAGCCGGAAGCAGCGTGTGGGCCGCTAGTGGGCCGCGTGCTGGATGGCAGTTTTCCCGACAAGCGTCACAATAAAATATCTCACATTGTTCACACATGACTGTAGAATTCTTCGGGATTTTCTCACAAAGTTGGCATTTGGTTCCTAAACTTCGACTTTCAACGTACTTATCCACAATATTTTGCAGGATTCTATATCTTGGAAGATTGTACGCTCCGCTGTCATCAAAGTAAATGAGTTTCGTACAGACCGGGCACGACAACGAGAACGAGGTGGTCTGAACAGGTGGAAAGAGGAATCCATGCAATTCTGGAGGCGGAATCGACACCAAAAAGCTGTGTCCGCGAGTTGACCGTCCATGATTGTAAGCAATCACTCCAGAATCTGTTTCACTCACAATTGATACTTTGTCGGATCCATCCTCAGCGCCGGACGATGAGGACTCTGAACTTCCAATTTCACTGCTTGTGCTGTTGCTATCACTTCGATAATGGTTCGCTAGCGCGGGATGTTGCTGTTGCTGCTGCAGATGCTGATGGTGGTGATGCGAATGAACGGTCGCAGTTGTAATCACAATGTTATTATTCACGGGGACGTGCACATGATTTGGTGGAAATGTCAAATTGTTGTGGTGGCTCGACTGATAATTCTGTTCAAAAGTGTTCACACCGTTAATTTGCTGCAATTCCTGATGCTGTTCATCGGGATGCAATGGAAGCTGAATCTGCAATGCACAATTTAAGCACAAAGCGTGGTAGCATGGCAAAAGTACAGGATTTGTGAAGAATTGACGACAGCTTGCACACTTGAGTTCTTCTTCCATATTGACCCCGGAAGCGGATAGTTCAGACGTAGTTGGGCAAAGTGAAGAGATGAGGATGCAGGATGTTGCTTGCTGCGAAATCAACAGATGACTAAAGAGGAGGGTGAGCGGTCCGCCGGTTTTAGTCGCGTGGTAAAGTTTTGCTGGAGAAGAATAATGGACCCTCAGCTTGGCTGTGTTGTAAACATGGTTCGGGTTCTGCTGGAATAAAACCTACTGACAGGGCATGATCAAACCTAGCTCATTCTTGTGGGAGAACCCTGACCATGAATTTCAAGCAACGCTCTACGCACGCTGCGCTGTGCGAAAGCGGTTGCATTTGTTGGGGAATTTGAGACTAAAATTAGATTTCTCCTGCAGTCTGCAGTCTCGACGTTAACAACAATCAATCAGCCATAGCGCATGAGTGGAAGCAATTGACCACTGACTACCGACTTAATTAGCTGCAGTGCAAATGACTCTCGTCCCGTTTCTTACTCAATTTCGTGTCCGTACTGCCCTGACCTCAATCTCGCTTCAACACTAAATGCAAAAATTATGCAGGCTTAAACGGCTTTGACGTAGGTCGAAAATGTCAGGAGTGTTTTGCGTGCAATGTAACCAGAACAGAAATGTTAGCAAGTTCAGTGTCTCGTTAATAGTCCGACCATAATGTTGCTTAAACGCTATCAATGGAACCTGGTTTTGATCTTATGCGTCCTGTTGCTGCTTACAGTCACTGCCATTGCGATTGACATAGATTGGAAGGAGCTGAAAGAGGATAGTGAGAGACAATCGACAATCGAACAGTAAGTAAAATTGTATTGCGCTCTTCCTGTATTTAATGTGACGTTTTTAAACATTTCTGGAAGATCTCAGGAGGATTCGTCCACCGCCATCACAATCACAACTGCTGAAACTCCAGTCAACTCAACCACGCAATCAGTAACAGATGATAAGAAAAATGACACTTCTACCGCATCCACTCTGGAGTCTGGTCCCTCTTCGACAACGGCTTCACCGGCTCCCATCAGTTGCGTTTGCGGGGCAGGAGTTCCAAACCTCAGTAATCTCAGCAAGATCGTAGGGGGCGTTTCCTCCAGGCACGGCGCCTGGCCATGGATGGCCATCATTGTCACAGGGGTAAATATTTTCATTTTCTATTTATTTTCACGGTTTAGCACAGTAGCTCCAGCAACCTAAGTTTTACGTTATATGATCCATGTTTAGAAGGGCGCCCTTTGCGGTGGGAGTTTGATCAATAACCAGTACATACTGACTGCTGCTCATTGCGTGGCAGGTCTCAACTCCACGCAGATTGGCTCCAGTGTCGTGATTCTTGGCCGTAATCGCATCATCACTAATACCACAAATCGAGCAATTCGGCGCATTTCATCCATAGCGGTTCACCCGAAATACGATGCCAGTGGTCCCGCGCCTTACAATGACATCGCCCTCATCAAAATAGCGGCGCCAGTTATCTTCACAGAACGGATAAATCCGGTCTGCCTGAGTCAGGTAGGTACGCCCTTCAAGGACAGAGAGGCGCTGGTTGCGGGCTGGGGAAAGGTGAATGAGACCTCCGCGCCATCAAACAACCTTCGAGAGGCAAAGCTGAAGGTTATTTCGAATGAGGAGTGCAACGCCTCGTATCCTTTCCTAATTAAAGCGACGCACATATGCACATACCGCCCAGAACACGATGCCTGCAATGGAGACAGCGGAGGACCGTTGATCGTACGCAAGACGCAACCGGTGGCCGGCGAGGATGAGGTCGAATATTTCACGCAGGTATTATTAATATTGGTCAGTTTCAGCTTTCAGCTAGAAGCAGTCTAGTAACATTTAACGCTTTGTTTTTGCGCAGATCGGCGTAGTTTCATTCGGGCGAGGATGCGGGCAGGTGGGGTCACCGGGAGTATTCACGCGCGTGGAGAATTTTCTCAACTGGATTCGAGCCAGGACAAAAGGCGCCGTGTACTGCGATAATTCCTTCGAGTAAAAACTTCACCAGTTCAGTTAGTTCAATGAAATAAATCGTGAGCGGGTTGTTCTCGTTTGATGCGATTTAGCACATACATTTGTAGTCATAGGGACCAAAACATACCTACTCAAAACAAAACGAACTTGCAGAAATTTACTCCCATGCACATGGACTCAGCACTTTTTTGGTCGATATAACTCAATTCGCTCAAGTTTAAATCACCAAATTGCCAGTGACGTGCTATCATTTTATTTTTTGCCGAACCATAATCGAAATTCAAGCAATAAATCAGCGATCAGGCGCTAGGTCAAGATGGCTGATACGTCTTCGGTGCTTGAACGTGCCATCAGTGCGTTGAAAAAGAGCCAGCGGTTCCGTTCAGTAGGAGATGAGGTTCGTGCAGCGGAGGAGGTCGATAAGCAACGACTGGTAAGCTTACATAGTCACCGGTAGGATTATCATTTAGAAAATTGATTATGCGCTGACCCAAACAGGAGAAGCACAAGTTCGTCAAAGCCCATGCGCTGAGCAAAAACCCTGAGGAGCAGTTTGAGAGGCTCGCGCCTCACAGTCCCACTCCAGCAGTGGCCAAGGCGGCCATCACGAGTAAGGCGCCACCAATAATCAAAAAGAGTCAGCGAACCTATCCGCGAGTGCTCGCAGCGAAGCCATTGGATAGCGGCAGTGGCAGTAGTGCCAATACGACCATTTCCAGTCCCACTCTGACACCCAGCTCAAAGTCACAACCGCGATCATCAGCAATGCCAATGGCCATCTCTAACCAACGTCGGGACCCGGAACCTGATATATCCACAATGTCTCAGATTTCGACGTACAAGTCAACTATCCGAAGTGAGCCTCTCACCGATATCGGAGCTGTATTCGAAGCCGCAGCGGCCACTGAAGTGGATGACAACGACAGTGACAGTGACAGTGAACGAGTAAACGCGAAAGGCAGTCGCTCTGGTCCTCCCCGACAGCCGGAGTCAACCTCAGAGTCTGTCCGGTCTGCAGTAAATCACAGGTCAGAAGCAGATGCAAATTCTGGGAGAGAGCGACATCTTCAACAACAAATGTCGGCTCGTCCTGGAAACAATCGCCGTGACCCGTTTACACAACCACTCAAAGATTACGTTGGACCCAGCCCAAGGAAAGAGGTGGCAATAAAAGTGGCGTACAAGGAAGCCCTCCACAGGCTGCGAAAACGGGATCATAAAACTTTAGGCTACATGTCTCCGCCAAAGTCGAGCTCAACGGATGAGCTGGTCAATAGCTTGGCCAAAACCTATCGCAAGTCCAAAGCGGAAGCGAAAGCGGAAGCACAAGCTGCAGCGGAGAAATCAATGACGTCCAACGCTTCTGGCTCTGATGGCAACTCGATTTATTCCAAGTCAAAGACAAGCACGCAAGATGCCGGCCTGAAAGATCAGTCGATCCACACAATTTATGAGTCTTCTTCTGCTAAATCGAAGACCAATTCCGCTGATGAAGTACGCCAGCAGCAGGTGCGCGGACAAGCTCCTGCTCCAACGAATTCAGAGAGTTTTATCTCCTATTCCGACACCTTCGAGGCTCCATCGGACAGTTCAGTGAATAAATCCAAGTCAGCGTCTACCTCTAAGAACAAAAGCACGCTCAAGTCGCTGACTGGCCCCTCACGATCCAGTAAACAATCTGGCCGGTCGAAACACGCAAAGAAGTTCACTACCGTATCACCATCAGAAGACGATCCTGATCCGGAGCCTGTCACCAACTCTGCTTCAAGCGACTCGAATCAGATAACTTCCGAAGCAGTGGCAGCTGAACCAGCACCGCCCAAACTTGTCCGCATCTCACCCGCCCTGGGCCAGGAGCTAAGCACCATCGTAGACAATTTGCAGTCGATGTCCACGACGGTCACCGAGAACCGCACTTCCGCTCCTTCGCCCCATGCTCGACATCCTGCACCGGCGGACTCCTCCGAGGTTACTTACACAGAAGATTTCTTGTCGGACCACGAAGTCATGGCGGTTCAGGAATTGAAGGACATTCGCCTGAACTCGCGGACTTCGCGCATTCCTGCTCCGAAGTTAAAAACGCTTCCAGGCTGGTCGAAGCTTATTGCGTTTCCACCTGGCATAGAACCGCGACGGGACAATCACAACGCCTACACTCTCGAATCAATTTTAACTCTACGTCAGGCGCCGGAAGCTACAATGTCGAAAACCGATATGTACTCGAGGCTCGTGACCGAGGTGATGGACTCCAACGAGAGAATGTACAATGCGACAATTGCGGCCGCAAAGAAGATGAGCAAAGTGTACCACAATCAGAAGAAGCAACTGAAAGCTTTGGGTGCCGAAGGCAAGCAACCACCCCAGAAAAAGAACAAGGATACACTGAAAAGGAGTTAAGAATTTAGTGCCGGAAGCGTAATCAATCTAAATCTCGAATAAATAAGTGATTTAAAGTGTTCCTCGGTCAGGTTGAAATCGCAATCCAGAATACAATTATTGTGTCTCGTTCTGGAACTGCGGTCTCAACAATTATTGCATTCTAACCACCACGGTTTCTTGGTCCGATAACAGGGAAAGAAATACCGCCAAGGTTTGCATACCGTTTGTTTGCCCAAAATTGTTCAGTATGAGAAATCGTAAAAAGAAATTGTCATTGTTCTCTAAGAGCGGGTTAAAAGATCCCAGCGGAAGTGGAGCCTCCAATTCATGCATACACTCAAAGAATAAAATAAAATGCCAGAATAAATGCAGAATGCGCCGGCGCCATGAGACGAGACAGAAATTGGTGACACTCGCATATTATTATACCATGCTATTTCGACTTTCTTTTCGGGAGATTTTCATCCATTTCTTTTTCTATTGACTGAAGGGACCCTTCCATAAACTCGTGTCATAATCATAATACAGGATTAGAAAATGCAATCATCAGCCGCATCAGGATTATTTTTATGCTAATAAATTGTGCCATAACTTTACCATGTAAAATATTCCCGGTGGATGGAAGATTGCGAGCGTCTCAGCCAAATGCATTTGAGTCCTGAACCTAATTCAATGTGATTCATTTCTTTACTAGTGCATATTTTGTGGTAAAAGTGGAGCACGTTTGCTTTCGTTTATTTGCAAAAACATAAACTATAAAAGTTATCTGATCTAATCTACTTGTTTCTGCCTGCGAAACAGCAAAGTCCGCAACAGCAGCAACACAGCACTATCAGTCCAATGATTAAAATGATAGCTCCGATCACAATCGCAACGATTATTCCAGCCCTGAAATAAGAAAATGAAAGAAACTAAATTAATATGGTACAATTACAGTATTGCAGTGCTGGTAGCAGTGCTAGAAAGTAGAGTGACTTACGCCAATGCAACTGTGGCGTACAGCAGATCTTTGCATTCTTCCGACAATGGCTCGTCATTGTCCTCCATCTCTTTGCACTCCTCATAGGTTGGGCGCTTGGCTTCGTTCACGGCACTGGCGCCATTGTTGGTTGAAACGCTTTTGCATAATATGGCCTGGCTACAGCAGAGTACAATCAAGGCAATGACGAAGGTGGAAGAGAACTTGCTGATCAGAATAGACATGGCGAAGGTAAGTGAGTATTGTCAGAGAGGAATTGAGATCCTGCCAGATATCGCTGAAAGAAGGCTCAGATTAATTGAACTTGCGATGGTTCGCTGTAACTATTTATGGCCGGCCTCCCAGCCATTTATATTACTGATCAGTACACACGTGTACTCATAAAACAGACTTATGTTCTGTGAGCTTATCAGCGCATATACCGATTGAATGGATGATTCAATATTTCGCCATTGTTCAATTGGTTAGTGTGATCTTCAAGTTCAGGCTTGTTTTCAGGAAATGACGTACACATAGGATTCGAGTGGACACTAAAAGTACCGATACCATTAGCGATTGCGATGGATATTTTTGTTGTTCTAATTACGAAATATGAATGATTCGCTCATGCCATGGCTCTTATTACGTAAAAGCATATCCGTTGAGCATGAGGCTCTAAAGTTCTCTAATCAGTAACCAGCAGGGTTGACACCTGATAAAAATCTCCTCTTGAAACGACCTCATATGTCCTTAGAAGTGTTTTGTAAAGTTTTTGGACTCAATCTGGGAAAAAATCCTATGATAAAAAAAAATGTACGCATTTTAGGTTAACCGGCCAAAGAAAGTTGCTATATGATGGTCCAAAAAACTTCTAAAATTACATTTGTTGATTCATATTTCACAACTCTGCTCTTGAATTATGCCAATTTTTTGTCCAGCATTAAATTATATTCAGTGTATCTTATTTTGAACCTCATATTTGCGCGAATTGAGTCGCTATTTGAAAAGACCAAAAATATTTTTAAAAAATAGGATATAAATTTAAAAAATCTGATGTTTATGATTTTTTCGAAAAAAAAAACGATTTTTACCAACCCTGGTTACCAGGCTCTATATTCACGTCGCACAAGCTCAGTGGTGCGATAACGCGTAGTGCGTGGTTAGGAGTTACGTAATCAGTGCAAAGTTTACCCGTGACTTTCCTCGTTGGTACAAAAGGTGCGTCTTTCTATTTTACTCAAGCCAAGAACTCAAAATTTACATAAACGAAACCGACGACGAATGTTTTTTCTATGGTATTTCTATGTGTCTTTTTTAGGCATTTCGAACTTAAATTAGCTAAAAAATTGTTGACACACTCAACAGGACCAAATTTATATTTATGGAATGAACAAGAACAATTCAAATCGAAAATACAGGCAAGGATTGCTTGAGTAAAATAGGAAGCCGCACCTTTTGTACTGGGGTTGGTCTGTTCTCCCGTCAAGTGTGACACATCAATCGATTCGCTATGATTCGACAGGTATTTCTGAGGTGCTTTAGTAGAGCCCATTACACCTTTAATCTACTGCGACTTCATGGTGCGAGTTAATTATTTCAATTTCTAAACACGAGTAAAGTAACAATATTTGTAGTTACAAAAGAAAGTATTTCCAGAAAAAAGACTGATTCGATGGAGAAGAAGAAGCTCACAGCTGCTTCGATGGGCTTGCAAGATTTCACGAAACGTTTCTGATACCCGGTTAGTTGCATTGCCCGTACTTCGTGAAGGCGTTTACACGAAGCGTTTCTGCTCCTTGAAGCTAGCAAGACTACATAAAACATTGAAGACAGCATGACCGCTCCAAATGCGGCGTATGCGATAATTATTATCGGACTGATGAGAAATAGAAATTTGATGAATATTGTGATGGTCAGAACGGCGAAGATCGTGTAGAATGACAATAGTACTGCCAGGAAGAAAGACGTGCTTTCGTGAGCGATGGTTTGCATTACTTGATGTGTCCTGTAAGCACTTACGAAGCCGTCAATTCCGAGAGAGCTGGAAGTTAAAAGGTATGAAAATTTGATTCTGATATACCACAGCATAGATAACGTACCTGACAGTCATTTGCTCCAACACTTTTGCACTCACGGCAAGGTAAAACTGAATCATGACCAGGTGAATAATTGCCGTAAATATTTCAAAGCTCAAAAACCAGAAGAAGTAAACCAGCGTGAGAATGTTTACGGACGTGTGCTCGCTCGTGAACGTTTGCCAGACCATACCATTCTGAATCATGATCCATTCGCCAAACCAAAACAATATAACCATGCCCGCTAGTGCTACAGTGAAAATGAGCGTTAAGCAATTTGTCTCTTTCTGACTGTGTTCTAAACAGGACAGAAACAAAACTCTATAGTCAGAGTCAAATAGGCACGCTAAATTAGGAATTTTAGAATCAATTAAATTAGGCTTACTTGAGTCAATGCAAAGCTTAACAATCGTCTGCACAAAGTAACGCAGATTTTCGTATTTCAAAAGCGAAAACATCTCCAATAGAATCATCATTACGAAGTACAGCCACCAAATTGTGGAATGGAACAACTCTGTGTACGACACATTGCTAGCACCGGATTGGATGATGTACTGTCCCATTTTCCAACCCATGAAAATTTTGGTAACAATCGACAGAAGTGTTAGGCTAAGATTAAGCCTGAAGAGGCTGCAATACTCTATTGTTACAGACGGTCCAGCTTGAGACCACCTCACAGGAAATGCCCAAAATGGAGGAAGTTGTGACAGTCGGTATGGAATTGACAAATACAACAAGGTTTTCTCCACTTCTTTGTGAATTTGCTGGCGTGGAAAATACCCGGTCGGTTGCGTCTGCGTCTTCGCACTTGCTATTGTAAATGCGAAAATATTCCTTACTTGACGTGCAGCATGAACAACGGTCTCTAGGTTGGAGAGACCACCGGAATTGGCCAGACTACCTAAGGCATGTCTAACTTTTGATGTCTTCGACTTGGCCATCATGAACAAAGTACGCGACAATCACCTACCAGTCCGGCGTGCGACACAACACACAGCATAATAGGAAATAGTTAAGAAATGCAAGTTTGTCAATTTCTTTATAATCTGTGACGGACGCTTCAAGCGCTAACAAGGCCTACAATCAGATATTTGGATTTGGGTCAAGTTTAAGTAATTCAAAGACATTTTGATTGCACCTGTAGTTCCGTTTCTGTTGTTGCGAAAGTTGCCACGTTTGCAAATTTCGGTGCCTCCCATTGTCGACAGTTGCAACACTCACTTCACCGATACTCGATTGCAAATCATGCAAATATTGAATGAGTACGTCCACGCGCCCTTCACTTGAAAGGTGATATTATTTTAGGAAGTGGATAATAAGCAGGGACAGGTTTCAGCTATTATTCAAAAGCACGAATAAACATTTTAAAGAAATTGGTTTCGGACAATTTTTGACATATCAAGTAACGCTTTGATATTATCTGAGAAGGGTGGGCACTTTTATTGCCATTGAATTTTGAAACAGTTTTAGCAAAAAGACGACATCACATAAAATTCATTTTTTGTTACGTCAAAATGACGTCAAGTTACAAATTGCTTGACTTGAAATGTTCACATAATTCACTTTCGGACCCTGGACATCACAACTAAATTGATGACATTTGAAGCTACGAAGGGTACTATTTCTAAGAAAAGCAATGAAGACTTAATCGAGAAAAGCACCCAACACATACCTGAATGCGACATGACTTTATGATAACTCGTGAGTACTTGCCGTTGTATTTGTTGAAGCACTCCCTCGATGCTGATCTGACTCTAGAACTCAAAATTGCGGTCCAATACAACGAAAGGAGTGTCACTTCCCCACCCATGACAAACCCAAACATAATTATTTAATTGGTGATACCATTAATTTGAGTAATTGTAGTCAAAGCTGAGATAGCTAGAAGCAAGGCGAATGTAAACAAGTTGGCCAGCAAAGATGAGATGTTCTAGTGTCGAACAGTCTTGCAGTACTTGATGAATGGGGTAGTGGCGAACAAGGTCAGATATTTTCGAGCTGAAATTCCAAACACGAATTTCATTCAATTTTAATTACTATTCTAAAAGTTTCGGGCTTACATGGATTTTAACTTCTCCAATGACTTTGAAAGAAGCAGCAAATAAAACTGATATGTGATTACTTAAATCGCCAGCGTGCATGTCTCAAACGTGAAAAGCTAACCGGAGCAGATTACTTGTAGCAAGTTTTGAAACCAGTTTCCACTTCGAAAAGTCTGCCATAGAACGCCGTTTTGTACCATGATTCCTTCACCAATCCAAAATATTGGGACCATGCAATCAATCAGTGGTACCATGAGCTCAGCCTCCTTGAAATTCTGTCCACTTGCACCTGTGTTTTAAAATTATGTCACAATAGGACCATTTCGCCCGGCAGCCTGGTCACCTAATTCATTGCAGGATTTAATGATGGCCTGAATAAAATGGCACCAGCTTTTGTAGGTGAGAGTGCTGCACAATTGTAGACTCGTCACCATAAAAGGAAGAACGTGCTTCACATCGTCGAGTGAAACCATTCGGTGTAAAAGGCTCCATTCGCGGGTGATCCAATTAAAAACATAAACATTTTCCAAATCATCCAAAATTTTGTGCAAATTTTGCGGGGAATGTAAAATGAAATTCTAAATGGCCACAGTATTCGATGGTGACCTTGGTTCCAATTTCTGTCCCCTTAAGTGGAAACGCCCAGAGCAATGATAGTTGGGATACTCGGAATGGAGTAGACCAAAAGAGTAATGTCTTTTTTGTGGCTGGTTGAGAAATTAGTTGCATAGGAAAATTTGAACAACTAGGCATCGAGCCGCGGGTTAACCACCGACTAAGGAAAGCACGAAAAGCGGACCTAAATCTTTCAAATCGAAATTTGTGGAAGTTCTTGACAAACCTCATTTTTATAGCGCAAATATTGAGTGCGTGCGAGTCAACAGAGCCAAAAGAGCGCACGATACACGTGACAGTCGGGCTTGACGCTTGATTTCTGACGTTTGAGGCTGCTTGACGTAAGTCATTTCAGGTACTATTTCAAACGCATAATTTGACCATTCAAAGGATAATAACACGTCTTTCGTTACCTCCGAAGGCAAAATCGTATATTTCGATTGCAATTTTCATTCCTGAGTCGAAACAACAAATTGCAAGTTCAGTTTCACAATTGACTTGTTGACACACTTCCTGAATCATGCTAATTGGAGTAAACGGAAATTTTTGAACTCTCTTCATTGCGAAGCAACTTCATTCAACTGCTATAATTGAAGGTCATTTTGGATTTGGAAATTTTTGCTGAAGAAATGACAGGCATTAAAATTTTTTTTGAACGTTTATTAGTTTAATACTTCTATGATCAAGAGTTAAATTATATTTAATATTTTCAGTTTTTCAAAAGCCAAATCATATACCGATTACTACCTTTCTTGTCATCACAAGTAGGTTGACGATATTTGCAGCCTCAAATGAGACTATTTCAAGAAAAAACACAGAAGATTTGATTGGAAAAAAATGTCCAACCTGCGCTTGAAGTGTGGGACAAGATTTTAGAAATCGCTTTTGGTATTTGCTGCCATGTGACTTTCTTCTCTCCCTTAAGCACAGAGCAGATTGCTTATAGCATCTTGACCCTAAAATCACAGCCCAATGAGTAGCTACAAGCGAGACAGTTCCAACCAACGAAAACGCGAGGCTAATCGCAGGAGAAATGACACTGCTAAATTTTATAAGGATTGTCGGCGCGAGAATGGTGAAGAGTGTGGAAAATGTGAACATAAGAGCCAGAATGAAGGAAATGCTCTCAGCTGCAATTGTATGTATAAGCTGATGAGCACGGTACGTGTACCGGAACCGATCACGTCTGAACCTAAAGCAGATGTAAATATACATTTAACTGTAATTTTCGATGTTAATCACGTACCTCAATTGTTCTAAAGATTTTGAAATCAAGATCAAGTAGAAAATGATTGTGACCACGTAGATCATTGTCACGGTCGTGTCGAAGGTGAAGAACCATCCGAAGTAGAATAATTTGATGGCGTTTTCTAGTGTATTTTCGCTTCTGAACGTCTGCCATAAAATGCCATTACGAACCATTATCCATTCTCCTACGCAAAATGTTGGGACGAGGCTGCCGAGGAGAAAAATCAGCGCTTGCACAACGAAGTCAGCTTCTTTTACATTTTGATCTAAAAGTTTAAAAAAGCTGCAAGTTAAAAAAGCATGTTTATAGCGTTTCACGATATTTACATTCGGACTAACCCAAGTCGATGCAAAGTTTCAGCGTGGTCTGAACAAAATAACGCCAATCATCATAGTTGATCAAAATGTATGCTTTCAGTAGTATCATTAAAACGAAGAACATGATCCATATTATCGAATGAAATAATTCGGTGTAGAATGCCGTGGTGGAGATTGAAGATCCATAATGCAAGAAAGTGTACATTTTCCAGCCCATGTAAATTTTCGTTAAAAAGGTTAGCAGGGTCAAGAAGAGGTGTAGGCGGAAATGCTCGCAGTACTCTATCGTTACTGATAGTCCCAATTGCTTCCATCTTAATGGGAAACACAGCAAAATTGGAAGTCCAGCTACCCGAAACGGAATAGACCAGTATAATAGAGTCTTCTTCACCGTTTCGTCGGGGATTGTTTGAGCAGGAAATCTGGTGCTTCTTCGAGACTTCTTGGCAGGCGCTTCCTTTTGAGACATTCTGATATGTCCTGGCGCTCCCGAACTTCAAAATAGTCTTCTACATCGGAATTTGGTTTGAGCGTCAAAAAACGCCTCGAATGTCTTTCGCATGAGGCATGTAATTTTTTTAAAAGCGACTAGGCGGCATTTACTGTTGGAGGACGTGCGATTTATAGTTTCAATAAACATTTGAATGCCGTTCCCTACTCAAGCATTTATGACATACCATTATCGGAACCCTATTTGTGAGAAGTACAAAACTCTTTCGCACGCGCTTGCGACGTACATTTGAATTTTGCGTGGCTTAACATTAAATCTAATTGCCTTTATTCGAGAACAAGACGACGCGATTGCATATGATAGAAAAGCATATCAAGCATATTACTTCGCAAAAACTGTTAAAGTACTTTGTAATTTGAAACAAAGCAAGGCTCGAAGATTTATCATGTTCCACGTTTTAAAAGGAAATTTTCATTAAACCCAACTTCACTAATGGTCAGTGTGCCAATTGAATTTTGATTTGCAGCAACGAAATGAAAGAAATGAGCCAACTGCAACTAACATCTTACCCAATGTAGAATAGGCTCTAATACGTACGATTAGCAGCAACTGCGAGAAGAGAAACTTATAACAAAAGCGGTGGTTGGTTCGTCTGCACTGGTGCCGTACAATCTCTAACAAATGAGTAAATCAGATGTCTCGAAACATGACTAGCAAATTTACAACGTTACCTATAACGAATGACAAAATCTGTAAATACACCAATTGCGAAGTTATCACAAAAAAGTCGCCAATGTAAATCTGTATTGGTTGGCAAGATTTTAGAAATCGCTTCTCAAACTTCGAAAGCCCAGGCTCCGTGTTCTTATACAATGAGCACGAAGCTTTATAAAGTCGTGTGCCAATAGTGACAAGCCAACCGAGGCAACAGAGACAAGAGAAGCTGCAGATGAGAAAAGCGAAGGTCATAATCGGGTTCAGATAGGTGTGATATTTTATGGTGACAGTTAATCCCACCACCGCAAGAATATTTAAGAACGCGAGTATAATCGCCAAAACCGATGCAACATTTTCGCGGCCGATGGTAGCAACTATTTGATGGTAGCGGCACATTGTTCGAAATCGTTCTCTGCCTGTTTGCCCCCGACTTTCTTGAAATTTTCTGGAAACAAATCAGAAAATCAGTTCCATGTGCAGTTCATTTGTTAAATCCAACTATATTTTTACTTATAAAGTGAACGCCATAAACCAATTACCTCAATTTTTCCATGGATTTCCATCCACCGATCATGTGAATCAATCCTGTGTGACCGAAGAAAATGAGACAGCCCACTTCGATATTCATTAACCACGTATAGAAGAATCCGAACAACACATTCAGCAATTCGTGGTTACTCCGAAACATTTGGAATGCAAATCCTCGTCTGATCAGAAGATATTCGCCTAATCCAAAAGCCCAAGCTCCAGACAGTAATTGCATTGTGAGGAAGGCAATAATTATGTTTAACGTGTTTTGTTTTTCCCCTGAAAATAATTTGAAGTATAGGCTTACGAATTTTCTTCAAGACTGCACAAGAATGACTCACCCAAGTCAGCACATACTTTCATAACACAATTGGCGTAAAAGCTTAGGTTCTTGTAATTTGAAATCATGTGAAGTTGGATACACGACGAGAACGATAAGAGCAGAACCACGAAGCCAGAGTGAAACAATTCCATGTAATAAGCTTTGTCACTTACGAAATTTGAGTCAGTGTCACCGCTTAGAAAGTCATAAATTCGCCACATCATCGCAACCTTGATTAGAATTACTGTAAACATGAACTTTGCTCGAAGCTTGGCGTGTTCAGAGATGTCGATTCTGACTGCATCTCCGAATCGAGCCCATTTCAGGGGAATGCACCAATTGATTTCAGCGACTCGAAGTGAAACCGACCAGATTCGGAATGTGGTTTGGACTTCCTTGGGCGGAAATATCCAACCAATTGTTGAGCCTGCAACCGAACTTCGGCACTTCTTTAGCTTCAACTTCTGAATCATTGCGGCAGCCATTGTTGCAGGAGATTGAGACAAAGTTGAAAATGCTTCCGGTTTCCTTTTAACCAATGAACATTTTGAATCAACTGACACGAAACGAAAACATGATTACAAAACTTGTTTCCAATTGAGAGAATGAGAATTGAGAATTTAAAGCAACGGGCGAAAGGAGGAACTTCAAGTACGAATTGAATTTCGATTTAATTCAAGAATGGAAATATACAATGCAGGCCGCACGTGCAATAATTTCAGAGTTGCGAAATCAGGAAAAAAAATTGGATTGGAAGCTTCAAAATTTTCAGACGAAGAATTTAATGTGAATAAGTATAAAGGCAGGTAATTTGCAAACAGGGAAATGACGGGCCTTCGACCTTGGAACGGCCCAGAGGTTTTGTTGGAAGAATACTGTGAGCTTTGGGATGGAAGTACGTGGAATTTCTTAGTGACAGTTTATCATGGTTTAGATCAGCCGTCTTGGAAAATATGCGTTTACAGAACCTCTTGTCAGCGGTTCCGCATTAAAATTGCATATAGCCACTGTGCCGTGCCAATTAGGTGCAAAGTATCCTTAACATCTGCAAGACTAGTTGGTTCAGACATCCAATTGGTTTAGCAATAATGTTTATTTAAGCCATTATCTTAAGCTCTGTGATTTCGATGAGCTTGCAAATCGCGAACGCTATGCACGACATGATTGAATCTCACTTTATTATACGTGGCCAGAGATTAAAAGGTCCAGAGAAGACAAGCCAGACGTTTACTGACATTAGCTAAATTTTCCAAAAACTGAAATGATGATTGAAACGATGACTCATAACCATTTGTAAAGGACGACTCACTGGTTGAAATGACAAAAATGGGCATTTTTACTGATTCACCCATTTCATTACAATGCTAAACTTAAATTGCAGCAACTCCCACTTAAAGAAAGCCCTCTATCATGACTAGTAAGTTGACGACATTTCCCACTACCAAAGACAGTATGTTTAGATAAACTAATTGCGAAGTAATTACGAAAAAATTACCAACACTGATCTGGATTGGCGGAAACGATTTCCAGAAGCGTTTCTCATATTTCGAAGTTTTTCTTTTCTTCTCCTTATACAACGCCACAGAGGCTTTGCTAATTCTAGTCGAAAGTGTGACACACCAACCAAGAGAATAAAAAATCAAGGAACAACACATTAGAAAAGTTTCAGTCATAAGTGGATGAACAATACCGTGGAACTTTACAGCGACGGTGAGTCCTACGACAGCTAAGGTAATCAAGAAGACAAATATCAATGCAATAACGTGTTTCATCGTATCACTCCCAATGGCGGCATGAATTTGTTCCGCCCTACACATCACGTGGTACCGTGCTCGTTCTGCCTTCGAATTGGTACGATAGTGCCTGGATATTGAAGATGGGTGTAAAAATTCTTATTTTGGTAAGAATCTAAACTCATTATGTTTATTTACCTCAAGTGCACCAATGACTTCCAAGTCGAAACAAGGTGAATAAATCCAGTGTGGCTGTAGAACATTAATGAACTGATTTCGAACAGCAATAAAAAGTAAAAGAAAATTATAAATGAAATGTTCCAAAGTTCATGATCACTTTTAAACATCTGAAAGAAAACTCCGCGGCGAATCATAATAAATTCAGCTGCAGACGTCACGAATGCCCCACCACACAATTGTGACGTTATGATGGCAAGAATCACGTTCACAACTTTTAGATTTTGTTCTAGGGAAAAAAGATTGGTTAATTCTCTTATAACGAGACCAGTTCAGGTCATATTCAGGGCTTACCCAAATCAATGCACTGTTTCAGGACGCAATTGGTGTAGTACTTGACAATTTCGCAGCAAATAATTTGGTGCAACTGAATACAGCACGTGAAGATGAAAAAAAGCACCCAGAGGCTACAATGAAAAAAGTCCATGAACCATGCATTTGAGGTCGGATAAGCCTCATTGTCGTCTTCAGTTAGAAATTGACCAATCCAGTATATGATTAACACTTTCGCTAGTATCACTGATAGGATAAAAGAGACACGTAGTGCCCGAAATCTGCAGTGCTCAATGCTGACCAACCGCCCCTTCTGAGCCCATCTCAGAGGGAATGACCACACGAAAGGAAGCTGGGCCAGCCGAAACGGAACTGACCATAAAAAGAGCGTTATCTTCACTTCTTTTGTCGGAGCGAGCCCCATCATCTCTGATGAGTTGTCACCCTTACTGCCAAACAGCTTCATTTTGTACTGGAACAATAAGGGTACCGTCAAGCTGAAGAAAAAAAATGATTCCCAATGAAGTCACGTCAGTCTTATTCGTAAAACTCGCTCAGTTGACGCACGCAGGAATTAAATGTTCGTTTTGACGTTGTGGCAACTTTCTGGTCAGAGAGATTCCATCCAACAAATCGCAATTTTGCAATTGACAATTTCGAAGTTCATGATTAATGGTTACAAATTTGCCAGGGCCTAGCTCGTGCACGTCAACAAATAAGAACGAGGTGCAATAGCATAGCAATTGAAAAAGACGGAAACCGACGACGTAATAGCAAGCAAGACAATGGGCACTGAATAATTCAACCTTTCACTTCTCGCATATTATCCACAGAGTTCCTTCTCCTAATAAGCCCTAATTGGCATAAGGGATGAATACAAATATTGACCACCATACCTCAACTGCGTGATACCAAAGCGCGGTTGGAACCATTCTTAAACAAACTAGTTTCAATCCTGGAGAACTCAACTTAAAAAATTCCACAGCCATTTCCATTTCTTACAGCGAGGAGGAATTTGAGAGTTTTTTTTATTATTAAAGTTAGTAGACAAGTACTCAACAATTATTCATGCATTCCTACTTAAAATCTTTCAGTAGTACCAGCAAATTAACAATGTTAGAATCTATGAAAGCCATAACCTCAAGGAAGAAGGTAGATGTGGTAATTGGAAAGAAATCGCCAATATACACTTGAATTGGCCGGCATGATCTTACAAATTCTTTTTCGGATTTCAAACTTTCGATATTCGCCAATGCACGCAATGATGTTTCCCGAACTTTTGTGCCAAGCATAGCATAAAAGCCCATTCCCGTTACAGTTACTGTATTGAAAAGCCCGAAGCATATGAAAATTAATAAATTGAGCTTATCGCTAAAATAGATTACGATAGCGAATCCAAATATGGTCAACAGTGACAGGTACGCGAATGCACCGGCGAGAGTTGGAGCCACCGTTTCTCGAGCTATTGACCCGTACAGTTGAAATGTTCGATACTGCACTCGCATATTAGTTTCTTGCGTTTCACTGCTAAATATAAAGCACATACTAGTATCAGCTGATCGAAATAGCTCAAATATTGATGCGTTCTATTGAATTTCGTATTCTACTTACCTGAATTCTTCCAGAGACTTGAAGAGCAAGAGTAAGTGAAACATGTTCAAGCTAGTGTGAATAACATGCGTGCAGACATTCCGTAACAGAATCCAAAATAGAAGTATGGCGAAGGCCGTCTTCCAGAGAAGGTGTTCAAAGTAAAACATTTGCCACAGGAGGCGTTTCTCGATGACCACTTGAATTCCGATCCAAAGAACAATAGTGGCGGTGAATAAAGAAACTGAGATGTGTGCCAGGACCAAGTTAATCGTCTTCAGACTACCACCTTGGATAAATGAACGTAGAATATAAAAAAATATTGTATTGACAAAAGGCACGAATTCTCACCAGAATGACCAAAATCTGCTCCAAGTTTCACGAAGCAGTTGATGAAATGCTGCCGTTTTTCATGATTGGAGCAGTCATATAATTGTAAAGCAGTTGTGGTCAGAGAATATATGGCCCATATTATCAATTGCAACAGCCCGGGAACGAAGTCGGCATTGCTCCTATTCAGGAGCAAGAATTCCCACATTTTGTCAACTATGAACAAGTTTCCGATGATGGCGACAAACATATTACCAAAACGGAGTTTAGAATTTGAAACCTCAACCCGACCACCCGGCTCATCGTCCACCCATCGTAACGGAAACGCCCACAGCAGAGGAAACTGTGATACACGGAAAGGTATTGCCAATATGACCGAAGTGGTGTCGATTCCTCCTTGAAGAATCGATTGCTTAATTGATTTCAAGCGCTGTACTATTCCTTGAGTAAACTTGATACACCGATCCGCAAACCAAAGCACATTTTCAACCAGATCGCAATTGATGTGAACTGCCATTTTCTCACCTACGATTAAGGCAAGCCAGAGCTGTTCTGTCACCCGGGCAAGTCACACTCGCCTTCTCTTTTGGTACATTCAGTCCACCGGTTATTAAATTACAGTGTCAGCCTTGCCTTTGACGATTAGAGCACTCTCATTCAAACTTTAATAAGCCCTTGTCAAGATTTGACATTTGAAAAATTCCCCAACATACCAATTTAAGTAATATTTCACGAACTTTGACGACCGCATCAGTTTAGGTGCGAGCATTTCTCAAGAACTGATCTAATATTCAAAGTGGTATTTGAGTGGAGGATTTTTTTATTGCATAATCACTAAATTTATTATGAGACTAAAATTTTACGAACTAACAAAGTTTTGGTAAACACGACGACATTTAGTTGCCTACCATAAGTGGTGGAAAGGAATAATTTGAACTAAACTATCAACACAGACATTGAAAAAAAAGGTAAAATATTTTTACGGACACCACAAAGTAAGCTTACGAAACTAATACCTGGTACAAGACTAGCAGGTTTGTTACGTTATCAATGATGAATGACAATATTTTGATAAACAAAACTTTGGACGACATTGAGCAGAAATCCCAAATCTTCAACTGAATTGGAGGGCAGGATTGTGCCAATATTTTGTCAAGCTTGCTGTTCGCGTGGCTGCTAAACACCAAAGAGGATGCTTTGCTTATTCTTGTGCTGAAGATAATGCCAAAAAATAAAGCAAAAATCCACGTCCCTCCAATAAACGCGAAACCCAGGCTGATGACGATGCCCATCAACTGATGAAATTTTATGACCATTGCAAACATTATGGTGCACAAAGCAATTAGAAATCCGAAAACGATGGCAATGATGGGAGTGACGGGATCCATCACAATATTCGTTAACAATTGATGATACCGATACAACACCTGAACGGACTTGAAGTATTTTTGCTCGATACTTGCAGGATCCCTAAGTAAAGTGTGCACGGATTTAACTTTAGGAACCGAATATGAAAGTGGTTACAGTCAGAGCTTACCCGCGAAGTTCTTCCAGAGCTTTCCAACAAACAATGACATGGAAGCAGCCTATATGACTGTAGTGCAGGAGAAAAGTCATGTCAAATGCAATCAACCAAAGCCAACCGACAGCGAAGCCAATGTTCCCTAGTAAATATTCGCTCCGGAACATCTGCCACATTACTCCACTATTGACCATTATACATTCTCCCAACCACAACATGAAAGTACCTTGTATAATTTGGATCCTGGATAACTTCAGGAGCGCATTAGCTTCCTTCAATGTTTGGCCTACATTCGCAATCGTGAGTAATTTAATTAGGGATTTGAAACTCTTATCTGACTGCGTGATCACTTACCCAGGTCAATGCAAAGCTGAACCAAAATTTGAATGACGTACTCCCAGCTTCTGTAGGAATAGAAATTATACAACTGCAGGATCGATGTGAATGTGAACAGTTGTATCCACAGACAGTCATGGAACAGTTCTCTGACGTACTTTCTTGAGTTGCTGATATTGTTTGTTAAAAATTCCACCATCTTGTAAACCATTAATGCCTTGGCGCTCACCGCAAGAAGTGTGAAAAGGATGTACAGACGAAAATGCTTCGTACACTTAATGAATATGTTGGGTCCTTGTTGTACCCATCGTATTGGGACGGACATCATGAGCGGTACCCGATATGCAGCTGAAAGCAGTTTCAGCGTTTGTTTGACTCCGTCGTTTGTCACAGTTTGCTTAAATGCTGACGATTCGCCATTCTTCTTGAGCATCTCTTTGTTTCTCAGGGAGGATGGCAAGATACTTGAGGAGGATGTGCCCGTTTTGGGTTTAAACAACGAGTTTCCTGGACCTGTAGGCTTGCCACGGCTGACTTCCAACAGATTCGCTACCCGCTTCCGGACTGTTTTCATTTTAAAGACGCGAATGTTCTCAAATTTTAACGCAAAATACACAATTCAACTCCAAGCAGCAATTTTTGTTCAAGACAAAGAGTCAAAATGGAACGCCTGGGAATATTACAACTATTACACAGGGATAGAAAAAGGAAGACGTAGAGACAAGGTGGCTTCTCTAGGGCCACGCAAAGAATGTAGTGCTCACTCATGGAATGAGCGTCGTCATTCGAGACGGGTAAGTCGCCAATAATTAATGAACATTCTGTTTAGATATACTACACGATAAGTAGCTAAAGTACGAACAAATGGACGCGTATTGTGAAAGCCCTGGAAAGAAATCCAAGCACTTTAATATTTTGTGTTTTGAATTCTTAATCAGCATAATTCAACGCCAACGCACTGCACGAAATGCGACATGACATCATTGGCATAGTTTCATTAAACGTCAATAACCTTTTTAGCATTGTTCCTCAACCGTTTTATTACAGTTAAACGGCATTGCTTTATTAACGAAGGATTATTTGATGATTATACTGAAATGGACATTTGCGATTTGTCCAGCCTTCCTCCCAATTGGAACACTGGCAGATCGGAGAGATAAACGCATCTGAAAGTCAACACGGTGGCGGATCATACGCATGTCTTTCTTTAGGAGAACAATTCTTCATAGATGACCAAAAGGTTGGCTGTGTTTCCAATGATGAAAGATACAATATTTAGGAAAAAGGTGCTGGACTTGATTGAATAAAAATGTCCAATATTGAATTGAATTGGCCGACATGAGCGTGCAAAAGTCTTGTCATACTTCGTACGTACTACCTTCTTGAATATTGTGAGTGATATGTTTCTTGTTCTTGTGTGAAAGATGACGGCATAATACATTGGAAAAATTAAAGTTGGACCGATCACAGTGAAACCCAGAGTAGTTATTGGACCGAGCATATTGTGGAATTTTATGGCCACCGTGAGTGTCAAAATGCACAGTGCAATACAAAACCCAAATATGACCGCCATGATTGGAATGAAGGGCTCTATCATAGTATCCATCAGGAGTTGGTAGTACCTGTACTTCAACTGAGCAGATCTCCCCATCTTGGCATTTGAGACCACGGCATTCCTTATCAACACAGCAAAAATTAATACGTTTATCCATTCGAGTCCAAATCAGATAATTGCTACTTACTTAAAGCTTTCCAGAGCTTTCCACGTAATAAAAACATGAAGGGCACTGAAATGAGTGTGATGCAGGTGAGATGAAAAGTCAAATGCAAGAAGCCAAAACCACGCAATGGTGAAACCAAGGTTGACGATCAAATAATCACTTCGGAACGTCTGCCACACAACTCCTTTACTCACCATTAAACACTCACCGATCCAGAGTGTGAAGATACCTTGCAACAATTGGATTGACATCGTTTTCAGCAACGTGTTGGCTTCTTTGAGTCTGAGACCTGAAATGACAGCAGACATGACAAGGACTTCATGGAACCTAACACGGAACCTTCCTATCTCACCGAGGTTATTGCAGAGTTGAACAATCAGTACAATACTGTATTTCCAACCTCTGTAGGCTCGGAAATTGTACAATTGCAGTACAACCGTAAATAGAAACAGCATGATCCAGACAGCGTCATGAAACAACTCTTTGAAGTATTTTCTTGTGTTGCTAATGTTGTGCATGAGGTAGTCAACCATTGCATAAATCATCACCAGTTTGATGGCTACCGACAGGAGTGTGAACAAGACGTAGAGGCGGAAGTGAGTTGTGCGCTGAATTCTCACCACACTTCCACGCTGGATCCAGCGTATCGGAAACGAGAACAGGAATGGCACACGGTATGCCACCGAAAATAATTTGAGGGTTTGTTTGACCTCGTCGTTAGTAATGTTTCGCTGAAACGCAACGGAACTTTCACTGCGTCCGCGTCCAATCGAGATGAGATTCTCGCACCAGGAACGGATGCTTGGTACCTTGAAGATTGCGAGAAGGGCGATCCGACACTTCTTTAAAAAAAAGCCTATCCTTTTGCCTCTTCTTTTGATCATAATGAAGCTTTGGCTACAGCCTTCGCCGTTAGCTCGGCTGTCCGCCATGAACGAATGGCTTTAAGACTGAGGAATTCAGATCTCAATGGGGCAATGTCCCCAAAAATAATTGGGGCTCCAAAGTAGATACACGCAGACGTTTCCAACTTTCCAAGTCCTCGGAATTTGACGACGGAGGAAATAATGACGCTGTTTTGCGTATTGAAGGTAACGGACACGCAATTTCAGCATAATCATATAGTTAGCTTAATCGGAGCAAATATTTTCTGTCTAAATCATTACATCGTAGTTTGTGCTTTAAATAATAATTTACTGTCAGTTCCATGGGTGGGCCTTCTTACATTTTGAGAGTTCGTTTAGAGCAGAAAACACGTTCATCTTACGTACATATTTATGACATCATTCTGACCAATCTTGACAATACCTATTTGTTTCGTGGCTTCCTTTTGTACAATTCATTACAGCTCAGGAATGTAAACAATTCAGCTTTTATAGCATTACAATATGTGCAAATTGACACAACTGAAAACTATTTCTAATTCAGCGATTGCTTCTGTTATTATTTCGAGTTTGAAGAAATATTTATAAGAACCAGACAAAAAGGACGTCTTGGGCCTACCCAGTTCTGAGAAAACAATTGTCCCGTGAAATGCCAAGGTGAATGCTAATGAATGCATGGCTGGGTTTCTGTCGAAGCTAACGGGGGACCGGCCAGTTTTTAGCTGTATCGAAAGTATGAGACAAATTCAGTTCCAAGTTGTCAAATGGACACTCGATGAGCTGAATGTATGACGTTGAAGAATTAATGGTCTGAATTCCGCCATTTCAATTTTGACAGCAGCAACTCCGCTATCTATCTTCTCAATACGAAACAATTTCGGCTCGCTTCATTGCCAAGCCTGGACTATTGTCTCATGAAATACAACTCTCTTAACTTGTATAGAAGAAGGAAACCCCACAAGTTGCCACAATGTAAAACGAGAACCTTTTAATTAGTGGAAGTAATTAGAAATATGAATTCATCTTTCTCTTCGTCTGCTTCCTGGCAGGCGATGCGCATATTCCACGCATGTTGGATTCTTCATCGTCTGTATTTAAGACGTTTTTATTTCCTTGTGTGAGACGGTTGTAGACCTAGACTTCCTGGCGCTACGGACAGTAAAATCTTTTCGAAGGGAACCTGTGTGTTGTATGAGAATCTTAATGCTAGAAAATATTAAGATCCCACCATGCTATTGGAATTGCACAAGAGGTCAAGACCAACGGCAGTACGTATTCATTTTCCTATTTTGAGAAGTGCCAGTCAATTACTTGTCACTTTCCCAATTTGACCGTTTATCACGTGTCCCATTAACTCAGGTTACCATTAATATGAAAATACGATACATTTTAAGTAAAAGAAAGTTTTGATGGTCAAGTAGCACTGCATCATGCACTCCTTATTAGTTGCACGAATAGTAGTACGAAATATGAATTTCCCAAGTCTCCTCAAAAATTCGTCTCACGTCTTGCAATCACATCCACTTGTTCTTTCGTCTCTTAGTGCAGTGCGTGGAAACCGAGGCAATGCAAAGACGTGCACGCGGACGCGTGCCATGAATCATTACTTGCATGGATACACGGATTCCACATCCATCGCTCGCCTATCTTGCGTCTGGTCCGAGTACTTCAAATCCCAAAGTTAATCATGATACCATGTACTTGAAATGGCCGGAGCCCGAAGCCCTGTTGCCGTATGTCGTTGCCGTGCTTTATTATCGCAGCAACTGTGAGAGTTATTTATAGAATCCGTAGATTTTCCATTGCCACTGCCATGCGTAAGATGAATCTAACCAAACCAACCATGTCGACTTCTACTTGTTGGATTTCTTGACATGTCAACTGCAATACGCAAGTAATGTGATGCAATCTGTTACTGCTCTCTCCGATCTTATCGCGAACTTACACGAATTCTGCTGGAACGAAATCCGAGACGCGGAGACAAAAATCTTATTTCATTCTCATCGAAGCGCGGAGCAGCGAGGGAAATGCGATCATCTCCCACGAATTTTCATTTCGATTCGAGGTTTATAGCATTCATATTTCAAACTAAGAGAATTCATAATCTTTACTCGTTCGAAATTGAATTGAAATCAATAAAAATGAATTGCAAATCAAATCAGGTCAACGCGTGGCGTGGCTGCGTGGGAGTTCTGGCGTCGCCTTTTGTCTAGCGACATGCGATGTAATCTTTTACGGGCGCCTTCGCCGGCTGCTGGTTGCTTGCATTTGCAAAAGTGGATAGTTTATGATATTGCAATTGTGGAATATGGAAAGGATAAAACAGAACATGAAACTGGATTCTTTTTCATCTCGAGATCCGACATCTGAGTCCAGAAAACTTTTCATTTTGACTTTTGTCCCATTTATGTCGAGATGACCACAACGTTAAAGTTCTCCGTCCTGCTGGCTGGTGTTTTGTTCATCTCCTATGTTTACATAAAAGCTCAGCCTTTGTACTCTGCCTGTCTTTGTAGGACTGTTCTGTGCCAATCTTATGCGAATAAAAGAGAACCTACTTTCACTTTGTTTTTTGCCCACGAGGCTTAAGGTCTGGCACTTTGCAATATTCGTCGCAAAACTTTTGATGGCCTCTCCGTGACGATGGCCATTTTCAAAGCCCAAGATTTGTCCAATAAATTACGGATTCCTATTACGTTAAGTGTTTCTCCATAATCATAATCATAACGGTTTGGTCAAGTGCCTGGAGCCACGTCAGCGTTGAAGTTGCGCATGCGCCCATTCGCAATCCGCAAACGGTCACCATGAATCATGGAGTTATTCCGGTATTTTAAATTCAATGATCACAGACTAGCATTGTTGGAAATGGCAAATGGGTCACTCGTACTGTAATCCATGTGTAGTATTTACTATATCTTATGTCAAGCAGTTTGGGTCGAGTTCAAGTGGAGTATATTAATTTAAATGAGGTTGGGGGCCAGCCATGGCCATCACACCCAAATGCCGTATTCAGGAGCTTAGTGAACATGATATTTTTTGTCAGACGTGGGGCACAATAAAACCTAATTGTGAAATATCATTTCCAAGATGAGGCGACAATCTACACAGAATTGCTTGCTCCTGTATGATTGTTAACTTGATTAACAAGAGTACACCTCCGATTTATCCAGGACCAGGGTAAGGTATGATGTTCTTGGTACCTAAATCGTGTGCACGCAGGGTTCAATTCATGATCACGATCATCATCACGTTTGTGCAGAGAAACGTGTGCGTGGCGTGAGCGGTGTAACAAAGTTGTAGGCAAGAGTGGAGAAAGAGTAACCAGTTAACCAGCAACTCCATGCAGCTAGTTGTTCATCAGTCTGCTTTGAGTTTCCGTAAGAGAAAGACGTCTGTTGGACAGAAGCGGCTTCTCCTGCGAGTTGTGTTTCGCATCGCGTCTCGTCTCATTTCTCCTCCTCTGAATAGAGTGAACCAGTTTCATTGGCTGCGTCAGTACTGCATTGGATTGCATTCACCTCTGATTTAAGGGATTTAAATTACTGACTAATTAAACATGGAGGAAGAACTCAAGTGTCAACTGTGCAAGCAGTTTTTCACGAATCCGGTCCTTCTACCCTGCTACCATTCCCTGTGTCTCAACTGTGCAGTGCATATTCAGCATCCAATTCATTCCGCTGATGAGGGACAAATTAGCAACGGCAACGGAAGTTCCGGTCACCTTACTCCGAGTATCAACAGCAACATTCATAGTCATGTCTCGAACACAAATTTTCATGGACATTCCCCACACATTGTGGTCACCACTGCCACTGTTCATCATCAAGCTCACCACCACAGCGACAGCAGCATCAGCAGTGAGATTGGAAGCTGTACGGAGTCTTCTGGGTCTGGTACTGAGGACGGGTCAGACAAGGTGTCTATTATCAGTGAAAGTGACAGTGGAGTCGTAGTTTACAGCAATGGCACCGGCAACGGCAACGGTGGGCTTCATGGGAGCAGTTCAGTCATCAGCAACTGTGGCAGCAGCGTCGGTTTCGGGCCACATTCCCGACCGGCTAGCACGAGCTATCACCACTCAACAATCCCAAATATGCACGGTCTTCTCTTTCCTCCCGTTCAGTCCACATCTTTCTCCTTGTCCTGCCCAATTTGCCACAAAATCGTGTACTTTGATGAGAATGGAGCGTACAATCTTCCCAAGTACCGTCTCCTCCAAAACATAGTGGACAAGTACATTGAAGCACGCAGTCTAGGAATTAAATGTCAGCTCTGCGAAAAGAACCCAAAACTCGCCACGATAATGTGCGAACAGTGTGAAATATTTTACTGCGACAAATGCCGTGAGAATTGCCATCCTGCGAGAGGCCCACTCGCCAAGCACGCAATGGTCCCACCACAACAAGGGAAAGCACAAATGAAACTAAAGGCTTCTGCTGGGCCATTTGAGTATCGCTGTCCCGATCACATGAGTGAAAAACTGAACATGTACTGCATCACTTGCAAGACCCCAGTATGTGCTGGGTGCCTGCAGCAGCCCGATCGGAAGCATCCAGACCACGATGTGCAACCAATTCAGATCATGAGCAAGGCACAAAAGGTAAACTGAACTTTGACTTGAGAACTTGTCTTCTTTTAAACAGATCGTATCGTCATACATAATCTTGGCTTGGCCTTGGCTTAACATGACATTTTCCATCTTCATGAGAAACATTTTCAGCTGCTCCAGAATTATCACGAATATAATCTCCACGAGACGTAGGCAGCAAGGCAAAGGCGAATGTTTCTCTATTGCACTTAACACTGGCGCATAACGGATTTCATTCCATCAATACAATCCTGCCCGGTTGCCTCAAAGCCAAACTTCCCAATCATTTTTAACAGGGAGGCTGTCTTTTTACCTCAGAGATTAGAGCGTGATGCGGTGTTTAGTTGCTCTGATTCTAATCCATGGCTTTTCTTAATTGACTTGTCTCCCAATTCACGATCGCTGGATCACGCCTTTCGAAAAGAGACCAATTACTGCAGAAATCCGCGCTCTGCTTCTCCCACACACAAATAAGTGGAGCCGCGACGAATGGTCATGCTCTGCAGGTTAAATTAATTGCCGGCAACAATCCCAATGAATGACTGGCAAAAGGCAACAGGACTCGACTTAAACAAAGGAAGTCCGAACGTAATTTGTTTATCTTCATCGTGACCCCATGTCCGATTGTGTAATTGCAATTTAATTGAAAAGAAGTACTTTTAATCGGTGATAACGCCAGCTGTCTCTCCGTATTCACTCACGATCACGACGACGAAATGCGCCCAGAGTATCTGAAAACATTGCAGGCACTATTATTTGAATTGACACAATGAGAGACTAGATTAAGTACCTGGACCTGAATACGTTGAATGCGCACTGCACTGCAGCCGAAGTCCTGGCCCATAACACGACTCTGTCGGCCCGACACTGACGGCCCGCGACACTGACGGCCCGCGACACTGACGGCCCGCGACACTGGCGGCCCATGGCACTGCGGCCCTAATTTCGCGATAGTCGTGTACTGACTCTGTGTACTGGGCAATAGAGTTAGTCTGCTATTACCAATTTGAATTGGTGATAGCAGTGCAGGTCCACTAACGGG